>JAGVSL010000162.1:600000-1108760 GCA_022494535.1 Himalopsyche phryganea | reverse complement strand
TAAGGGGGATTTTAAATTTTAAAAATCCTTCGATGGGATTTTGGATTGCGCCGCGCCAAAAGTGATAAAAATTTTAAAAAGGGGTTTGAAAAACGTTGTTTTTGAGGGGGTTTCGCGCCGCGTCGGGAGGAGTGTTGCCCAAAATTTTAAAAAAAACCGGTTCGATGGGTTTTTGGGGGGTTTAAGCACCGCGCGCAAAAAAGGAGTTGAAATTTTCACCCCTTTTCCGAAAAAATCTTTTTTTCATGTATGCCCGGGCGCCGGGCTTTGTTGAAGGGGATTTTTTGAATTTTAAAAAACCGGGTTCGCAGGATTTGGGTTCCGAGTTGATCGGGGGGATTTTTTAACAATGGGCTCGTTTTTTAAAAATCTTTTTTCTGTATTCAGCGCCGCGGGGGGTTTTATCGAAAATTTATATGTTAAAATTTTAAAAAAACCGGTTCGAAGGTATTTTTCGGGGTTCAGCGCCGCGTACTTAAAAGTGAGTTAAATTTTAAAATACCGTTCCCGAAAGGTATTTTTCGGTTACGCCCGCGTGGGGCTTTTATTTGAAATTTCCCTGTTTTAAATTTAAAAAATCCTTTCGATGGTATTTTTGGGGCGTTCGCCCCTATGAAAAAAAAGTGGTATAAATTTTAAAAATACCGTTCTCGGGGAACGTTTTCTAAGGAGGGGGGTAGTTAGTTTTAATGCCTCGAGTTTTTTTTAAAAAATCCCGGGTTTCGATCTATTTTTGGGGCTTAAAACCCCCTTGAAAAAAAAATAAAATATTTCAAAAGGCTCCCTTTCGCAAAAAATGATGTTTTATTAGCCCCCCGTCGGTTTTTGTTATAAAGGCCGCGTCGTTTTTTTTAAAAATCCGGTTAGGTTTTTTTCGGGGTTCGAAACCGTGTGAAATAAAATGATTTAAAAATTTTCCAAATACCCCTTCTCGAAAAGGGAAATCGTTTTTTATATAATCGCCCGCTCGAATGCTTTTTTAATCCTCGACCCTTTAAATTTTAAAAACCGGTTATCTTTTTTTGGGGGCGTTAACACCGCTGATCGAAAAAAGTGATTGAAATATTTCGAAACACGGCCCCTTCTCGCAAAGGAAATCGATGTTTTTCTATGTATCACCCCGGCGGGGGGTTATATTTGTTAATGCATCGTTTTTTAATTTTTGAAAAAACCGGTTCGCACGTTGGGATGGCAAAATTTTTTGGGCGTTCGGCGGCTGATCGACATAAAGTGAGTATGAATATTTTCACAAATGACTCGCTTCTCGCAAAGGAATCGATGTTTTCTGATAGTATGCACGCCCCGCGTCGGCTTATATGCTTGTTAAGTGCCTGCGATCGTTTTGAATTTTTGGAAAAAATACCGGTTCGGATCGGTATTTTTTCGGGCGTTCGGCGACCGCCGATCGACAAAAAAAGTGAGTATGAAATATTTCATAACAGGGCTCGCTTCTCACAAAGAATCGATGTTTGATAGTGCTTTACACGCGCCGCGTCGGGTTATATGCTTGTTAAGTGCATGCGATCGTTTTGAATATTTGAAAAAAATACCGGTTCGCATCGTTGGGATGGCAAAATTTTTTGGGCGTTCGGCGACCGCTGATCGACAAAAAAAGTGAGTATGAAATATTTCACAACAGGGCTCGCTTCTCGCAAAGGAATCGATGTTTTTCGATAGTATGCATCATGATGCATCGGGCTAAATGCTTGTTTAGTGCCTGCGATCGTTTTCAATTTTTGGAAAAAATACCGGTTTGCATCGGTGGGATGGCAAATTTTTTCGGGCGTTCATGACCGCTGATCGACAAAAAAGTGAATATGAAATATTTTACAACAGGGCTCGCTTCTCGCAAAGGAATCGATGTTTTCTGATAGAATGCATCGCGCCACGTCGGGCTATATGCTTGTTAAGTGCCTGCAATCGTTTTGAATATTTGAAAAAAATACCGGTTCGCATCGTTGGGATGGCAAAATTTTTTGGGCGTTCGGCGACCGCTGATCGACAAAAAAAGTGAGTATGAAATATTTCAAAACAGGGCTCGCTTCTCGCAAAGGAACTGATGTTTTCTGATAGTATGCATCATGATGCATCGGGCTAAATGCTTGTTTAGTGCCTGCGATCGTTTTGAATTTTTGGAAAAAATACCGGTTCGCATCGGTGGGATGGCAAAATTTTTCGGGCGTTTGGCGACCGCTGATCGACAAAAAAAGCGAGTATGAAATATTTCACAGCAAGGCTCGCTTCTCGCAAAGGAATCGATGTTTTCTGATAGTATGCATCGCGCCGCGTC
This sequence comes from Himalopsyche phryganea, assembly GCA_022494535.1. Taxonomy (NCBI): domain Eukaryota; kingdom Metazoa; phylum Arthropoda; class Insecta; order Trichoptera; family Rhyacophilidae; genus Himalopsyche; species Himalopsyche phryganea. Next base: position 1,106,470 of record JAGVSL010000162.1, on the reverse strand, counting down.
GGGCTATATGCTTGTTTAGTGCCGGCGATCGTTTTGAATTTGTTGAAAAAATACCGGTTCGAATCGGTGGGATGGCAAAATTTTTCGGGCGTTCGTCGACCGCTGATCGACAAAAAAAGTAAGTATGAACTGGTTCACAACAGGGTTCGCTTCTCACAAAGGAATCGATGTTTTCTGATAGTATGCATCGCGCCGCGTCGGGTTATATGCTTGTTAAGTGCATGCGATCGTTTTGAATATTTGAAAAAAATACCGGTCCGCATCGTTGGGATGGCAAAATTTTTTGGGCGTTCGGCGACCGCTGATCGACAAAAAAAGTGAGTATGAAATATTTCACAACAGGGCTCGCTTCTAACAAAGGAATCGATGTTTTCTGATAGTATGCATCGAGATGCATCGGGCTTAATGCTTGTTTAGTGCCTGCGATCGTTTTGAATTTTTGGAAAAAATACCGGTTTGCATCGGTGGGAGGGCAAATTTTTTCGGGCGTTCGGCGACCGCTGATCGACAAAAAAGTGAATATGAAATATTTCACAACAGGGCTCGCTTCTCGCAAAGGAATCGATGTTTTCTGATAGTTTGCATCGCGCCGCGTCGGGCTATTTGCTTGTTAAAAGCCGGCGATCGTTTTGAATTTGTTGAAAGAATACCGGTCTGAATCGGTGGGATGGCAGAATTTTTCGGGCGTTCGGCGACCGATGATCGACAAAAAAAGTGAGTATGAAATATTTCACAACAGGGCTCGCTTCTCACAAAGGAATCGATGTTTTCTGATAGTATGCATCGCGCCGCGTCGGGCTATATGCTTGTTAAAAGCCGGCGATCGTTTTGAATTTGTTGAAAGAATACCGGTTCGAATCGGTGGGATGGCAGAATTTTTTGGGCGTTCGGCGACCGCTGATCGACAAAAAAAGTGAATATGAAATATTTCACAACAGGGCTCGCTTCTCGCAAAGGAATCGATGTTTTCTGATAGAATGCATCGCTTCGCGTCGGGCTATATGCTTGTTAAGTGCCTGCGATCGTTTTGAATTTGTTGAAAAAATACCGGTTCGAATTGGTGGGATGGCAAAATTTTTCGGGCGTTCGTCGACCGCTGATCGACAAAAAAAGTAAGTATGAACTATTTCACAACAGGGTTCGCTTCTCACAAAGAAATCGATGTTTTCTGATAGTACGCATCGCGCCGCGTCGGGTTATATGCTTGTTAAGTGCCTGCGATCGTTTTGAATTTTGGGAAAAAAAACCGGTTCGCATCGGTGGGATGGCAAAATTTTTCGGGCGTTCGGCGACCGCTGATCGACAAAAAAAGTGAGTATGAAATATTTCACAACAGGGCTCGCTTCTCACAAAGGAATCGATGTTTTCTGATAGTATGCATCGCGCCGCGTCGGGCTATATGCTTGTTAAGTGCCTGCGATCGTTTTGAGTTTTTGGAAAAAAAACCGGTTCGCATCGGTGGGATGGCAAAATTTTTTGGCCGTTCGGCGACCGCTGATCGACAAAAAAAGTGAGTTTGAAATATTTCACAACAGCGCTCGTTTCTCGCAAAGGAATCAATGTTTTCTGATAGTATGCATCGCGCCGCGTCTTGCTATATGCTGTTAAGCGCCTGCGATCGTTTTGAGTTTTTTGAAAAAATACCGGTTCGCATCGTTGGGATGGCAACATTTTTTGGGCGTTCGGCGACCGCTGATCGACAAAAAAGTGAGTTTGAAATATTTCACAACAGGGCTCGCTTCTCGCAAAGGAATCACGTTTTCTGATAGTTTGCATCGCGCCGCGTCTTGCTATATGCTGTTAAAAGCCGGCGATCGTTTTGAATTTTTTGAAAAATACCGGTTCGCATCGTTGGGATGGCAACATTTTTTGGGCGTTCGGCGACCGATGATCGACAAAAAAGTAGGAGTATGAAATATTTCACAACAGGGCTCGCTTCTCACAAAGGAATCGATGTTTTCTGATAGTATGCATCGCGCCGCGTCGGGCTATATGCTTGTTAAAAGCCGGCGATCGTTTTGAATTTGTTGAAAGAATACCGGTTCGAATCGGTGGGATGGCAGAATTTTTTGGGCGTTCGGCGACCGCTGATCGACAAAAAAAGTGAATATGAAATATTTCACAACAGGGCTCGCTTCTCGCAAAGGAATCGATGTTTTTTGATAGTATGCATGGCGTTGCGTCGGACTATATGCTTGTAAAGTGCCCGCGATTGTTTTGAATTGCTGGAAAAAATACCGGTTCGCATCGGTTTTTTCCGGGCATTTGGCAACCGCTGATCGACAAAAAAAGTTAGTATGAAATATTTCACAACAGGGCTCGCTTCTCGCAAAGTAATCGATAGTTTCTGATAGTATGCATCGCGCCGCGTCGGGCTTAATGCTTTTTAAGTGCCTGCGATCGTTTTGAATATTTGGAAAAAATACCGGTTCGCATCGTTGGGATGGCAACATTTTTTGGGCGTTCGGCGACCGCTGATCGACAAAAAAAGTGAGTATGAAATATTTCACAACAAGGCTCACTTCTCGCAAAGAAATCGATGTTTTCTGATAGTTTGCATCGCGCCGCGTCGGGCGTTATGCTTGTTGAGTGCCGTCGATCGTTTTGAATTTTTGGAAAAAATATCGGTTCGCATCGGTGGGATGGCAAAATTTTTGTTGGCCTTCGGCGACCGCTGATGACAGAATAAGTGAGTATAAAATATTTCACAACATGGCTCGCTTCTCGCATAGGAATCGATGTTTTCTGATAGTATGCATCGCGCCGCGTCGGGCTATAAGCTTGTTAAGTGTCTGCAATTGTTTTGAATTTTGAAAAATATACCGGTTCGCATCGGTGGGATGGCAAAATTATTTGGGCTTTCAGCGACCGCTGATCGACAAAAAAAGTGAGTATGAAATATTTCACAAAAGGGCTCGCTTCTCGCAAAGGAATCGATGTTTTTTGATAGTATGCATCTCGCCGCGTCGGGCTATATGTTTATGAAGTGCCTGCGATTGTTTTGAATTTTTGGAAAATATACCGGTTCGCATCGGTGGGATGGCAAAATTTTTTGGGCGTTCAGCGACCGCTGATCGACAAAAAAAGTGAGTATGAAATATTTCACAACAGGGCTCCCATCTCGCAAAGGAATCGATGTTTTCAGATAGTATGCATCGCGCCGCGTCGGGCGATATGCTTGTTAAGTGCCTGCAATCGTTTTGAATTTTTGGAAAAAATACCGGTTCGCATCGTTGGAATGGCAACATTTTTTGGCGTTCGGCGACCGCTGATCGACAAAAAAAGTGAGTATGAAATATTTCACAACAGGACTCGCTTCTCGCAAAGGAATCAATGTTTTCTGATAGTATGCATCGCGCCGCGTCGGGCTATATGCTTGCTTAGTGCCTGCGATTGTTTTGAATTTTTGGAAAATATACCGGTTCGCATCGGTGGGATGGCAAAATTATTTGGGCTTTCAGCGACCGCTGATCGACAAAAAAAGTGAGTATGAAATATTTCACAAAAGGGCTCGTTTCTCGCAAAGGAATCGATGTTTTCTGATAGTATGCATCGCGCCGCGTCGGGCTATAAGCTTGTTAAGTGTCTGCAATTGTTTTGAATTTTTGGAAAATATACCGGTTCGCATCGGTGGGATGGCAACATTTTCTGGGCGTTCAGTGACCGCTGATCGACAAAAAAAGTGAGTATGAAATATTTGTCAACAGGGCTCCCATCTCGCAAAGGAATCGATGTTTTCAGATAGTATGCATCGCGCCGCGTCGGGCGATATGCTTGTTAAGTGCCTGCAATCGTTTTGAATTTTTGGAAAAAATACCGGTTCGCATCGTTGGAATGGCAACATTTTTTGGCGTTCGGCGACCGCTGATCGACAAAAAAAGTGAGTATGAAATATTTCACAACAGGACTCGCTTCTCGCAAAGGAATCAATGTTTTCTGATAGTATGCATCGCGCCGCGTCGGGCTATATGCTTGTTTAGTGCCTGCGATTGTTTTGAATTTTTGGAAAATATACCGGTTCGCATCGGTGGGATGGCAAAATTTTTTTGGCGTTCAGCGACCGCTGATCGACAAAAAAAGTTAGTATGAATTATTTCACAACAGGGCTCGCTTCTCGCAAAGGAATCGATGTTTTCTGATAGTTTGCATCGCGCCGCGTCGGGCAATATGCTTGTTAAGTGCCTGCGATCGTTTTGAATTTTCGGAAAAATACCGGTTCGCATCGGTGAGATGGCAAAATTTTTTGGGCGGTCGGCGACCGCTGATCGACAAAAAAAGTGAGTGTGAAATATTTCACAACAGGGCTCGCTTCTCGCAAAGGAATCGATGTTTTCTGATAGTATGCATCGCGCCGCGTCGGGCTATATGCTTGTTAAGTGCCTGCGATCGTTTTGAATTTTTGTAAAAAATACCGGCTTGCCGAACGCCTAAAAAATTTTGCCATCTTGCCAATGCGAACCGGTTTTTTTCCGAAAATTCATAACGCTCGCAGGCACTCACTAAGCATATAAATCGACGCAGCGCGATGCAAACTATCAGGAAACATTGGTTCCTTTGTGAGAAGCGAGCTCTGTTGTGAAATTTTTCATTCTTACTTTTTTCATCGTTCAGCGGTCGGTGAACGCCAACTTAATTTTGCAATCTTGCCAATGCGTACTGGTTTGTTTCCGAAGCTTTAAAACGGTCGTTGGCACTTAATTAGCATTAAGCTCGACGCAGCGCGATGTTTATCATCAGAAAACATTGGTTCCTTTGTGAGAAGCGGGCTCTGTTGTTAAATTTTCCATACAAACATTTTTAATCGTCCAGCGGTCGCCAAACGCCCAATAAATTTTGCTATTCTTCCAATGCGAACCGCTTTTTTTTCCGAAATTTCAATACGACCACAGGCACTCAGCAAGCATATAGCCCGACGCATCGCAATCCAAACTATCAGAAAACAGTAGTTTCGTTGTGCGAAGTAAGTCCTGTTGTGAAATTTTCTCATCTTGCCATTGCGAACCGGTTTTTTATTTGAAAATTCATCATGCTCGCCGGCATTTGTTGAGCGCTTAGCTGAGTATTCGTCACATTAATACCTTTTTCTTTAACTATAGTCCAGTCTATTTAAACTTATTCACTAAGCGTCCTGCGCATTTTCCACTACACTAAACTTAATCGAGGCACACTAAAACGACTTCGCTCTCGGGGGCGGATGACTTAACCCTACACAACGCATTGCAAACCCTCACTGAAACGTAGCGCTGCCTGCCTTATCGGAACCGTCCCTAATCAGGTCCTGAGCAGGGCCGAAGCAGGCTAGAACCTGTCCAGGTTTTTTTACGCTCGCTCTGTTACGTCTGCTGTGTTCATCTTTAACTTTAACATAGAAAATATTTAAGACATCGACTGAGGGTGCTTGATGGAATTTCAATATTAAATTTGGATTATTGAGATTTTGTATTCGTGTGCTCGAATGCCTGAAGATGCCGAAAGGCGAAACCCGGGTCGTTAGTGACAAAATACATGGAAGTGTACAAAATCTCAATAATCCAAATGTAATAGAAAATATTTTTTTTTTGACAAAATTCCAAACTAAAAACGCGATGAAATGGAGGATTTTCAATGAATTTTCACGTTTTTTATTTTTCGGCTAAGCTCCAAATAGACCCAAATCTATTTATAAATTTCGCGTTTGTAGACTTTTAGGTTAATTTTCATTTTTCATTGTCTTCAATATTGTTTTAAATTGGGCTGAATTGCATTTTGTGTCATAAATCTTGATAAGATTGTCATTTATTGAGGGTTTTTCGATATTTTCCGGACTTAGATACACCGCAGAGCCCATTTCAATTATCTTTAATTTTAAAATTTCCCGGGACTAATTTCTCTGAATTTTGAAAATTATAGCCAAATTCGAAGATTTCATTTGCCTATTTATAGGATATATAGCCAATTTCCGCAAAAAAACTTTGATTTTATCGGGAATTTTCCGAATTTTTCGGAAAAAACTCAAGTTTTTTTCACTTATTTCGAGTCGATTCCTCGTCTTGTTCCCCATTTCGCCGTTTTCCCTGACTTCCTAGCGTGTTTTTTGCAACTCACGTTTTCATGAAAATTCCAAAATCCCCCATCAAACTAAAGAATAAAATCGACTTTCCCCAAAATCTTGAAAAATAACATTTTTTGTGAAGGGGAAAATTTTTGAAGTATAAATGACAGTAATTTTGTCAAATTAACCAATGTTGAAATTCTTAAATCTTAAGATTTCTATCATTCCACATGGCAAAATAACCCAAATATCGTTAAAATACAACAATTTGGATTTCCCTATCTAAAATGATAAACATTCAAAAATTAATTATTACTGTTGAAATTCTTCAATGCCAAGAAATTCGAATCCATGAAAAATGATACAAATCATATATATTATAGCTTTAAACGAAACCGATCTGACCTTGGAGTTTTGACTAAGATGTTTGCTCAAAAAAAATTTTCTTTCTTACTTATTTATTTTAGATACTTTCCGGCATATTTAAAAAAAATCGATCTTGTATTCCAAGAAAATCATCGACTCAAATCGATTTAATCGTAGATTTATCGACTTTTCAAAAGATCAAGCAAAATTGCACATCCCTAGTATATTATCTATGGCATAAAGTAATATACTATTATAAAGAGCTAACTTCAATATAACAGAATGTTCAGAGTTTGAATGACATGAAGTTGCAGTTTATGTATGTACCAGGATGTTGTTAAATTGTCGCTGACTTCTATTTGGAGCTTTCGGATATGGGTAATTATTCAAAATATCGCTCGAAAAAAGGATGGAATTTTAAGAAAGAAAAATGACAGTTGTTAAACACAATACATTTTATTAACGAACAATTTTCACATGACAATAAATAATCAAACAATACATAAACACAAAGATATTATCAGTTTAAATAATTGAATATGTAACATATATTTGTTTACTTCCTTTATTAGGTAAAAGTAAATAAGGTTATGGTTTGTTTTACAGAAAGTTCAATAAATTTAAATAAAGCTAATATTTCAACAAAAGAGTATAAAAAGGTAGTCATTAAGACTGATATCAACATAATTTTAAAGCAAATAAAAAGTAAATTTTGAATACATGTAATAAATAAACAGTACTGTTTCGATGGAAGAATGTGCCTTTTTGATTGAGCATGACGAGGCTAAAAATTGACCAAATTCCATGATGCCAAAGCATAGAAGTGCTTTTAGCTCTAGAAATGGCCAAAATAATGACCTTGCTGATCACGAAACTGCGTAAATCCTGAATACAAATTAGCCAAAGGCACTAATATCGAATATCACATTTGTAATTGTCGGTGTGCCCAGACAAAAGACACATTCGCTATTTTGGCATAATTCTTTAATAATATTTCCCATTTGTTTGTTTCGCGGAACAGGCACATAGCCAAGTAACTTAGCCTTTGCAACAAGAATAAAATTAGTTAAATTTAAGTACAGAAAATTTTTATTATGATAATTATAATTTAATTTATCGACATTAATTATCGTAAAGAAACTTTGTATTTTGCCAGTTAACCACTAAAGAAAGACAAATTAAAGCTTTTAGTAAAAAATACTCGTATAGATAACCAGTTGAAAGAATTTCATACATCAATAATAAAGGCGTTGAAATACCAAGCCAACCAATGTTATTTTCTCTGAATAAAATGAAGTCCTTGGAAGATCCTCAATGGTTGTGTGACTTGGCATTTCTGGCAGATATTACAATCTTAATGATCTGAATCTTCGATTACAGGGGAAAAATCATTATATTTTAGACTCAGCAAACAATGTATTAGCCTTCCAGGAAAAACTTGAATTGTTTCATTTACAGCTGAAAGAAAAAAATTGCACCACTTTCCGCACTGCAAAGAAATGTTTCTCTCACATGGCAATGATTCCAGCCAGAAATATGCTAGCCACATCATCCGAATACAAAAATCTTTTGAAAAGATTCTGCAAAATTCTGGAAGTTAAGTTTCACATATAAAAGAATATCTATTGATAACTACGTAAAGTTATTGCCGATAAAAAAGAAAGGGGATCGAAATGGTGGCACATTTGTTTATTTTCTTCTATTATTACTGTTGAGTTCTTTACTAAACTTGCAATGCTGTACAAGATTGCAATCGGACAAAAGTTTTTAGAGAAGGGGATCACCTCAATGGAAGTTGACTTCACGCATTCGACGATTGAAAGGCATTTAAAGAAGAAATAAACAAATGCCCCGCAGAATATATTGTAATATGTCGATCTGTTAGAAAGAATCTGAAGCCCTATAATGTTGAGTATGTACATTTTAGTCAGGCAGATTTTCAAAAATATAGCTCAGTAATTCTCCAAGTGCATTTGGCCTGGTAAAAAGGTAGGAGACACTGTGGTGACAGATATTTCGACAATTTGATTACTGTTACTAAAAGTAACTAAAGTATTCACGGATGGACATTTCAACTAAGTTTTATGAACATACTCGCAAACATATTCCTCTGAAGCTTTGTTCGTGTTTCACGGAGTATCCTTGCTTTGGTGAGAGTAGATGGACGTGTGTCAGACCTACAGTAAGTAGCCAATATGCTTTTACTTTATCTGAAACAAAAAGAACACATAAATGTATTATTTAATTTCTATTGTCAAAAAATACAAAACTATTTTGTGCGTTACAACATGAAACAGATATTTATTAATTGTAAGCCTGTGAGCACTGTAACTGAAGCCAATAACATTTACTTCTAGGCTACCGGCCCTGTACATATTAATTTAGTAATAAAAATGATCATTAGATCTGTAAGAGATAACTAAAGAGGATTTTGTTTGTTGTCCCCGATTTGTTTACTGCCTAAGAATTTGAGCAATTGAGTAACAAGTAGTTAAACAATTTTTCTTGAGATACATCCACTAGGAGCCAATATGATCCACACTGCTAGCAGACATGATTAAAAAATTCAACGAGATAATAAATATTTATATGCAATATGAAGAAATTCATAAATAAATGACTAAAAATACAAGGCTAACTTTAGTTCCACAAATCTTAACAATAATATCCAGCGAGTGTTGTTTTCCAATTGAACCGAGAATTTTAAATAGTATTTCTAGTGTTAAAGATGATGATTATGAATCATCAATTGCGAAGAAGACAAATACAGTTGCCTTAGAAGAGTGCTCCGCAACATTTTCTCAATAAAAAAATACATTGGTAAGAGCTTGTAACAAAAAATATAAAGTAAGCTGGACTACATAAATTTATACAAAACCAATTTATATATCTCACCTGATCTTATCGGGTTTTGCTGATTTTAGTAATATTAGCTATAATATTATTTGACATTGCTTTTTCTTTCGTTCATGTTTTGTAGATTTTTTGGAAGAAAATGTTGACCTTTCTTTCTTTTCGGATGCATTGTGCCACGGCACACCAGTGCGCAGTGGCACATCGGTTGCAGAGAACTGCTTTAGAAGACAGCAATGAAAATTCCCACACTTTTTACGAGCTCCATATTGTCAGTGGCAACTTTCTTGGAAATTTCTATCAGTTTAAATCAATTGCTAAAGAAGTTGTGTTGATTTCACACAAAAATGAATAACTGAGCAATGATTAAAAGTTGTCCACATCTGAGTGTTAACAGTAGGTTAAAATTGTTACATACGTTTAGGTTACTGTGGAGTTTCAAACAGGTTGACTGGAGACATAGCAGACCACTGTAAGTTCTCTCAGCAGCAACAGTGATGACGGAATATCTGGAATGATAAGACAATTCAAAGAAGTTAATCCATTTCAGTAAAAATCTACTCAGCATTATAACACAATACAAACTGTGAATCCTTAAATACAACAAATGAATAATAAATTCTTACAAGTTATTAATATTGGTGAAATAAATCACACATCACATTAATAAAAATAGATAAATAGTGTCAATAAAATATTACTTACGGTGAAATTAAGGTGTAAGACATGGATACAACGAAAGTCTTGCAGAGTTAAAAGCTGTCCCAGGCTATACTGAAATGAATTAACATTGTACATTATATAAATATTCAAAGAAGCATATTTAGTGGTTGTATTTGTTCATCGCATTAATTATCTGACCAGGTATAAATGTCAAAAATTGTGGAGTTATCACATTACTACTCGGTGGAATGACGGAGTTCGCCAGAAGTGGCCACATTTATCCAGGTTTGGCACACGAGTATTTTGGGTAAATATCGGATACACGGGCCTAAAAATGATATTTGAACAAGGAAGAGTATCCAAAATGACGTGTTAACTTAGTTTAGGTTTGTTTTACCTTTGAAAATTTCATTTCGCATATTTTCTGAAGCGATCGAAATCTATCATATCGGCTCGCCATTGATACAAAATATTGTGTAATTTCGTTTCTAATTTTGACATAAAATGTATACAAGTTTTACGATAGATATGACGAAATCTAATACAGTATGTTGCTGTGAGAAATTTCATTATTACCTCGCATATGCAGCCAACGACACGAGGTAGACTGAATCTAACCTCTATCTCAAAACGCTTGGTGTACATTCTTCAACAATAAACACACTGTGCATCAAGCATTTTTACACTAGACCCACTGGCCAGTGCCGATTCCACGTATCGGAATCTGAATTTTAGTGGCTGTGGAAATAGATGGAATAATAAAAGTATGAATATCATTGTCAGTTAAATTACGTACATCCGCACCTTGAATTCTTATACTAGCAAAGTAAATACCTCACGATTTCCACTGGCATCACACCTCGTAAAACTCATTTGAGTTGGCATCAAATTAACACGAAGTGTGTTTAACGAGATGTAAAATCACATTTCGAATCTAACGACGAACGGGTTTTCTGTTGTCTGTAAGCGTCCATTTTGCTTCCCGGCGCGTCTGTTTACGTCATAGACATTTTACTGTTTCAACCATAAACATTTTACATTTAAAAGAAGAGTCATACTCATGCTTCAAATCGAAAAATTTTCAACCAAAAAAATATTTAGAATTTTTAAACAGTATTTTAGGCAAAATAAAAAATAACTGCGTCCTTTTTTCTGGATTTATTGACTGCTTAAATTTAAGCTTCCGTATCCGTCATATTTTCAAGTTACTAATTGTCTACATCAGTTTGATTTCCATGACGTCATTTCCATTTCTACAAAAACATAGTTCCACCCCACCCCACCCAGTTGCAGGATCTATGGTTTGGTATTATCGATTTTCTCAATGTTCAATTTACAAAATCATTGATTTTTAGGTGAAATAAAAGGTAAGTGAAATATAATGAACTGATTTTTATAATTAAGTGATAAACACATTCTCGATTCTTGCATTTCTTGAACGTTACAATTAAATATGTTTGAATACTGTATTATGGCTTAAGATGCTTTCTCAAAAGAACCAATTGAGTCGTATACTACCAAAAATAGAATCATCGGTCTTTTTAAGTTTCGAGATAAACACTAAAAACGTTTTGTTGGCTTTTTGTGTTTTAGAATACTATCAAATATTTTTCATCTACGTTTTAAAAATCAGCTATTCAATACAGTGTTTAATCATATCAGCATTGTGATAGTTATTATTATTTTAATCTAAGTATGTGAAATGTAAACATATCTACATTTGAAACTGTACAGCTCCGCCTTTATTCCCAAGGCCATGCAAAGTTCTATTTTTGATCCCATACTATCTATTGTGTATGACATCATCAAGACCTATTTAAAACGTACATCTAGATACATAGCATTTTAAGCTATTATATTATTTCAATTTAATTGAATATTCTAGATATTACAATCAGGGATGGGAAACATAACGTACCGATTCCCGGTATCGTTATAAGCTAGTATTATTTTTCAATAAAGTAACGGTATTATTATAACGTTCTATAACTTTATAATAACCGATATATTTGACAATCGTTTGAAAATGGTGACAATTCTAAAGGCTATCCCATCCCTGATTACAATATAAAATAAAGATGAACGGATAAAACCATACATGGAAAAAAGCGGACGTAGGAAAAACCGCACACGGAGTAAAAAAATATGTATTCACATTTAAAATACGTCTTATCGCTTCATGAGTTTTTCAGCTCGAAGAAATGTTAACACATTCACAACGGCGGAAATATGCGGGGCTAATTCGCAGGAAATTGACAATAGGCCATGGAAAGAATAGCATGAAACTGACCAACCGACAATTACGCGAAAACAAGTTTGGATGTTCTCCTAAAGGTGCGTAATAAACTGATCAAATTCTTTCAATAATGTTATGAATCAAACATGAAATCTGTGGATACACTCGCGGCATCTCACGTGAATAAGTCCGCTGAGTCATCGGGCTCAGCGGCTGTCACGGCTGAAACCACTTAATGCAGAAAATACGACTGTCTGTCGCCAAATTTCATTTTCTGTCCATTGGGTTTTGAGACGTTCGGACCCTGGGGACCCTCTGCTTTGAGGACGGTGGCGGTACGGACAGGACGGGTGAGTGCCACTCAAGTGAATACCTTAAACAGCGAATAAGCATAGAAATCTAAGGAGGGAATGCAGTCGCCGTTATGGGTACGCTCGAGGTATCCAGGGGGATGGAGGAAATCTTTTTCATTCTGGGTTGCTTAAATCTTTTAAAAAAAAAAGAAAAAAATCTTTGTATATTTGTGGTAATGTATTATTCATATTGTTATGTTTAAATTATATCATAATTTTATAATTATATTAATTTTAAACAAGTAAAATTTTATACACTATCAAATATTAATAAAAAGAGATATTATTATAAGTTATGAGAAATTAATGTCGCCGATATCGAATGACGCGAAAAACGCGTGCGTTCCCCGGCGGAAAACTCGTCCCCCGGAGCCAACGTGTTGAAATCAGATTTTTAATTTTAAATAACGTCAAATAATAATTTTCAGAAACTCAGAACGTCCGACGTCGAAAGATCTATTTGATGGCTTCTATCTTTTTTTGAAAGGGTTGATTACATGAGACTTCAGTACTCAGTAATTTCGTCTGTCCTTTTTTGCATGTGACTTTTTTTAGAAATAAATTTTCTATTATATACAGTGAAAATACGTATATGCATTTTATTCGATTCATTCACTTTTAATAAAAGCGCTGACACAAGATAGACACCATCTTATTTATATATGGTTCTACACGTTACATATGCAAGTAAAAATACAGTTACATAAATTGATTTTTCAATCTTATGGATTTTTGTGATGTCTAAAATTCAATTTCGAGCCCCACCATCCATCCAATCCTAAAAATGAGAGCGATTAGCCTACCACAAGTCTTCTCCTAGCCCAATCCTTCTATCCTGTCATACATTTTTGAGATCAATTCGAGAAACAGAATGTAACGCAAGAATTATGACAGGTGGTAGTTTATATGTTTTTATTTGTACATACACAAATTTTTGTAACGTTTTGTTTTCATCTTTCCAGCGGAGTCCATCATGTTCTCGTTTCATAGACCCAGGGTCTACCGCACTCTGACGGGGTGCTGCATTTGCAAAGTGAAATCGAGCAGGTAATTAACTCTTTTGTATCCCCAAGCTTTAAAATAATGCGTATATTTATTTAATGTAATTGTCTATATGTACAATTTTCGTATCGCATTGGTTTCAAAGTCAATTCGAGTAAAACCAGTGCGCTCCGCAGCAGTGCCTGTCAGAACCATGTGTCATCTATTCAACATTGAGTAACAATCAGTTCTCGCAGAGATGCTTCCATTAAGAGGTCATATGTTCCCCATTGGGAGCGGACATGCTTATGAAAAAAGTGTAAAAAATATTAAAATCTCTAGACATATAATATTGAGCGTTAAAATTTATTTTGGCTCGACTCCTTTCTTGGAATTATCGTCAATTGAGAACCGCAAGTAGCTCACTAATTAAAGAGTGAATAGCCTTGTTATGTAAAATGTGTTAAATTTATCTTTTCTGATTTTCAGCTCGAGATTCACGGACTCGCTCAAATACGAAATGGAGTTCCAGATCTGTTTTCAATTGTCAGGGCCACGGCAAGGAGTCATATGCAACGCTTGCGTGTTGCTGGTGAGACGTTTCAAACGGCGGTGGGGACACGTGAGGATGCGAAATTGATTTTATACTTTCCCAGAATATATTAATCGTCCCGTTCATTAGTCAGACAACTCCAAAAAACTGAAATTTTTGTAAGATATGCAATTTTTTGACTCCGGAGCTGATGATGAAGAGGATGTTTCTCGGTGTACACTCAAACACGCTCGTTCTTAGCCCGATTTACTTTATTTCAGTTAGAAGTTTACAATTTAAAATACGAACAAATACAAAAAAAAAACAATACACAATTGAGATTTAAAAAATAATTAGGCCCGCGAAATCATTACGCGATGGCAAACGGTTTTATTTTTTACTTGCTTTGCTCTTAGAAAAACCGTTAGAAACATTATCAAAATCCATTTATCTGCCAGTTTGTGTGCTATTGAAAATATCTATAATATATACATATATTAAATTTGGATTATTGAGATTTTGTACACTTCCATGTATTTTGTCACTAACGACCCGGGTTTCGCCTTTCGGCATCTTCAGGCATTCGAGCACACGAATGGACTCGAACTGTGTGCGAACCATTCGTGTGCTCGAATGCCTGAAGATGCCGAAAGGCGAAACCTGGGTCGTTAGTGACAAAATACATGGAAGTGTACAAAATCTCAATAATCCAAATTTAATATTGAAATTCCATCAAGCACCCTCAGTCGATGTCTTAAATTATATACATATATGCTTGACAGAATTTCAATATCAAATTTGAATTGTTGAGATTTTGTAAATATCCAGTCTTTGTCAGTTTGACTTCATTCGTGTACTCGAATGCTTGAAGATGCTGAAAGGCGAAACCAGGGTCGTTAGTACTGAAATACATGGAAATGTACAAAATTTCAACAATTCAAATTCGATATTACAATTCCATCAAGCACCCTCAGTCGATACCTTAAATTAAATCGATCTTGCATTTACAGGCGCACCGCGATTAAATCCACCACGAAGTGTTATTTACTTGTCAAAGGTGATTTACCTCAACATACCTTTTTTTTTACATAGAACTGGTCATCGTCATGACTAATGATCAGGGTAGGGTTTTTTGCAATGATACTTTATTGTATTGATTGATATTTACCATATTGGGCACATCAATATCGCCAACTGCCTACCGCGACACTGGCAATTATTAAAAACTGCGGAAGAAATCCTTTATGATATTTTTTACTTTTATTTATTTTACAGATTCTGTCAAAAAGAGACATCGTGTGTCAGATTAGACATAAGAAACAGCCAGATGTGTTGTTTCGTCCCGGAATGAACCTAGAAGAGAGAGAAAATATGCTCGAGACAATATTACATGACGAGGAAAGGCACAACCCGCACACGGTACATTCATTAGAAGATGTCATCAAGACCGATGAAAGATTGAGATCGCTCGCCTTTAAAGTCATGGTGAATATATTACCTGAGAATTATGTAAAAAAGGGTTTTTTAATCGATTTAAGGTCAATAATGCACGCCATGATTGCTGATGTGAACCTAGAAAACATTGATTTTTTGGTTCAAAAAGACGCAACAGCAGACCTGTCGAGTGTGGTAGGTCTGGCAATATTCAAAATATTTACCGGTAGGGTGACGTGTATAGAAAATGTTTTAATGATCAGGAAAATAATCAATACGGCAAAGAACAAAGAAATTTTGATCGGACACATAGCTGAATTGCTAAAGATAGCGTGTTTCGTAACCGAGGATCGAGCGGTAAGAGATGTCGTTATTGATTTGACTGTGAAGACATTATCTGAGAAGCAGATTAGCGAATACGGTATTTCCGCTGTAATTAACAAATTACACGCGTTAAACTGCCAAAGAAATGACTGAAGCATTATATGAATGCATATCAGACGGCTATGCCATTAGCAGAGCTGTTGTTATACATTTAATTGAGAGCTTAAATGAAGCAGAACTATCTGAGAAACATAGCTTAATAGGCGAGATTATATTACGTATAGATAATAAACATGATTTGGGAGATGAAAGGGACGTCTTATACAACAAAATCGCAAATAACAAAGATATATTGAGAGTAGCACCTATTTGGAGAGTAATAGAAAATGGAAACAAACAAGGTATACCGATACCAAAACAGATGATTTCGAATATATTAGAAATTGTTGCATTTGTTTCATACCATGATATTATATTAGAATCGAGCTCAGTTAAGGTAATCGAACTGATTGCTAAGGATCATAATATTTCTCAATACATTATTCGCAAGATGTTAATGCTGGTTTCGGATAACAGGAGATGTGCGGAAACACGCATTTATGCAGCATCAGTATTGTCTTTTATAAATCACGGGGAAGTAATATATGTTGAGCAACTTAAAGACGTTGCAAGCGAAATCGATGAGCACGACTTAAGATTTTTATTTCTAAAATACATGATCTATGGAGAGATAAAAGAATCTATTAAAAGAGGAGATTATCGTGAAGCGTTTGAGGAACATTATAATATGTATATTCGAGATCGGTTGGCTATAAACAACCAAAGTATAGCACCATTAAGTGAATACATGAATAACGGATCTTCCATTGAAGTATTCGAATTGCTAAGTACCATACATGCAATTCTGATATCCAAAACGAATATCAATGCAGATATTTTTGATGATTTTCAAGAAAGCCAATGGAGGAAAGAATTACTTTGTCAAGCAATATTAGAAATAGCAACGCAATCAAACGATGCAAGCTTAAATGATCATGAGCTGTATTGCTTCATCAATAATGTCAATTCTTTAGAAAAGTTTACGATGCGACATGATTCAGAGAAATATTCAATTGAGAATATTTTACAAGCATTTTTAGGCAAGCAGATGAAATATAAATTGGATATTTCAAAGGTGAACGAACTCTTTGAACTTTTGCAGTCGCAAGAGGCAGCCTTGAAAATAATCATAACCAGTCGTGGCAATTTCTTGATAGGTCTAATTGAAATTAAAGAGATATGGATAGAGGAGAATTTAAAAATTTATAACATTAAATACAACAAAAAACATATTCCCGAACTCAACAGCCATCTGACCTATAAAATCAGCATAATCAACATATTTTTGAGAAAGTTTGCTCAAAATCGTAAAATTACCGAACTGATAGAGTTTTTTAACTCTCTTACCAAATGCAGCTTGTCGAAGATCGATAAGGAGTCAATTTTAATCGAAATAAGCAATAACAATAGCATTGCTGTCAACGAAAATCTGCTATATATGTTTGAAGTTATATCTCACTGAAGTATTGATTCCAAAGCATTTCAGACAGGAAAAGATCATGATATCAAAGACAAAACTCTACTCCAACTGGTAAATGAAATCTCAAAGCTCAACCCGGGCAAAACGATAAACGGTATCACAAAAGAGTATCTGAAGATCATGACCTCTTACAGAAATAATTCAGAGGTGGTTTCAAATGATAGTCCCATTGAACAGTGGAAAGATGGTGATATAATTTCCTGGGCTATATTTATACAATCAGAGAATCAATTCGCTGCGAGTAAATACGAAACAATAGCAGTTATTAAAAGAGCAATCGAAATTAAGAGTGGATTTTCTCCGCGCGGTGTCCAACTGCTAGCTCTTTTGTGCATGCTCAGCAATGAAAAGGGGAAGGGACGAATAGCTCAAATAAATACGGGCGAAGGAAAAACGGCAACAGCCGCTATGTTAGCTGCGATAAAGGCGTTAGAAGGTCACAAAGTCGACATAATCACCACCTCTCCGACGCTAGCTCTGCCACAGTCCAAACTCTATTACTCTTTCTTTAAAGTTTTGAATCTAACATCGTCGAGTGACACTAATGATAGTGAAGCCGATGTTGTA
This sequence comes from Himalopsyche phryganea, assembly GCA_022494535.1. Taxonomy (NCBI): domain Eukaryota; kingdom Metazoa; phylum Arthropoda; class Insecta; order Trichoptera; family Rhyacophilidae; genus Himalopsyche; species Himalopsyche phryganea. Next base: position 1,088,551 of record JAGVSL010000162.1, on the reverse strand, counting down.
TATGGACATTCGAATAGCTTTCAGGCAGATTTCGTAAGAAATATGTCTAAAAATCGAAATTCAAGTAAGAAGAGAAAATGCGACATCGCTATTGTCGATGAAGTGGACAGTATGTTAATAGATGACAGAAGCAGTTTACTGAGGGTTACTTCTGCGGCTCCAAATATGGATTATTTGGCCTCAATATTAGCGGCAATCTGGATACAAGTTACTCATGTAGCCACTTATCTAGTAGAAAATGAGGGAGTGACATATTTTATAAGTCAAGAAGATCTGCTAGACGAATCGGGGAAATTAAGGCAGAAAATTGATGATAAAGCCATGCCTTTAAAAACTACCAAAAGGGAGTTTATAAAGGCTTGTACAGAGAAACACTTGAGGAAAATCCTCAGGGACATCGATAACTTGGAAGAGGAAGACAAAAAAGATATCGGGCTATATCCAGAAATTAAGATACCAAAGCACCTGAGAGAGCTCGTTCTAAACTTTAGATTGATGCGTTGGATTGAAAACGCAATAAACGCCAAATACTCGTACGTCAACAATCGAGATTATGTAGTTGAGGACCTCAAGGTTATTCCAGTAGACAGTTTTAATACAGGGATATTACAGTATACGACGACATGGTCTGGTGGGTTGCATCAATTTTTACAAATCAAGCACGGGACAAAGATAAGTTCGGAAGATGTCGTCTCGAAATATACATCAACTGTCGGATATTTCAAAAACTATGGGCGAATCTATGGGCTGACGGGTACACTTGGAAGTGAGGCTGAAAAGGAATTGTTGCAGCGGGTGTACGAAGTAGACGATATAGTGATTCCGTCTTTTCGAGAAAAGCAGCATCGAGTGCTAATGCCGGTGATTGTGGATAGTAATTCTGGATGGTACAAAAGTATATTGGACAGCTGTATTGATAATTTGCGCAACGGCAGAGGTGTGCTATTGATAGTAGAGTACATCGAAGAAACAACAAAAATAGCAAAGATGTTAATAGACGCGTACGGCTACGACAAATCTAAAATCCGGATTTATTCTAAAAACAACAATGTCGATTCGGTAGAAAAAGAATTAGATACAGGTGAAATAATAATAGCTACAAATATTGCCGGGAGAGGAACAGACATCAAGCCCACAGACAGTGTGGAAAAGAACGGAGGTCTACATGTATGCATCACATTCCTTCCCAGGAATGAAAGAGTAGAGCAACAGAACATTGGAAGGACATCGAGAACAGGAAATAAAGGATCAAGCCAGTTAATTGTGATAAATAAAGATGAAAGTAGCATGAAAGTGCTGAGAAGATTACGAGATGAGAAAGAAAACAGCGCGATTGACAAAGCAGAGAATAAAATGAAAAAGATAACACTTCAAGACAAACTGCTCGCTGAATTTATGAGGATCAAGGAAGACATTGAAGATGAGCATGAAATAGATGCAGCAGACGAGAGATTTGGGATTTGGTTGGAGATGCACATGAAAATAATCAGTGTGTCGGAAGAAAAAGACGTTATGGACAAGTTTTTGATCTTCAAGAATGAAATGCTAGCTGATAAGAGAAATAATTCACTGATTAGAAATCCAGCATTTTGCGTGATGATAGGAAATAGGTTGCTGAAAAACAAATTACACGATAAAGCGATTGCAATGTATAATAAAGCAATAGCTATGGATGCGGATTTCGCAGATAACGCACATTACTACAGATGATGTGCTCTGCTGTCTAAATATAGAGACAGTGTGGGTAGCAATCAAGAATACATGAGATCAGCGATAGAGGATTTTAAGAAGGCGAGGAAAATAGTAAATCAGAGAATAGTAGAGCTACATATTATACAAAGAGCATCTGATTCGGAAGTTCTGTCTGAGCAGGTGACGCATAAAATGATGATTTTTGGAATGAAAAAGAATTCTATAGAAGCTGTAATAGGTATTGATGTTGACGAGATGGATAAAGAGATAGAAAAGCTGAAAATTCATAAAACAGAGGAAGGAAGGACAGCGGAGGAAATAGAAGCTATTGATAAATTGATAAGTGACCTGAAAGAAGATATAATTAAAGACAAAGGGGGAGTGATAAGCAAAGCGCTACAGGATAACTTAAGTCGTTACAAAAGAATTGATACCTGATGATTGTAATGCAATGTTATATCAGGAAGAGATATATGAATCCTCGAAAAATGGATTTATGGGATGTTATAAAATTTCAAATATCCCGTCTATTGATTGGTCATCAGTAGCATGCTTAGCATCAATAGGACTAGTTCAATTGGTGGGAGGAGCCGCCATCACTGTGTTCACACTTGGGTCAGGATCTTCGATCGGAATCGGATTAATGTGTGAAGGAGTGAGTGATATTATAACAGCAGTAAAGGATGGGATTATAAACAGAGATTTCAGTTGGGCCATGTGGGGAATCCAGAAGGCTATTAGTCTGATAGTATCTTTGATATGTGCTGGGTACGGTGCGATCAAAGATGTAGCTAAGACGGTGTGCGCTGGTGCGAAGCAGGTAATGTCCATAGCCACACAAACAACAAAAGAGGGGTGGAAAATAGCGGCCAAAGCGGTAGGAACTAGTATAGCGAAAGGTGTCGCTAAAGAGATACTGAATGATCTAGTGATATATGGTATAGATAAAGCATTAATACCACGCATTCATCAGACAATAATGAAAATTATTGAAGTTCCAATACAGACAGCGTTGCTAAGTAATGAAAAAGTGAGGAAAATGTTGGAACTAGATAGTAAAAATAGAAATAAGCATTATGAATCTATAATTAAACGCGAGGCAAGGGAGATATTGAGTGCAAAAAAAGGAAAAAAATCACCTTTCATGACTATAGCAGAGGGGGTATATAAAGGAATAGTAGCGAACAAAAAAAAAGGACTGTTAACAGCATTACAACTCGCTAATATAGTAGAAGATTTGCAGAAGTTAATATCATTCGTTCCGATGTTAGTAAACAATTTAAATGTAGTCATTGATGAAATTGCTGAAAAAGATAAAATAGTATTAGTGAAGGAAACAATTGAGGAAATAGAGGTAACGAGCACTGGATTTGTTAAAGAAGAGGAACGTATTCTGGAAATTGAGAATGAAATTGATTTAAAAAAAGAAGAAAAACCAGAACAAGTAAGTTTTGGGGCCGAAGTGGAGTTGGATAAATCTTTGATAAAGGAACTAGCAGGTGATATATCAGTATATATTTGTAATGTATTGAGTAAAATAATTAATCCGGCAGTAAATGGTTGTGTCAGTTATGGAATAGATAAATTGACATCGAATTTAGATAGAAGTATAAAAGATGAAATAGGAGATTATAAGGCGAAGAGAAAAATTATATTTTTCCAAGACGAAAATAAACATCACAGGATAGGAGATGAATACAAAAAAGAAAATAAAGAAGCAATCAAAGAAGCAGAATGTATAATAGGACGTCTGAAGAATGGAGAAGAAGGCGGAGTTCAACATTTAGGACCTATAAGTGAAGTAATATGTAGGCCAATAAAGGTGCTAGATGATAAAGGGCGTATTAAGTATATTATTGGTGAGAATAGAGGCGTTACCCCAATAGAAATACAATATCACGAGTCAGGGCATTGGACAATGCCAGGGAATAAAGAGCCCAAAGAAAAAGGTAACGGAAACAACGATTGCTTATTCAATGTAATAGCGGAACAGACCGGTACAAAGAGTATTGTTCTGAGAGAAAAGACAGTTCAAACAATGATGAACAGCATTAAAACAGTTGCTTGCCAAGTACCTGACATTAAGAGGCTAGAAAAGTACAAGAAGAAATACTTGGATATGGGTGGGGCAAGTTATTCAGGAAAAAGCGCAAAAGATGCAAAGAAGATACTTGACTTTTCAGAAGGACACGTAGGCCACAATATTGCGAATGGAAATTATCGTTCAAAAGACTACCCAGCAGGTCATTCCCGAGGTCATGCCCCTAACCCTGATCCCACTAACAACCCGGACAATCCGGAATGTGTGGAAATATATTCCTTAGGTAATAACAATAGGAAGAGTTCATTTATATCGAGAGAGCAACAAGATATTTTTGCAGATTTGGTTCTGCGTACTCCGAAAGCTGAAAGTGCATTTAAAGAATTAAATAACAACGAAATGACTAAAACCTCTCGCAATATCGCCATCGAAGAGATTACGTTGCCAGCAGGAGTGTCGAACCTCGGTCAGACATGGAAAAATGGGAAACCATTCGGTGATGCCAAAAACATAAAAGAAGTTACGCTGGTAATAGAGCATAGGAGTGGTAAAGCAAATATACCTGAAGAACCTGTACATGTGAAAACATTTTTTCCTCACTTATAATGTCAGTTCTTGGTGTAAAGGCATTATATTTTAAAAATAAAACACGTTTTTTTGTACTACTTCAACATGCTTATAATGTGTGAGCTGATATTGATGAGAATGTCTCTCAGGTACACGCTCGTTTACTTGGTCATAACTCACTATTTATTTCAGTTAGTAGTTTACAATTTAAAATACAAAAAAACACAGTTTAAAATACACAAATTGAATGTAAAAAAAATCAAGCCAGGGAAAAATTGGTACTCAGAGTGCTATAGGTTAATATTTCCAGTCACCACGGAGCGGATTTCTACCCACTCTCTCCCAAGGGCTTGTAATGTGACCTAGGAAGTTTTCACCGCTTTCTAAAAACTCATACGACAATGCCAAAAACTGATGCTCTTGACACATTACAACGTATTTTTTTTTGACTTTACGCGAGAGAGGTGATCCGATGAATGTTCTGGGCACGATTCACACTGAACAATAATGGGTCGTGTCAAATGATTAGGACCGGTTTCGCTCATCGTGAGCATACTATCAACGGATGATCGGTTGATAATGCCAGTTAATATTTTTTTATTGTAAAACTGCAAAACATTATCCTAAACTTTGGCCTAATTCTGAGGGGTTTTTTTGTATTTTTAGGGTTCGCCATTGCATCTATATGTGGTGTTGTTCTACATAGAAATGTACCAATGTCTTTATATGAAATTTAATTCAGCTTATGTGACGTGCTTTTTCCATGTCGTCCATATCTCGATTAAATTACATGAAAATATGAAAATTGCATGCTCTAGACACAAAATAAAGTGTAAAACGATAACAATATGATTTTTAAAAACAGAATAACTCTTTTAAAGCGATCAGTTAGATTTAAAAATGCTCAATGCATGACCAAGTCCAAGTGACACAGCCTGTGTCGACCGCGGCTGGTAACGTGATTTTCTTAGCACGGACTGGAAAAGGTTAATTTTATCATATATAAATATATATAGATAAAACAAGGTGGTTTATGTTTTGTAATCCAAATCTGGTAACTTTGGCTCATGATACAAATAATCACTGTAATAACAACAAAAATAACGATTAACGTTTAGCATAAGACCGAACGATGACAAAGCAAATGTATTCATAACGGATCAAATGTCTTAATTAATATGATAAGATAAAAATTAGGAAAGGGTCTGTTACAAAAAAATTTGTTAAATTTTTAACAACCATGTTAATGATTCTGTAGTCGACGAATGTATGTAATTTTGTTAAGACAGAAAAAGCTAAAAGATTTAGGGGGACCATTCACACAAGAGAATAAATGCATTTAATTAATGACTATACAGTATTATAAAAAAATTTACTGAAAACCAACCTGTTATAGTATTTAATCTATATATATATAAATGAATGTCTGTTTGTTGGTTTGTCCGGATCTTATAGGCTCCTAAATTACTCAACTGATCGCGACGAAACTTTCAGGAAGGACTTATTGTGATCATGCCGGGAAATATTATATAAAATAAATGTTTTTTTGTCCTTTACGCGATCCTTTTCCATTCATACGATTTCGATGAAACTTCGGTGAGTTGTTGTGCACACACCCGTGAAGGGTTCTGGAGAAAAAAAAATGAAAATCTAAAATTGAAAAAAATAATCAAATTCGTACATACAGCGACATCTAGGAAAAACCTTCTGATTTATTCGCGTACGCAACAGAAGAAAAACAAAAATATTGTGTTATAACAAGTGTGATATTGAAACTCGGGTTTGGGTCGGGCCAGACCTGAAGATGGTGGGCTCGAACCGGGTAAGTCTATGAAATTTCGGCCTGTGCAGACCTCTAATCCAAAAGCAGTTCAATAAACAGACTTAAAAAACAAACCCTTTCTTTCTTTGAGTGGCATTGCAACGCATGCCGGGTACTCACTAGTATATTATATAACTTGTATCTCACTCAGAATAAAAGTGATTCTTCTTAATAATGATTTAAATGGAATTGTTGGGTTTTTATCTCATATTGCGAAAACAGTTAATCGTTTTCCGACGCCTAAAAAAATAATTACACTTTCAGAGTATTTGTTTACACTATTGGACATTTATTTTAATGGAAATAGTAAAGTTTTCAAGCCTGTCTAGCAAATAGTTGACACTTGTTTTTCAGATATGATTTTAGTTGCTTTATTAAGTGACTATATTCGGATTTATTGTAGGTTACCGAGATTTGATATCTAGGACAAAATTGTAGAAAAAAGTATTTTTAAAAAAGTGATCGTTATGAAATTTGCACTTTATTGAATATAACGATTCCATAAGACTTTTTAAATGTACCAAAGAGTTCGTTTTCTCTCACTTTTTTTGACTGATATTTGAAGTAGAATTATAATATTTTTTTTTAAAATAAATGGAGCAACAAAAAATTCAATTGTATACGAATTTTATCAAAAAAATTAATAAGAATAATAATCAATTTTCAGGGATATGTTTTTATTACCTTCCGTTATTATTACGTCAATGTTTGTCGTCTGCGTCGACATTTCGCTCGATAATTATTTTAATTATATGTAAATAATGAAAAGGCGCTATTATAATCGGTAAATAATTTTTTGACTTGTCAATTTATTAAAACTGATAAAAAAATTATAAAACTATCAACTTTTATCGCTAAAAATAAATTTTGCTTAAAAGAGCGAAGATTTTAAAATGTAGTCTATGGTTAGATACTTTCGTAGTGGAGCTACCGAGACGTTTTTGCTGAATTCGTACTGGAGTATTGAAGTTAACTGCTCGAAATGGACATCAAAATAGAAGAGCTTAAGTTTTCAACCACGTTCGAAATAGAATTTGATGGCAGCCTTCATCAGAGTAGTGATTTTGACGTGCATAGCAAGGATCGTTCGGGAGAAGAAACGTACAGCTCTCTCGTGAAGCAGGAACAATTTTACGATCGCAATGGAGGACGACAAGTAATTATAGATAATATTCAATTCTAGATAAACGTAGCTTTGTGTTTTTGTTGTCAAATCTGGTACAAATGGCCGCCGAGTGCTTATTTTGAGCTACTGTTTACAATGCCGTTACTATGACAATAAAAAGCTTTTACTTACACAAGTCAGTTTTTTAATGTCATGGCAATGATATAATGGCTTGAAGAAAAATAGTGATATATCTTTAATGTGGCAGAAAGCGTGCTGTAAATATAACTGATCGATACCAAATCTTACGATTTGTATGCCGAAGTGATTATTCTTAGTAATGTATAAAAACTTTTTAAAGCATAAACAATAATAAGGGATAAGGCTACTTAAATTCTATTGTCTCAGAACGTGCCCTTTATGATATAACGCCTTCTGTCAGTATATCTTCGATATGCAATGTATATTTGTCTGTGTTATTAAGATATATACCGGACGTGGCCTAAAAATGTTATTTTTACAACGAAAAATACCCAAAGTGAAATTTTTCAGATTAGAACAATCTTTTATGAAGCGAAATGTACGGAAAATATTCGTGGATGACGAAAAGAAACGTTGTCATGCCGCAAGCTCACATCTCGGGCTGTCAATGGAATAATAGTAGGGTATGATAATATTGGATTGTTATTGACGGAACTTAGCAAGATCGATTAGCTAATCGCTAGTCGTGTCCTATCCGTTATTTCTATCACAACTCTGAAAAAAATTAAATAATTATTAAAGTTTTTACTTTTAAGGTGTCAACTGTCAATTCTTGGTGGAAAGACATTATATTTTAATAAATAAAACACGATTCACTTGTACCACTTCCACATATTTATAATGATCTGGACCGGTTTCGCTCATCACGAGCATTATCAACTGATAAAAATACAAACATAACAGGCTTAAATTTGGATTATTGAGATTTTGTACACTTCCGTGTATTTTGTCACTAACGACCCGGGTTTCGCCTTTCGGCATCTTCAGGCATTCGAGCACACGAATGGACTCGAACTGACAGACAGTAAACAGTGTCTAACGTTTATATAGAAGATACAAATACGACAAATATTATTTACGAGGTAAAATATTATACGTCTGAGAGCCACACTGATACCTGAGTTAACATTTCGAGAATCGCCTTAATTCTTATTTTGTAAACAACACATTAACAGAGTGGCCAATTGCCGCTTTCCAATTTCTTTTAGAATTACCAGTGATTTTACAATAATAATAGCATTGTGGGTTTCGACGGAATGCAATTCGACGAAAGGGTAAATATATTTTACCTCGTGAATAATATTTGTCGTATTTGTATCTTCTATATAAACGTTAGACACTGTTTACTGTCTGTCAGTTTGAGTTCATTCGTGTGCTCGAATGCCTGAAGATGCCGAAAGGCGAAACCCGGGTCGTTAGTGACAAAATACATGAAAGTGTACAAAATCTCAATAATCCAAATTTGATATTGAAATTCCATCAAGCACCCTCAGTCGATGTCTTAAATTATAACAGGCTTATTTATATAAAATTGAGTGTAAAAATGAAGGTATATAAAGCTGATGGTTCATGAACTAAGACAAGAAAATACTGATTAGCAAACAAATTATACATAAATCAAATGAAAGAGTCTACAATTAAAATGTTATGGACCTCTTGCAAATCATTAAATACTCATCTGAAATCACAAATATAGCTACATTAAAAGGCCATCTGCTGTGATACCTTCATTATAAGGCCATTGGGAGCAGAGATGGTTAAAAAAAAATTGATGAATGATGGTTATTTTTGTTTTAGTATTTTACAACCGACACCGTCTCTCCGGTGAAGAGCGAGCCTTCGTTTCTGGCTTCTTCTGGTACCCAAATAACCATTTTTCATAACACAATTCGAACAACAGAACGAGGCACCAAGAGGGATACTCCGGAACCGGTAATTATCCTGGACAAAAGCGAGTTTTACGATCGCAATTTCGTCTGCAGGGTGTGTTTTGAGGTGTTCCCATCGCGGCTATCGCTCGAAACGCACAAAATCATTCACGAGCAAAACCAAAATCTTAAATCTTCACAAAATTTGTCGGTGTCATCAAAACCGCATAAAAACACGACATCTTGGAAGCGAGTTTTTGAATGTGATCAGTGTGATACTAAATACGCGCACGCTTCGTCATTGAAATTCCACAAAATGACACACCTCGACGAAATGCCATTCAAATGCGATCAGTGCGCTTACAGAGTGGCTTGGCCGTACAGCTTGACGTTGCACAAAAAAACCCACACCGGAGAAAAGCCTTTTGTGTGCGACCAATGCGACTATAAAACCACGACAGGGACACAAATGAGGCGACACAGAGTCACTCATACGGACGCAAAGTCCTACAAATGCGACCGTTGCGACTTCAAAACTGCATATTCAAACTCCTTAGCGTACCATACAATGCTGCACTCTGGCGACAAAGCCTTCGAATGTGATCAATGTGGCTTAAAATACCCAAAAGCCTCCACATTAAAAAGACACAAATTAATCCATACGGGAGAAAAGCCCTTTAAATGTGACAAATGTGATTTTAAAACGTCTGCAACTTCACATTTAAAAGCGCATAAATTAACACATAACAGCGAAAAGAAGTACAAATGTGACCGTTGCGATTTCAAGACTGCGTATTCGAAAACCTTGAAAGGTCATATCGCTCTTCACGACGGAGAAAAACCATTCAAATGTGATCAGTGCGATTTAAAATACTTGCAAGCCGACGGCCTGAAGAAGCATAAGCTGACCCACTCCGCAGAGAAGCCCTTCAAATGTGATCTGTGTGACTTTAAAACTAAACAGCCCTCAAATTTGCGAATTCATAAAGTCAGCCATACTGCTGAAAAGCCGTTTAAATGTGATCAATGCGATCACACAAGTAAGCGAGCCTACAACTTAAAAATGCATAAAAAGATCCATTTGGTAAAAGACACTTTAAATGTTGTTAAATAATGAACTATAGTTTTTCTTTCCATGCCCGCTCCCAATGTGGAACATATGATCTTCTAACGGATGTATCTTAACAGAATTTTTCTATGAAAACTGCTTGTTACTCAGTTGCTCAACCTCTCTTTTTTTTGGAAGGCAGTAGGGATAGAAGGATAGGGCTAAGACAGGACTCGTGGTTAGCTAATCGCTCTCGCTACTCCCCGTGAGGCTGGGATGGGTGTATGGGAGGACTCAGACTACGAACAGAAATCCATAAATCGATTGAAAGATCAATTTATGAAAACCGTTCCCACCGGGAATCGAACCCGAGACATCCGTAAACGTAGCCAACGACGCTACCAACTGCGCCACGGACGCCGACATTAGTTGTAAATATAATATTTGCATGTGTGAGAAAAAATAAAAATTATCTTTCTTTTTGATTTCTTAGTGTTTGCATCGTTTCTTTGTTTAAATAATTGATAAACAGAACGGCTGCACATCCTCGCACAATATGAAAGACAAAATAATCCTCAAGAAACACTGATCTTGTTGTAAGTTCTTGGAGGGGAAGATTAGTGGTTGGCTAATATTTCTCGCTAGTTTTTAGAATCGAATGGGAAGAAAAAATTTAAGACATCACAAACGTAGTGAGATTCGAACCGTACGCGAAGCCGACGACGCTGAACATTGCACCGCGGACATTCAACGCTATTTCAGTATGATTTATTGCGTTCCTTAGTCCTTTTATACAAATTGCTATAAAATGACACCTCAGACCAAAGACAAACACCATTATATGAAAACAGAATGTTTAAATAAGATTTCTAGGCCAAATATACATTACATATCGAAGATCGACTGACAGAAAGCGTTATATCATAAAAGACAAGTTCTGAGACAATAGCATTTACAGCATTTTATTATTATTTATGATTTAAAAAGTTTTTATACATTACAAAGAATAATCTTTTTGGCATACGAATTATAAGATTTGGTATCGATGAGGTATATTTACAGCACGCTTTCTGCCAGAATAAAAAAAATATCACTATTTGCCATCACATCCTGTGAATTCATGCGTGAGTGTTAAATTGCATACTTTTTGACATTAAAAATAGAAAATCATTAAAAAAAACTGACTTCATGCATTTTGTAAGTAAGGTGCTTGTTCCCAAAGTCAGCCGTCGCCAGTAGTCAGCCTTTTGAGCTTAAAACTTAAATAATAACGGATATATTAAAAAAAAACATATTTTTTTAAATTCGTGTAGGTAGTCTTGCCACTTGCCAATGTATATCTGCACTATACTGACCCATTTGATGCAATACGCAATTAAAAAAAGCACATTTTTACTTCGCAAGTTTCGACAAATTCATGTTGTATGGGGATCGCTAACAAAATATACTTTATATTGTCATACTTTGCATCGTTTTTTATTGTTCTGTCTAATATCAGTAAATTATTTCGCTTTTAAGGTGTTAACTGTCAATTCTTGGTGGAAAGACATTATATTATATATATTTTAAGAATTGATTCTGTCTGTAATTTTTGTTTTTTCAGATATTAAAATGTATTTGATACTCATGCTGCTCTGCTTTCTCCACTTAAGATGGCTGTTTATTGTTCATATTAATTACATACTTAATATTTGATTATTTTTAAATGGTTCATTAATTTTTTCTTATAATTTCCCCGATTCATTATTTTTATATTAGTAATGTAATTAATTATTTTGTTCAGCTAAATGGACTTTTAATGTAGCTATATTTGGGATTTCAGATAAGTATTTAATGATTTGCAAGAGGTCCATAACATTTTAATTGTAGACTCTTTCATTTGATTTATGTATAATTTGTTTGTTAAGCAGTATTTTCTTGTCTCAGTTCATGAACCATCAGTTTTATATACCTTCATTTTTACACTCAATTTTATATAAATAAGCCTGTTATGTATGTATTTTTATCAGTTGATAATGCTCGTGATGAGCAAAACCGGTCCTGATCATTATAAATATGTGGAAGTAGTACAAATGAATTGTATTTTATTTAAAAAAAAAAAATATTTCGCGTTATTTATGAAGTTTCATAGTGAAGGGCATCCATTGGAGTTTGGGGCAATTGGCATTTTTTTTTTGTAAACTTCTATTATTTTATGCTTCGTACAATATGAACTATTTTATTATTAGTTGGTTACATTGCTTAATTCCTGTTTAATGGAAATATGTTTTTATCATTCATTGACTCAAAATCCCTTTTGAAAGTACACCTGTTGCTTAACTGGCTGAGCACTAGCTAAACGACCCTATAAACTCGATATTGTCATAGCAACGGCATTGTAAACAGTATGCATTAAATACCGTTTAACATCTGTAGCTCCAAATAAATACTCGGCGGCCATTTGTACCAGATTTGACAACAAAACACAAAGCTACGTTTATTTAGAATTTAATATTATCTATAATTACTTGTTGTCCTCCATTGCGATTGTAAAATTGTTCCTGCTTCACAAGAGAGCTGTACGTTTCTTCCCCCGAACGATCCTTTCTATGCACGTCAAAATCACTACTCTGATGAAGGCTGCCATCAAATTCTATTTCGAACGTGGTTGAAAACTTAAGTTCTTCTTGTGGGTCTTTTTTGATGTCCATTTCGAGCAGTTAACTACAATACTTTTCATAACTCATGCATGACTTTTTATTATTTTTACACATTTGTGTTTAATTTTTATGTTTCGATTTTATTCCCTCTAGTTTTAGGCAATCCACGTAAAGAGCTCGCAATCCGATTAGGGATAGCTGGGGCAACGTTTAACTCAATGCGGAAAATCTGGGACTCACGGTTGTACTCGGTCAGAACCAAGTGCCACTTATTCAACGCAGGCATCCTGACGGTGTTGATTTAAGGTTGCGAGTCATGGCACATCACCGAGGCACAGGGTAACCGTATACTGTGCTTTGAAAACAGATGTTTGCGGCGAATACTAGAGATACGGTGACTTGATTTTGTCAGAACCAGTCTCTTATTACGTCCAAAATAAAAAAGCGACGATAGACCTGGCTTGGACACGTGCTGCGGATGCCCCAGGAGAGCCTGAATCCTGCCTGCCTCTTCTGCCAACCAGATGGATTCCGTCGCCCTGGAAGGCCGCTGATGACCATCCATAGGATGTATCCGCGCAGCTACGGGACGCTGGGATGACCTAGGAGGAAGCGAGTAGACTGGCGGGGGACAGAGAAGCTTGGAGGAACCGCATGATGGCCATAGGGAGCGGATATGGTTTTTAAAAAGTTGAATTATTTTTGAGTTCAGGAATATTAAAAGTAATGGAACTTATCTCCTATTTTTGTGTATGCACCTTATCTTTTTTACACGGTAGTCTCTGGATTGTATCGCCAGTGCAATAAGAGAATCCGGTATACATTATTTAGTAAGTTAATATTGTCTATTGGACGTAAAAAATACATTATATTGACATAAATATTTACGAATCATTTCATTATCTATGGTCACGCCAGAGACAATACACCATAAGCAATACTGTATAACATCAACAACACGTAATAACCGTCAAAATGGACATTAAAATTGAACCGGACGAAGAATTTGCGTCATCAGAAAACAAAGATCATTTTAGATCTCTTCAGAATAATTTTAAAGCATTCTGGAATAAAGATCTTTCGAATGGAGATGGACACGACGCTCGCGTGAAGAAAGAAGAATTCGACGACGATAATCACGACACAAAAGAAGTAATTTATAGATAACTTTAAATGTCGTATCAATCGTAGAAAGGAAAAAGGATGAAACCCACACCAAAAAATACTGTGGATTACTCACACAAAATGTGCTAATACACTATATTTATATATAATATATCTTCTATGGATTCGGCGGTAACTTTGTGGAAGTTCATTTTTAATATGAAATTAAATTAAAAATTGATAACTTGATTATCTAAGTTATCAATTTTTAATTTAATTTTATATTATATATAATATATCGACTGTAGAAAGGCAAAAGGAAGTATCCCTCCGTCTTTTCAAAAAGTTTTTTTTTGGGATTTACAATGTATACAATCTAATACATGATTTGTCAGGGTCATACACAATATTTTTTGGGTGAGGGTTACGTCCTTTTTCCTTTCCACTTTCGATTTCAAACGAGGTAAATATGCTTCACAACATAACACTGTTTTTCTATCACAAAATTGAGTAAATATTCGTTCTGCTGGACGTGGTCTAAAAATTCTATTTTTACAACGATAACAGTAGTACAGTGGTGAACGTCGTTGGCTAGGGTTGCGGATGTCTCAGGTTCAAATACCGGTGCGGAAAGTTTCATAAATTGTTTTTTCAAACGATTACAGTTCATTTGTGATGTCTAAAATTCCCTCCCACGCATCCAATTCGGGGGATAAACGGGGAGTAGCGAAATTGTTAGCTAACCGCTAGTGTCCCTGCTTAACCCTATCCTTATATCCCTACTCTCGTCGAAAAAGATAGGTTGAGCAACTGAGTAACAAGCAGTTCTCGTAGAAATACGGAGCGAGCATTGTAAAAAAAAGTATCAAAAAACACTCATTTGTACAGCAAATATTAAAATGAGACATGGATATTTGCAAAACGGTTAAAATTAAGCCTCACACTTTTTGTTTTGGTCTGCTTTTGAATTATCCTAATTTCATTCTTATACACTTACGTACTGAATAAAAAAAAAACTGTTAAAACTATTGTAAAATACCGCTGATATGCTCCACTCTGGGAGCGGGTGTGAATGAAAAAAAATATCGTCATTTAATTTAAAAAAATTAAACACAATTCATTTGTACTTCTTCCACATGTTTAAAATGATCAGTCAAATGAATTCTTGTCAAAATGACAAAGATAGACACATTTATGAGTTCATGTATTTCTGTGGTGCACTAGTCTGCGTCGTTGGCCACGATTACAAATGTCTCGGGTTCGAGTCCCATGACGGACAGTTTTATAAATTGATTTTTTTCTATCGATTTATGGATTTCCGAGGTCTAAAAGTCCCTCTCATCCACCCGATCTTAAAAACGAAGCGTAGCAACACCGACGAGTCCTGTTCTAGCCCTATCTCTTCCCTACTCTCTTCGAAAAAGAGAAGTTGAGCAACTGTTGTAAGCTCTGTAGTTTTTAAAATTCCTTCTATACATCCGATCAAAAAAATTAATATAACTCAGTAAGAGCGATGTCGGCGTCCATGGTAGCGTCGCTAGCTACGGATGTCTCGGGTTCAATTCCCGGTGCAGACAGTTTTCATAGATTGATCTTTCAATCAATCATAGGCCTATTCTTCTATGCCTACTCTCTTCGAAAAAAGAGCGGTTGAGCAACTGAGTAACAAGCAGTTCTCGTATAAAATTTCTGTGGAGATACCTCCATTAGATGACCGTATTCTCCACATTGGGAGCAGACATGGGAAAAAAGAGCGATTAGCAAACCACTAGTCGTGCCGTAAAATGAGTAACAAACTGTTCTTGTAAAAAAAATGTTGAGATAAGCTGCATTAGGTGTCCGTACATTGCACATTGGGAGGGGAGATAATAAAAAAGAATATCAAAATCTGGCTAAAAAACGATTAGTTAGCTTATCGCTCTCAAAACTGTAAGAAAGCCTTGAAGCGAATGGCGTTGGATACAACAATGAGTACTTAATGAAATATGGAAGTACCTAAAATGCCATTTAGGTTGCTGTAAGTCTCCTGTGTCAGCGAGGGTTGATTTCCTCTAGAGCGTAGGTGGGCAAAGAGTCGTCGAATTACATCATATCTCAATGTTTAATAACTAATATAATACCTCTTAATATTTAATATAAGATTGTTTTTAGTTTTCAGTTGCTGGCGGCCGTCCATCGCTGGAGAACCAATCAAGATTACCTTGCTGCGATATAAACGTCAATGAAATTTGTATAAAAAAGGATTTTTCGAACCCTGAACCTGTCGCTGCAATTATGTTAAATAGGAGCGTCTTTTACGAAAGAAATTTCGCCTGCAGCGCTTGCTTTCAACTGTTCCCTTCGATGAAATCACTAGAAGTTCATAGAAAATTTAACGCATTGAATGGCTGTCACGTGAAGGTAAAAAAACCGTTCACTTGTGACAGCTGTGATTTTAAATTCGCGTTCGATTCTCAGCTAAAAAGGCATCAACTGTCACATTCGCGCGTTAAACCATTTCAATGTGACCAATGCGGTATCTCGTTTGCCCTTTCGTTCAATTTGAAAAGTCATCGAATGTTACACTCAAAAGAAGATGCATTGAAATGTGACTGGTGTGATTATACATCGGTAGTCCCTTCGCGCTTAAAAAGGCACAAACTGTCACATTCAGGTAAAAATCCGTACAAGTGCGGTCAATGTGATTATTCGTCTGCGTTTTTTTCGCACTTTAAAAGGCATGCGATGTCACATTCGGGAGAAAAACTTTTCAAGTGTGACGAATGCGACTATCAAACGGCATACTGTTCGCATTTAAACGCGCACAAAAAAATACACGCCGGTATTCGACCGTATAAATGCGACCGTTGCGACTTTTCAGCCGCGCAACCCTGCAATCTAACATCGCACAAGCGGTCCCACACGGGTGAAAAACCTTTCAAATGCGACGCTTGCGACTTCAAATGCGCGCAGTCTTCGCATCTGAAGCTGCACAAGATGTCGCATAGTGGCGAGAAACCGTTCAAATGCGATCAGTGCGACTACAGGTCCGTTTATTCGTCACATCTCACGACGCACAAGCGTCTTCACAGCGGAGAGCGGCCGTTCAAATGCGATCAATGTCACTACTCTTCCGCGCAGTCTTCGGCTCTGAAGAGGCACAAGACATCGCATGCGATCAAAAAGCCTTTCGCGTGTGATTTATGCGATTTTAAATCCGCGCACTCGTCCCGTCTGGATGCCCACAATAAAACGCACGCTGCCGAAATGTTACGTGACTCGCCTTCTTAAACTTGATTCGTTTAGATCAGCGCTTTTCAACGGGAGCCCCTAGATATACAAAGGGTTTGACATACCCTGGTTTTGTTTGTTAAGTTTGTTTTATTAGGGTCCATAACTGACAGCGCACCGCTTTAATGGCAATGATTCTTGAAAGTTAAACCAAGTTATTGTCGTTAAAAGCAATCGGTTACTTAAGGGCGAGAAAGCGTCTAGCGGACGGGTCTATTATTGAAAACAAGAGGAGGAACCGACAGCGGTTGAAGTTTAATTTTTATTTTGGCTGGCAGTTGGTTCTCGGAGCCCTTCCGCTAAAAAGACTGCTTCGCAAGTAATTATAAATTGTTTTTGTTTGTTTTGAAATTGGACTTAATTTAAATTTAAAATCGTTTGTTGTGTTAATTGCATTATAACTTACAGGTGAATTCATGTGTTAAGTAAATTTTAATGTTGACTCAATTTTATGTCTTACTGATATTTTGTGTAATAAACCACTGCATTTTCGTTAATTAAATAAGTGATGAACTGGATTTGAAATGGTGTTTGCTCGAGATCCCAGACCTCCCGGACGTTGATAACCAAACATTCGCCTCTCTTCGATTCGGTCTTTTTAAGTTATTTATTATATAATAGACTTCAACTTAGCAATTCAGTATACATTTGTAATGCTTTAAAATACAAATATTATTGCACTGTTTGGCGCATCTCTAACTATGCGGGTGGATATGCCAATATAAAGTAATATATCTATAATGGGTGAACTTATGAGTTTAACTCGACTTTTGGTCACTCGAAAAAAACATTCCAAATTTAAGAACGCTTCAGTGGGATTATCTCTACAAAAATTGTAATAAATTTATGCGTCTATTAGACTAACTCTTGCCTGAAATAAATGTGATGTAATTATTATTATTCTTTGGTCCCAATAGTATAAGTTTTGTCATTAAATAAATATGTTTATGATCCTAGAAGTACAGGTCAATTAAAATTAAAAATTTTAATGGCATTTTGATATAATTATATCTAAACACTGCTGATAAGATGACACGACACCAAACTTCTTCGGTTCGTCATACCGCCCTGCTATGCCCCGAACCGAACATTTACTCGACGTTTTTCTTTAAGATATTAAATAAACTTTACCGTAGATTCGGTAAGTTTTGTTTGAATATTTTTTTACAATGAACTAAAATTTCACTCTTGTTTTTTTTTTTCCTACCTCTACTTTCCTACTGAAACGCGAAGCGCCATACGCGAAGCGGGCTCCTAGTTTCCTGGCTAAAGTCAGTGCTAGGGTGGGTACAGACTAAGTCTTTATATCCCTTTCCCGCATGTAAGCTAGCTACGTACTGCTATCTAAAAGATTCTGTCAGCTGAAGGCTTTGTGTTGTCGGCGTCCGTGGCGCAGTTGGTTTCGTCGCTGGCTACCGTCTCGGGTTCAATTCCCGGTGCGGACGGTTTTCATAGATTGATCTTTCAATCGATTTATGGATTTCTGTTCGTAGTCTGAGTCCCCCCTCCCACCAATCCCATCCTCACGGGGCGTAACGAGAACGATTAGCTTATCACTAGTCCTGTCATAGCCCTATCCTTCTATCCCTACTGTCTTCGAAAAAGAAAAGAGAGGTTGAGCAACTGAGTGACAAGCAGTTCTCGTGGAAAAAATTCTGTCAAGATACCTCCATTAGACCATATGCTCCACATTGGGAGCGGACATGGAAAAAAAAAAAGGCTTTGTGTGGGGAAAACATTTAAGAAGAAACCCCATACGAGAATGATTCTTTGAATCATTAAAAAAAATTCAATTCTTGACAAGAATCGCTCGTAATGTTGGCGTAAGTTTGAAGAACTTACTTATCTTATTTTAGACATGCCCAGTCCCTAACTAAAATGTTCGAGTCTGGCTCGTTACTTTAAGATTTATCTCTTAGGGCGACTTATTGAAGACCGGCGTGGCCGTCGGCCTCTTCCGCATCCACCTCCGCTAGAGAAGAATTTCCTGTAAGAGAGGGGGAGGGGGAGCATAAGGAGTTGGACATCGTCTTGACGAGGATCTTGAAGGCTTTTAGTTGGAGCTTAAATTTTTGAATTTTCTCTGCTTTGAGAGTTGGAGCGAGGTGAAGCCCCTGCTTCAATCTGAGCAACGTTTGTATTCATATATTGATACAAGTTTTGGATCTTTTTACTCTATGCGCAGCGTTTCCATTTTGGAGCAGAAGCAACCGGCTCTTTCTCGCGAAATGTGAGTCTCGCTCGCATTACTACGGTGCCCGTATGCGGGAAGTCCAGAACTCCTCTCAGGATCCAGGCAGCGCCCCGTCCCCTCGCCTAATGGTCGAGGGTCATTGTATAATTGCGCAATTGTACTTTGTCTATCCTATATTTGTGTGTACATATTTCCCTTGTGTGGGTATTTGGATGTCTTGAATAATAAATGTGTAGGCTTCGGGAGCCAACATACAAACCGAACGCGACTTTGTTAATGACGACCTAAGCTTCCCTTTCTCATTCATCTAGCTCTATCTCCTTCTGAGATAGAGGCTGTCTCTCTCTCTCGTCAAGAGGAGACAAGCGACAAGCGAAGTCATCACAAAGAATAATATAAATGATCACCTCACGGAGACAATAGTCATTATAAATATCAATTGAAGTTGTCATGTTGATTTCTGTTGAGATATTTATGAATTGGGACATTAAATATAACAATCTTATTTATTGAAATAATTTATATGTATCTTCCCTCTTGACGAGAGAGAGAGACAGCCTCTATCTCAGAGGGAAATAGTGCTAGATGAATGGGAAAAGGAAGCTTAGGTCGTAATCAACAAAGTCACGTTCAGTTTGTATGTAAGCTTCCAGAGCCTACAAATGTTTTTTTTTTCCATGTCTGCTCCCAATGTGGAGCATATGGTCTCCTAATGGAGGTATCTTAACAGAATTTTTCTACGAGAACTGCTTGTTACTCAATTGCTCAACCTCTCTTTTTTTTTGGAAGAGAGTAGGGATAGAAGGATAGGGCTAGGACAGAACTAGAGGTTAGCTAATAGCTCTCGCTACTCTCCGTGAGGATGGGATGGGTGGATGGGAGGACTCAGACTACGAACAGAAATCCATAAATCGATTGAAAGGTCAATCTATGAAAACCGTCCGCATCGGGAATTGAACCCGAGAAATCCGTAACCGTAGCCAGCGACGCTACCAACTGCGCCACGGACGCCGACAAATTTATTCACAACAAAAAACACACAAATAGCCTTACAAGGGAAATACAAAACAAGATACAAAGACACTTCTAAAACGTTCCTTGACCACTAGGCGAGGGAAGGGGCGGTGCCTGGATCCTGAGGGGAGTCCAGCCTAGCCAACGAGTGTCTCCGCCTTATCTGCGAGCCGATAAGTGGCCTCGTCAATGAATTTACACTATTGCGTAATTACAAAATATACGATAACACGTGCACGGTTCGACCAATAGACCGGGTTTTGGGTGGATTGAATACCTGCCGGGGTGGAAAACCACTGGTCGTCAACGAGACTGGGCCTGTAACCAAAGCGCACACGTACAGATGAAGACAATACATATGGACTAAACGATCACTTGACGGGTGAACATCAGCAACGGGCGTCGAATACCCGACCAGTAGTTACGCGACTGGCCGTTAACACGAACTGATGCTCGACAAGGGATCACACAAGATCCGGTACCGCGCTTCGATCAACTGGCCACGTGCCAAGATGACGAAAGGGTTTGATAAATCGCGGAACACGGCGAATGACTCTTAACTTGATCCCCGATCCTAAAGAGGACCTTTAATTCAAGAAGCGAAGTAAACTGGAGGCGAAGAGTCAACGGAGACTTCTTCCCAAAAAGACAGGCAAGTCGCTCACCCGGAGACGACTGGAGTCAGGTAGGTACTGCTTGCTCACCCGGAGTAACTCAAGTGACTGATAGTTGTTGTTGTTAGTGTGTACACCATAAAGTAGGATACCCGGGCTAAGCCCTATTTCTCCTTTCATCTAATGGAAAACTGGTGTGAATGTGTTAGGTCGGTGTGAAGTATTGGTGGTTGGCAGTTGACATTGATCGTTGATACAATAACCTCAAGCTGTATCATCGTAACAATTCGGGCTTATATAATATATTATATTTTCTGATTTTTGTTGCAAATATTTGTGCAACACTGACATATCCTTTTGGCCTCTTTAGTTTTTTTTGTTATTTATCCTCGAGAGGAGGTCGAACGATCAATGTCCCAAATGATCTGAAAGTTCTGTCTTCGGAGTCGTGAGGTCGTCTTCTTCTTTCTTCTACTGGTTCCGATCCACGGCGCACTTCAGTCAGATGAGCTGTAGGGAGGGAGGAGAGGACTCAACAGGACCCGTCGGGGCCTAATAAAATCGGTCGCTGTATTAACATCATAATCTAAAAGAAATTTGATGTTGGCCTTTCACGTTGCTGTAGAATTTCTTCACTATATGGTCCACGAGGGGTTCTCGCAACGTTTTATTTTGGATATTTTGCAAGCCTTTAATCCGACTGGCGGTTGCGTGGTTCCATAGGGGGCCGCATAAGTCATGATCAGCCAAGTGATCGCGGCGTATAGGAGCAATTTGCTTGGGATGGCAAGTTTGCTCCTCCTGTCTATCATCGGGTATAATCTGTCCGTGACTTGCGCGGTTTGCTTCCGTTTAGCAACTATATGCTTGCGGAAGGTTAGCCGAGAGTCCATCGTGATACCTAGGCATTTGACCGTCTTGGTCCACGGGACTTCCGTGTCGTGAACGCGGATCTGTTTAAGTTTACGAACGTTGCGGCTGAAAGTAATCGCTGCACTTTTCTATCTGACATGCCTGATCTGGCTAGCATCGTTGTATCGCCTGCGTGTTGCGCGATGATTGTGTGTATACAAATTGTACAACAGCGGTGAAAATGCTGATTCCTGTGGTACGCCGGCCGTAGGGGTGTGGATCGATGAATTCAACGTGGAATTGTCTATCTGTCATGAAGGAATTTAATAGTTTTAGCATGGGAGTATCGAGGTCGGCCTCTTCCAGCTTTACTATTAGCTCTTCCGTCCAAACCTTATCGAAGGCTTTCGTGATATCTAAAAACAGGCCTGTAGTGAAGTGACGTCGGTTAAATACTTCCGTGTTATATTCCGCTACTCCGAGTAGCTGATGGTTAGTGAAGTGAGCCGCGCAGAACCCGTGCTGCTCATCCGGTATTAATTTTAATCTATTCGCGAGTGCTTCTAATCGTGATTTTATTACTCGTTTCAACAGCTTACCCATTGACGTGAGCAGGCTGATGGGCCAGTGATCCATAGGTCCATTTATACTGTCCATCAGTCTTCGGGCTGTATTGCTCTCTGCACCAGTCATCACTCGGATGCTGAATGGTTTTCCTACCTTTAGAATTACGTATGCAGAACTAACAACAATTATACGTCAAAATGTTAAGCTGAGGGAGTAAAGAGAGGAATGGAGTTAGCAAAGAACTAGTGCACTAGGTCTGCACGGGCCAAAATTTGATGAAGTTACGATTCATTACACTTCAACCCGAGCGTTCCTCTAATCCAAAAGCACTTCAATAAACAAAATTAAAACTCTTTCTTTGAGTTGGGTTACAACGCATGCCGGGTATTCACTAGTTACTAATAAATTTTCTGGCACAACGAACTGTCAACTATCTCAAACCAACCGAAAGAATTACTGAATAATATTCACCTTTATTTATGTATGAACGAATATTATAACTTACTATCAGTCATTTCTAAATAAACTATTGCTATGCCACATTTAGGTCATCGAATTTTGAGCAGAAATTTAAAACCTCTACTACATAAATCTGTCTGTCTGTCACAAGAAATACTTACAAACGGTCGTTAAAAAGAAATCGGTCGCCGACCGAATAGGTTTCATTGTATATTGTTTTGAAATTGGATTTAATTTAAATTTAAAATCATTTGTTTGCGTCAATTGTGTTCAAATTTAAATGTAAATTCATGTGTTAAGTGTAAATTTTATGTTGTACTGGTGATTTTTGTGTATTAAAACACTGCATCTTCAACAAAAAGTGATAAACTGGAATGAAGTAGCGTTTTATATTGAGATCCTATACATCCTGGATGGTGATAACCGAGCATTCGCCCCTCTTCGACCGGGAATTCTCACACCATAATAACGCCAACGTCTAAATGAACAAATAGAAGCGACATTTATTTCGGGCGAAGCTGAGTAAAAAATGATAGTCGATTTGTGAGAGGGAATTCATATCCATAGACTTCTTTGAACCGCTCGCTTTGCTTCCTCCCGTGACATGCCAGAACCCTCAGCTCCGCAGAGCACATCTTGCGGATCCCACCAATCGGAAGAAGAGGCATCCGCAGCACGCGACCCGGCCAGTTCCGACGGCGCTCTATGACCGCCATGCACGTTCCCGAAACTCCGTGTTCCTCACGAAGTTGAGCCTCCTCACCCTCAGCGTCCGTCTACTTTAGAAACTGTCATAGACATCGCAACCGAAACGGGCAACGCAAGCACTCAACTATAAAAATAAAACAATGAAATGATTATTATAATTTTATTTTATAAATATAAAGAAAATTCGGACACATTTTTTTTTAATATCTATTCCTTAAATAATAAAATTTTTCTATTCGCTTGTCATATAGGTAAATAAATATTTTAATTTGAATTCTAATGAAATAATATATCAATAAGAAAAATCAGAGAATCACAATATAATTAATTGCTAGAATAAAGGATAAAAAATATAAAATTCATTAAACAAAATGTTGGTTAAACAACATACCAATTATAAGTATAAACGCATTATCGAGGGTATAATGGCAGAAGGCGTTAAGTCATAAGAACGAGTTCTGATATAAGCACATTATTTTTTTTTACATTGTAAAGATTAATCTTTTTGGTATTCAAAACTTGTTGATTAAAACCAAATTTGATGATTTGAAATGATTTATATGCCAAAAAGATTATAAATTAAATGCGTGTTCACGTGTGCTTTTACATATTATGATTCCACCGATGAGCAAACTGTATTTTAACCCTATGTGGAATTTACAATTATAATATGCTGAAAATGAGTCGTTCGCGAATGGATGAATCCGAACGAACTGATCGAGTTTCGAAAGAACTGTTCAGACAAACGTTGTCATGCAAAAAACGTGAAATCGCAATTATCTTCGGCAGACGATTATAAATCTCATCTGTTATACTTTACAGTTCGTTCTTTTCAACTGGTTTCAATTCTATGATGGACGGATTTACGAGTATAAGTCCGAAAAGACGGTTTTTCAGAAGAGCAAAAAAAAAGTAATTTTTTCAACAATAAATTCTTGTCAGCCATATTTTGATTAACAACAGAATGTCATTAAAACAAATAATGGACCTGTACTTCTAGGAACATAAAAATATTTATTCGACGAGCAAACTTATACTATTGAGACCAGAAAATAATGGTAATTACATTGCATTTATTTCAAGTTAGTCTAATAGACGCATTAATTTATTATAATTTTTGTGTTGCATCTGCGATTTACACTGTCAGTTGAAGTGTTCTTATATTTGGAATGTTTTTTCGTAGTTAACAGCTTAACAACCGCGGACTCATATATGAGTCCTACGTTTGATTTCAAATGTCAACGAGAGATCGTGGTGTAAACATTTAACACAACATAAACAATATTTTTACCACACAGTTTTGTAAAACTACCCCTAGATGGTACACGTTTACTTTTTTCTCTCTCTCGTAGTATTGGTTATTATTATTTACACATTGCGTATGTGATTTATTGAATTGGCCATATGGCATTTTTTATGGTGCATGTAACATTTGTAACATCTGCAACAGGGATGATATGAGAAGCAGGGATTTTTTAGTAGATTTAAGTTTTTTTCACTACAGCACAAATATAAAACCTCTGGTCAAACGGCATTGATTTATGCGGCGTAGTATCTGGAAGCCATCAAATTAAATTTGGTTAAGATATCTCAATTGGTTTATAAATTAGAGTGAATTTAGTGAAAAAACATGCGGTCGTTAAGCTGTTAATGTAAAACTATTAAAAATTGAGTTATCCTCATAAATCCGCCCATCATGGATATAATATAGAGGTTATACAGACACAACGCATTAAGTCAGTTTTGGGTGATTTTCTGTTTTAAATATCAAAATGTATGCATTTGTATCCTCTGCATACTGATCATGGGATGAAATGGCTTTTGAAAAAGACTGTTTTGTTCTGGCAGAAAGCATTATATTACTATAATAACTCATCAATACCAAATCTTTTCATTTGTATGAAAAAAATATGTACAAAAAATAATGCAATTATCTCATAACTTGTTTTTATGACTTAATGCCCTCTGTCAGTAAATCCTCGAAAGAAAGCTTTCTTATTCGTACCTGTTACATTCAGCATACATACCCAATAAGGCGACTCGAATGAACGAATCCCTGCGGTCAATTGACTCACGATTAGCGAGTCAACAATATATAACTCATCTATTGACTCATTTCCCGAGCATACAATGTACGTAAGGGCGGACATGCGTAAGTAGATAGATTGATCAGTATGGTTATAAAAATTGGTCCCGTGCGATTTTATCGATCCTAGTGCGGATTGGATTCACAAAAAATCATTACATGGAATAATTATTATTGCTATATGAAAAAATTAAAATATTAACAAACACAGGTACTGGTAGAATAGACCGTCGCATTTTAACACCGCTGTAATATTTATAGACTGTTCCATACCTCGCAGGAAATCACCTCATGCAGTTTGTAGGAACGCTGTCACTTGGATCAGTGGTCAAGCGATTTGGTCGGCGCTCACGGGTGCGAATCCCAAGACGGACAGTTTCATAAATTGACTATGAAACCGGATTTCTATTCGAAGACATGGTCTGAAATTCCCTTCTACCCATGTAAACGAAAAAGACACGAAGCAAGAGAGAACTAGCGGTTAGGTAATTGCTACAGTAATTTTAAGACATAGCGTATAAATTCATGTTTACAACACCTCTCACAGTTTCAACCGTATTAACGGGGTGTAGCGAGATCAATAAGCTACTATCCCTGGTGTTCGGCTGAAAAGGACGAAGCTGATCAATCAGCTACAGGCCCAGCAAAGTACTAATAAATATATATATATAAATATAAAAACTCATTTTTATACTAAATTATTTTGATTTTTCAATTGATTTATGTTTGTAGGCATGAATGTTTGTGATATCTAAAATTACCTACCACCCATTTGATCCTAAACCTAGCTAACCACTATTCTTATCTAGACCTATCTTTCTATCCCGACTCTCTTAAAAAAAGAGAGGTTGAGTAACAACCAATCTTCGTAGAAAATGTCTGTTGAGATACCTGCATTAGGAGACCATTTGCTCCACACTGGGAGCGGACATGGTAAAATTGTTCTTTTAGAAATCCATTTCCGCTCCCAGAGTGGAGCATATGTACACCAAATGGAGTTTTTTTCAAACAGATGTTTATACAAGAGAACTGCTTGTAGCTCAGTTGCTCAAAATCTCTTTTTTCAAAGAGAGTCAAGAAACAAGGATAAGACTAGGACAAGACTAGTGGTTAGCTAATCGCCTCCGGTGCGCACCGTTTTGGGATGGGTGGAAGGGAATTTTAATCCATAATTCAATTCAAGAAACTGTACAGGAATTCAAACCCGCGTGCCTCTTGGCCGAAGCCGACGACAGTAATTAATATATCATCTATGAATGACAGACGATGTATAATTGATTAATGGATTGCTACATTGGTGTAAAATTCGCCAGCCTATTTAACAAGTACATAAAAATATTAATTATTTGACTTAAAATGCTAACTCATTTTTCAATAGCCATAGTTTTATCGAATCGGGCCTCCGTTAATATTATCTAATTTGATGTATCATAATATAAAGGTTAAATGACGAATTTCTAGCTTAAATATTATGTATTGAATAACCTCATGAAAGGTCTAAATAATTCACATTTGTAAATGGAGACGACACTATCCAAAAAAGTAAATTTTTCATTATAAAATTTAGTTATTATGCGTGGACATTTTTTTTATTATTCTAAAGATATCGATCTCAGTCACTAAACTAAATAAAAAAAACGTTATTATGTTAGCGAAAAAAACGTAAATTAAACAAAAAATGACACTAAACAAAAAAAGGAAACTTTCCGACGAATACTAGGTACAAATATGACACTTTCCGATTTCATAGTCATAAGTCACTAAACTTAACAATGACTCTAAGCTAAAAATGTCATTATGTTAGTAAAAAATAATCGTAAATTATGCGAGAAGTAAACCGATGAAGCATAAACACACTCTTCGATTTTTGTCATTTTGTCGGTAAAAAATAAAAGTAACGTAAAATGACACTAAACAAAAAACTACATTTTACCGATGAACACTACTGGTACAAATATTTACCATAGTGACACTAAACAAAAAGGACTGGTAGAGCGTCTTTAAACAAAACATGACATTTTTCGATCTCGCGTATGATCGGTTATGATGCCGTTTCGGAGACAAATAGGCAACTGCAAAAATAACTGTTTTTGCATATTGTAGAGTTTGAAATTTCACGCTAGATCACTTAAAAATGATAAATTTCATATAGTGTCACTATAGTGTATTCGTGTGCGATATGTATAACATATTGAACAATTTGAAAAATACAGTGTTGTTTTTCTACTTACTTGACGATTAGTAGCGCCACTGGACCAACGCAGAAAGCAACATTAATTTTCAAACAACATATTATATACTTTTGTGACATTAATTACCACAATATGATGGGCGGACTTATGGGTATAACCAAAGCAACGTTAAGTTACAAGCAATGCTGTAAGAAAATTTGCAATTTACGAGTAGTCCTAGGAGTCCCAGCCTCTACGAACAAATTGTATGGCGGCTGTACGAAGATCGTCTCTCAACTCCGTTTTTCGTAGAATCTAACATATATTTGAAAAGATTTCTTGTGAGTTTATTCAGTGTTTCTTTACTTTAATCATTATATAATTTACGATTCATCGAAAACCAACATATGTGCATGTTAAGTACAGTCATCATAATATATGTAGCGAATGACACGAAATGCGTTGTGTGGCAGGGTAGATTAATTATAATCGTAATTTATCGCAAAATACACACTTTGAATTGTCGATTAATAACAATCATTGATTACGGCTAGACTTTATAATTTTACTCTTTCAAAGTAAGTAAACAACTTTATTCCTAATATAAAATTTGAATTATTGTGATTTTGTACACTTCCATGTATTTTGTCACTAACGACCCGGGTTTCGCCTTTCTGCATCTTCAGGCATTCGAGCGCACGAATGGACTCGAACTGACAGACAGTAAACAGTGTCTAACGTTTATATAGAAGATACGAATACGACAAATATTATTTACGAGATAAAATATTATAAGTCTAGAATCCACACTGATATCCGAGTTAAAATTTCGAGAATCGTCTTAATCCTTATTTTGTAAACAACGCATTAACAAAGTGGCGAATTGCCGCATTCCAACTAATATTAGAATTACCTGTGACTTTACAATTATAATAGCATTGTGGGTTTTGACGGGATGCAATTCAACGAAAGGGTAAATATATACAATCATTCCACATTTCAACGTATAGGATACAGCAACGGGGTGTTTGGAAGATTTAGCTGTTCGTTCAGAATTGGCAAGGAATTTAACTGGGCTCTATTGATTTCCAAAATTTCTTGATAAAATAATTTATAATCCCCCATGTTTTGATGCAACAATGCGCTCGAATCCCTGAAGATGCGTTAGGGTCGTTAGTGACAAAATACATGGAAGTGTATAAAATCGCAATAATTCAAATTTGATATTGAAATTCCATCCAGGGTGCTTACCCTCAGTCGATGTATTAAATTATATCTTAATATGAAATTAAAATTGATAACTTAGTTATTCCACTGGCTGTGTTTCGCTTTTTTAAGAAGCGTCTTCAGACTAACTAAATCACTCCAAACACTAGTAATTAATTTTATAATTAGTACTATCATCGTTTGGGTCTTACCCCCTCCCCACGTCCAATAGAAGGAAACAAACCCACTCTCCTCTTCATTTTTACTTCAGGGTTACATTTAGTAACACAACAAATGGAATAACTAAGTTATCAACCTTAATTTAATATCAAAACACCCAAGTTACCGCCGAATCCATTGAAATTATCTTTATTCCTATTAACATTAAAGATACTACATTTAATTACCCACTATTTCACATTATTAAAATATGATAGAATTCATCATCGTAATCGGTTCAAAATATTGATTTCATGACTCCGCAGTAAATGTAACGGACCACTCGTCTGCGAAAATACCGGCTGACGGGCCGTACAGCATGGCTTGTAATTATAGGGGGCTTTGGTATAACTCGATTTTCGGTCACTTTACGTTTAGTATGAAAAAAAGATTCCAAATTTAAGAACGCTTCAGTGAGTATAAAGTCACACACGCTCTAGAAAAATTATAATAAATTCATACATCTATTAGACTAACTTATACCTGAAACAAATGTGATTTTCTGTTCCCAACAGTATAAGTTTGCTCATTATATAGATATCTTTAGGGTCCAAGAAATACAGGTCCATCGATTCTTGTTTTAATGACATTCTGGTCTTCATTATTGTTCAAAAATTTACATTTTGGACTTGCACACATAAGTCCCGCCCATCATTGATGTATGACTTTGAATATCGGTAACAAAATGGATGCCATTTTTATCGTTCAACAATACAACGACTTATCTAATTAAATATAACGGTGACAACAAAATGTCACGAAGGATAAAATGTTGTTTTTTACCACTTCATTAAAAATCTAAATTACCAATACAATTCGATATTATTTAAATCTATTCGATTGGAGTATAACGATCGTCCAGTTCGTCCTGTCAGACAACTCCAGAAAGATAAAATTTGATTTAAATATGCAGTTATATGTAAAATTTTAATAACTCACAAATGCTAAAGCAGATAACTTCCTAGAGAATTAAAAAAAAATGTTGATATTTCTAAATATCCTTCTATTGACTATAGTCAGAAAGTACTTAATTGTCAAACACCTGCTTATAAAACATATAAAACTCGGGTAAAAATCAATAATATTTGATTTACGGTGACGATTTGTACATTGCTTTTCCCGTTATCTCAACATCGGTTATTTGGAGATGTCTGATTAACGAACTGGATAGATCGATATTGTCCTGCGTTGCTATACGATGGTAAGAATTATCAAATATTATTCGGATGTAGTATCTGCGCCGGGTTACTCGAGTCGTCGTAACCCGAATCTGAAGAGTAGTCGGTGCACGGTTTCCGCAGCGGCATCTCGGCGCCTTTCGATGACTCCGTTGCGGACGTCTGATGCATTTCACAAGGTTTATATAGTCTTGTGTTCAGGAGGATTTCAGAATTGGTTCCTTTCCAGACGACTCCGCAGCAGACTGCCTCTCTGTTAATCGAAATAAACATCAGTCTATATAAGGGTAACCCCCCGTTAATCGCGAGGAATTATTTCTGTCTATGTTTTATGAAATGGCAGTACCTTTTTAAAACAATTTGCAACGTTAAGACTTCTGGAGAAAAATGATGACACTAGATGCGATACAATATTCTGCAGCATATGGCCCACAAACCCCGTCTTACGGAGCATCTAAAAAGAACTGCCTTTTACGAAAACTGGCAAAGGAGCGGTTATCAGAGATCTACTCTTGAAGCTATACGGGAGTTTCTATATCAGGTGTCATGATTCTCTACCGTAAAACATTACTGGTAGAACACAAGCATTAAACAAATAGCATTTGGTTTTTCGACTGCTCTTTAGAAGAAGGTAGGGATAGAAGGAAGGGCCAGTGGTTAGCTAATCGATCTTGTTATGCCTCGTTTTTAAGATCGGATGGGTGGAAGGGAATTTTAGACATCACAAACATCCATGCCTTCGAACAGAAATACATAAATCCTCAAGCCAACGACGTCGACCACTGCACCACGGACCCAAAGTAAATAGCCTTGCGATACAGTTAGTTTGAAGACGTTTCTTAAAGAAGCGAAACACGTGCCACATCTGTAGAATAACACAGCTAGTAGAATAATTTAGTTATCAAGTTTAATTTTGTATTGTTAACGGTACAATTCGGTTCGATTCAGTTCAGGCCTGCGGTCGAATGGTCGGAGTGGTCGGCTTCCGTTGCGGAAGTCACGAGTTTCAGTTTCATAAATTTGATTTATGGATTTCTGTTCGAAGGCATGGATGTCTGTGATGTTAAATGTTCTCTCATAGACTATTTGCCACCTGTCAGTTAATTCGTGCACTTGCCTGAAGTCGCCAAAAGGCGATACCCAGATCGTTAGGGACTCGAACGGTTCAAACTTGATCATTGAGTAAGAAACGGTTCTAATAGAGCAACATCTGTCAAAGTGAGGGCCATGGTTTAAAAAAAATGTAACACTCTTACCTCTTCCAGTAGCAAGAATCCAAAAGATCTGCTCGATCTATTGAGAGAGTCTTGTTCTTTATTGGACGACACGCCTTCCGCTGCTTGCGTGGAGCTTTCTGATGAAGCGTCAGTTGCGGGCGGTCGCGCTTCACACTGAGTAAAATGCGGTCGTCCTCGCTACCCGAAGACTCCTCGCTGCTCTCCGCATCGGATTTATTGTCCCAGCGGCACATCCCGGTCAGGCCCCCGGGGAGTTTTCCAGCAGGTTTTCCTCGTTTTTCGATGCGCTCCGCCGTGAGCAGTTGCTTGTCGTGTTTCTTCTTGAATTTGTTCATGCACTTCATGCCGGGACCGGCGCGAGCATCGACGACCTTAAAAAATTACATTTACGCTTTGATTATACAATATCGAGGGTGTACCGACAGAACACATTAAGTCATATTGTTATTCGTTTATTCCGGCAAAAAGCATGACATGCTCATCGATAGTAAATCTTTTGATGTGTATTCCAAAAAGATTATTCTTTATAATATACAAAAAAATCTTTTAAAAAAACAAACAATTGTAGCTGCATATTGGTTTGTTTGAAGTTCGTTTGACTAATGAACTGGACGATCGATACGCTAAAAAGTAAAAAAACAATTTGATTTTACTACTTACACATGTTTATAGTGATCAGGACCGGTTTCATTCATATAATAAGATAATGCTCGCGATGATTTTAAACATGTGGAAGTAGTTCAAGACAAATTCTGTTTTATTTTTGAAATACGTCTTTCCGCCAAGAATTGAAAATTAATTCGAATACTCACGTGTCCCCAGTTTCTCGCCGATCCGACGGGAAGCCGTTTGAAACGTTTCACCAGCAACACGCAAGCGTTGCATATGACTCCTTGCCGAGGCCCTGACAATTGAAAACAGATCTGGAACTCCTTTTCATATTTGAGCGAATCCGTGAATCTCGAGCTGAAAAACAGGAAAAGTAAATTAAACACTCTGTGGATAGCAAGGTTATTCGCCCTTTAATTAGTGTTTGGTAAATTAGGAAAAAGCCATTATAATATGGCACTTATTTTAAAAGTGTGGCTTTTTTTACGTATGCCAACATTGTATCCAAAAATTTGAGGTCACATTGAGTTATTATTTCAAATTATCAATATAGATGGAACTTTATTCAATATCGGATAACCAGTGATATCTATTGTTACAAATCACAAAAGATATTGTGAATGGTTTTTAATAATGGTTGTTCCAGTTTTGTGTTCAGTTCCAGTTCGAAGCCCTGAAAATATAAAACCATTTTTATATTGTTATGGGTCAATCTGGAAAGGATATAACTTATTATTTCAAGTGGTGAAAGTGAACTTTTTACAACTTTAAGATGCATATTTAAAAATGTATTCATTACTACTTTCGAATAATTATCTAGAAACTTTTACCTTTATATCTTTTTTTCCATGTTCGCTCCCAATGTGGAGCATATGGTCTCCTAATGAAGGTATCTTAACAGACTTTTTCTACGAGAACTGATTTTTACTCAGTTGCTTAACCTCTCTTTTTTTTTTTTTTTTTTCAAAGAGAGTAGGGATAGAAGGATAGAGCTATGAGAGAACTAGTGGTTAGCTTATCGCTCTCGCTACGCCCCGTGAGGATGGGATGGGTGGGAGGGAGGACTCAGACTACGAACAGAAATCCATAAAACGATTGAAAGATCAATCTATGAAAACCGTCCGCACCGGGAATCGAACCCGAGACATCCGTAACCGTAGCCAGCGACGCTACCAACTGCGCCACGGACCCGGACACATATTATATCTTTATTGCGTTAATATGTCAATATGTGGCTATCTTTTGACATTGATTCGAGGAAAGGAGTCGAGCCAAAATATTTTTTTACGCTCGACATTATATCGCTACAGATTTGTTTCCAAATTTTAACACTTTTACAATTTTTTTTTCCATGGGGAACATATGGGGAACATATGAGCTCTTAATGGAAGCATCTCTACATAAGTTTCTCTGAGAGAACTAATTTTTACTCAATGTTGAATAGGTGACACTTGGTTCTGACTGAATCAAAGACCAGCTCCAGCTATCTCTAAGCGAACCGCAAGCTCTTAACGCGGATTGCCATGTCCCGCGATGTGTACCCCAAGTACCTGAAGCTGTCGACTCTCTCATTGTCTTGCCCAGCGCTCTTCAGAGTATAGCCTGGGTCCGGACAGGCACTGCTGCAGAGCACATTTGCTTAACTCGAATTGACTTCGAGACCAATGCAATACGAAAACTGTACATATAGACAGTTACATTAAATAAATTTACTAATTATAGTAAAGTTGGTGATAAAAAAAGAGTTAATTACCTGCTCGATTTGGCTTTGCAAATGCAGCACCCCGTCAGAGTGCGGTAGACCCTCGGTTTATGAAACGAGAACATGACGGTTCCCACTGAAAAGATGAAAACAAAACGTTACAAACATTTGTGTATATAAAAATAAAAACCTATCATCACCTGTCAAAATTCATTCTGTTTTTCGAATTGATCTCGAAAATTTATGAAAGAGAGTAGGGATAGAAGGATAGGGCTGGGAGAGGATTTGTGGTACGCTAATCACTCCCATTTTCTAGGATTGGATGGGTGGTGGGATTCGAAATTGAATTTTAGACATCACAAAAATTCATAAGATTGAAAAATCGATTTATTAAACTGTCCGTAATGAGATTTGAGCTTGTGAGATCTGTAACAACTGTAACATTATAATATCTCTCTAGAAAATTCTAAATGTTAGAAATCCCACCCGACCGTGGTATAGCTGTTGCTCCTGGTTTGAAGCTGTGTGACCTTAAATACGCCGATGATACTGTCATATTCGACAAATCTGTGCAGGGTATCCGGGACACTATTGCCAGGTTAAGAGTTAACTCAGGTCGCATTGGTCTGAAAATAAATGCAAGTAAGACCAATGTGATGTGTAACCATGCCTGTCATGACTCTGATAAGACCCTGACTAGTGTGGGTGGGACAGATCATAGGGAGGGTTGACAGCTTCAGATACCTCGGTGTACACATCTTGGAAGACGGCAACGCAAAGAAGGAGCTCGCTATCCGATTAGGAATAGCCGGAGCTGCATTTAACTCAATGCAGACCGTCTGGGAAACGCAGCTGTACCCGATAAAAACTAAATCACATTTGGTCAACGCTTGCATTTTATCTGTGCTGCTTTACGGTAGCGAATCATAGCATCTACGAAGTCTCAATAAAACCGTATACTGAGCTTTGAGAACAGATGCTTGTGTCGGATATTGGGGTGAAGTGGGTTGACTTCGTGAGAAATTCTGAGATTAGAGAACGGACCGGGCAACGCCCTGTCACATCGGCGGTCACGGAGAGACGTTGGAACTGGCTGGATAACGGGTTGCAGATGCCTCCGGAAAGCCTCAATCCTGCTTGCCTTTTCTTCCGACCTGTGGGATTCCAGCGTCCCAAAAGACTATCGGATGTACTCGGCGGAGCTGAGAGACTCTGGCATGTCATGAGAGGAAGCGAAGCGATTGGAGGGTGACAAGGATTCATGGAGATGCCGCGTGGTAGTAATATGCTCCACATAGGGAGCGAATATGGAAGAAGAGAGAAGAAATGTTAGAAAGTTTATATTTTGTCTTGTTTATAGTATTTTTTTACCATATCCGCTCCCTACTTGAAGCAAATGGACATCAAACGGTGCCTTCAAAATTATCTGTCCCCCGCCAGTTTTCTTGTTACTCCCATTGGCTAGTAGCTAACCGAGAACATCCTACGCAGAATCCATTCGGTTGGTGAAAGACAGCAGGATTCAGGCTCTCCTGGGGCATCCGCAGCACATGTCGAAGCCTGGTCCATCATCGGTTTTTATTTTGAACATAATAAGGTGTCTGTTCTCTTACCTGAGTTCCTGACAAAGCCTAACTACCGTAGACCTATTAAAGCGCGGTATAAGGTTACCCTGTGCTTTAGTGAGGTAACCGTAAAGCAACACTGTCAGAGAACATGCGTTGAATAGGTGGCACTCGCTTCTGACCAAGTACAACCGTCCCAGACATCCCGCATTGAGTTGAAAGTTGCTTCATCTATCCCTAATCGGATTGCCATCTCCCGTGATGCTTCACGTGAGAACGTTGCACAAATATGCCGCAGGATCGAGCACACGAGCAATCAAATTATCAATTTAATTCCATGATGTCATTCAAATTGATAGTGTTAGTTAGAAAGAAAAACAAATACAAACATGGACTTTAAAAAGTATATTCTTTTCATTTGAATCTCGCCTAAACGAAGCGAGTGCGCCGTCTATGCGAAGAATGCGCCGTCTATACAAAAAGACTCGTCCAAATAAATGCCATCTAATGAAATATTGAATAATACATACATTTAGCGGGCAAGACAAAAAAATTGGCAAACAACCGGCGCCGCGGAATCGCACATTAAGCACAAATCCATCGGATTCGAAAAACGATCGGCGTCCAGTGTTAATGGGGAAAGCTTTCACAATACCGAATGAATTGTAAATAGTAATATTCCACATCGTAACAAATGTTATTTGGGTTCATTTTAATACTGTGACAAGTCCTGACAATTCGTAACACACGTAAAATAACAAAAGTTTACAACACAAGCGTCGGACGAGCGCCAT
Source organism: Himalopsyche phryganea (assembly GCA_022494535.1). NCBI lineage: Eukaryota > Metazoa > Arthropoda > Insecta > Trichoptera > Rhyacophilidae > Himalopsyche > Himalopsyche phryganea. Next base: position 1,052,177 of record JAGVSL010000162.1, on the reverse strand, counting down.
GGAGACTGACGCATCTACAAAATGGAGTATTTAACCTTCTAAAAAACAAAAGAACTATATGACAGTACTTAAATTTGAATCCACATTCACCTGGCTTTTGTATTAAATGCGTTTAGTGTCATTATTTCGCGGATAACTATGATAAATTGGTAAAATAATATAGACGAGGACCTACCGCTTCAGCGTTGTTGACGATCGAATCATAGACTGACACATAGAAGTGCAACTCTAGTCGTTCGAAGATTGCTGCCTGCAATTCGTATAGTGAACTAATAAACATTTATTACCTACCTATTGTAAAGAATTTTTTAAGAAACAAAATAATGAAAATAAAATACGCGTAATTCAGAAAAATATTGTTTGTATGTAAAAAATACCATATCGATATGTTTTATTTAAAACAAGAAAAAAAACCATAGATAATTAAATTTGGATTATTGAGATTTTGTACACTTCCATGTATTTTGTCACTAACGACCCGGGTTTCAACTTTCGACATCTTCAGGCATTCGAACACATGAATGGACTTGAACTGACAGACAGTAAACAGTGTCTAACGTTTATATAGAAGATACAAATACGACAAATATTATTTATGAGGTAAAATATTATACGTCTAGGAGCCACACTGACACATTCGTGTGCTCGAATGCCTGAAGATGCCTAAAGGCAAAACCCGGGTCGTTAGTGCCAAAATAAATGGAAGTGTACAAAATTTCAATAATCCAAATGTGATATTGAAATTCCATCAAGCACCCTCAGTCGATGTCTAAAATTACATTGATAATTAATTTATTTAACCATTTCAGTTCTCTTTTCGGTGAATTTGGCCAAGATTCTCTGTCCCTACCAGTATTGTTGCTTACTTCCAGGTCATCCCTGTGTCCAGTACATTCGTATAGATGGTCATTGGTGGCTTTCCAGAACGACGGAATTCATCCGGTTGGTAAAAGAGACAGGCAGGGTTCAAACTTCCCTGGGGCATCCTCAGCACATGTCGAAGACTGGTTCATCATCGCTTTTTATTTTGAACTTAATAAGGGGTCTGCTCTCTTGTATCTGAGTTCCTTACAGAGTTAAGCCACTGTACCCCTAGTATTCGCCAAAATATCTGTTTTCGAACCACAATATACGGTTGATCTGTGCTTAAGTGAAGTGTCGTGACTTGTAACCGTAAAGCAGCATTGTTAGAATGGCACTTAGTTCTGGCAGTACTTATAATAAATTAAATCAGACTTGTATACAATTGGCAATCTATTTATTTGAGTTATTCATTTTGTGCCAATTTCTATTAAAATACGTTATCTTTAAGGACAGTTTATAAGTATACGGTGTTATTATTGCTGTCTCATGCTTTATCGTATAATAAAAATCTTGGCGCACTAGAGAGATTGGTTAACATAATTGGTAAACAACGGATTCGCAAACAAATAATTTCATTGTAACATTCCTTGTAATCAGAAATTATTATCTGTGGTAACTTTTAAGACATCGACTGAGGGTGCTTGATGGAATTTCAATATCAAATTTGGATTATTGAGATTTTGTACACTTCCATGTATTTTGTCACTAACGACCCGGGTTTCGCCTTTCGACATCTTCAGGCATTCGAGCACACGAATGGACTCGAACTGACATAATTTAAGACATCGACTGAGGGTGCTTGATGGAATTTCAATATCAAATTTGGATTATTGAGGTTTTGTACACTTCCATGTATTTTGTCACTAACGACCCGGGTTTCGCCTTTCGGCATCTTCAGGCATTCGAGCACACGAATGGACTTGAACTGACTGGACCCGGGTCGTTAGTGACAAAATACATGGAAGTGTACAAAATCTCAATAATCCAAACTGAGACTGTCAGTTCGAGTCCATTCGTGTGCTCGAATGCCTGAAGATGCCGAAAGGCGAAACCCGGGTCGTTAGTGACAAAATACATGGAAGTGTACAAAATCTCAATAATCCAAATGTGGTAACTTTGTCCAAATATGTGTTAAATTATATATATAACTATTACCTACCACTATTAAAGTTATAGGTAGGTAAAAAATATTCTGATTTTAATAAAACATTTTGCCAGCATATTAAAAATTGATAAGTAAATTACGGTTGTATGCTTTACAATATGCTAGGAACTCGTTTTCTTTATTCAAAACAATGAAACGTTACATTGTGCATCTAATTTCAAATAGGACCCTCACTACTTTTCGTTTTTAGGATCGAATAGGTGGGAAGGCATTTTAAATACCTGTCACAAACATACGCGTATACAAAGAGAAATTAACTGACCGTACTGAGATTCGAACCTGTGAGATCTGTAACCGAAGTCAACGACGTTGACCACTGCACCAAGGAACTGACAAAAGTACAGTAGGGAATAATAAAAAAGGGTAAATGGCAATCCAAGTTGTCGTCTATTTTTTATTTAAAGCACTTCCCTAATAATTCTCTTAAAAATTTATACAATTTAAGATTCCGACTGAGGGTGCTTGACGGAATTTCAATATCGAATATGAATTGTTCAAATTTTGTACATTTCCATCTATTTCTTCACTGACGCCAGATAGGTCAGATTTGTCAGTTCATACCTGTGCTCGAAACCCGGGTCGTTAGTGCCGTTACACATGGAAATGTACAAAATTTCAAAATGTATACATTTTAGTCTATGGTAATTTCTTAGTGTTTAATTATTATAACAGCATGAGTATTCGCCCTAATAGGTCAACGATCTCAAATGGATATCAAAATTGAACAGGATGATGAACAGCTAATGTCAGAGAATGTTAAAGGCGTGAGGCAAGAAGACATACACGAAGACGAAGTCAACCAGGCGAAAATTTTAATAAAAAAATCGTGATATCGTGGTTAAAAATGACATTCTGTCAGTAGGGTCGTTTCGCCAGTGCTCGGCCAGTTAAGCGACAGGTGTACTTACAAAAGGGATTATGAGTCAATGAATGATAAATACATATTTTTTTCACTGTTATTCCATTAAACAGAGATTAATTAATGGAACCAACTAAAAATAAAACAGTTTATATTGTACCAAGCATAAAATAATAGAAGTTTACTAAAAACATGCAAATTCCAATTACAGGAAAGTTCCAGGAAGAAGAAAAGAGACTCTTGTAAGAGTAAACCTGGCCTATACCCAGAGGAATGTTATGAACAATGTCACACTGAAATATTTTAAATAGTACACATTTTTTTAAAATATCACACTTCGAAATGCTACATTTTTTTAATTTGATAACCGACAACTTAGCAATCGTGAAATAGCCTCCAAGCTTCTCTAACTTGGAGGAACCTCGTGATGGCCATATTTTCCGAATAGGGAGCAGATATGGCTTAAAAAAAGAATTCGCTACAACCATCCGATCCTAAAAATGAAGCATAGCGAAAGTGACTAGTTAACCGGTAGTCCTATCCTATCCCTATCTGTCTATGCCTACTCTCTACGGAAAAAAATGGTTGAAAAAATCAATAACCTATCCACTAGTCTTATTCTTGTATACCCATATATATATATAAAAATGAATGTCTGTTGGTTTGTTGGTTTGTCCGGCTCTTATAGGCTCCTACTCAACCGATGCTGGGAAATATTATATAAAATAAATGTTTGTTTGTCCTTTACGCGTTCCTTTACCATTCATACGATTTCGATGAAACTTCGGTGAGTTGTTGTGCACACAGCCGTGAAGGGTTCTAAAGAAAACAAAATCTAAAATTGAAAAAAAGAATCAAATACGTACATACAGCGACATCTAGGAAAAACCTTCTGAATTATTCGTGTACGCACCAGACGAAAAACAAAAATATTGTGTTATAACAATTGTGATATTGAAACTCGGGTTCGGGTCGGGCCAGACCTGAAGATGATGGGCTCGAACCGGGTAAGTCTATGAAATTTCGGCCTGTGCAGACCTCTAATCCAAAAGCAGTTCAATAAACAGAATTAAAACACAAACCCTTTCTTTCTTTGAGTGGCATTGCAACGCATGCCGGGTACTCACTAGTTCCCTTATAAAAAGAAAGTATGAGCAACTGAGTAACAATTAGGTCTCGCAGAAAACCTTATGTCAAGACAAGCTCCATTAGGAGTCGATATGTTTCACATTGGGTGCGGACAGATTGATACGATGTGACTAGATAACGATTAGTTGTTAGCTAATTGCTGTCTCATGAACTCTGCTATGACAGATTTACAACAATAAGTACTCAAAATGCCATGGAAGTTGCTTCAAGTCTTCTGTATCAGCGAGAATACCATACTTGTCGATTTTATCTAGAGCGTAGGTGGGCAAAGTAGCATTAAATTATATCATATTTAAATTATTGAGGTTTTTTTGCTGGACTTTAATATTAAAAATCATTTTTGCTCACCATGGGTCGAGAATATAGACAATAATTACTGAATGAGAGGAACGATACAATGAGATCGATTGCTTACAAAAGAAAACATAAACATATTGTTTGCCCGTTCTCTCTCATGCGTCTAAACTTGTATTATACGATAAACACGAGACAGCAATACAAAAGCGTTAAAATGCTATGAAGATGTCATGACATCTTTGCGCATGCTGCGATAGAGCATAGGTGGGTAACTAGTAACTAAATAAGACAATTTTATTGTTACAATGTTTATTGCAATCAAATTCTGTTTTTGCTGTTGTGTAATAATCTAGAATTTAGAGCACATGTGGGTTAATGTGTGCAAATTATTCAGTTTATGATGAGACCTAACGCCACAGGTTTGGAAATATAAATACTCGCATGCATAACGTGTGTCGAAACTGGATCACAAACAGTATAAATAGACAAACAAATGACAACTGGAGAGAGTTCTGTATCGACCGCCGAACGCGACACAATAACCGTCCCATCGTACACCTGTCGTCGTCCCGCCGACTGAACTCTGGACAGCATCAATCATCATCAGCATCCGTCTCTACCGCTTAATCACGTCAAGCAACAGCTTTGGAATCGTATTCCTAAAAAAAAATTATTTCCTGTGTAAGTAAGATAGCCGATTTTTTATACTGTCAGCGTACGCGAAAAATACACTATTGCTTAAAAGAGACAGTTTTACCGCAGCGATAAGGTGGTTCTGGATTCAAAACCAGCATAGTCAATTGAGTGTTTCTGATATCAGCGTACAGTGGATGTATCCCTGTCTCTATCACACAGCCCCACCAGTGTATAAGCAAGTGAGATACATGAACAAACGCCAGCTTGCTTTTACATCTCGCGTGCACAATTATATTTACATGTGATTGATCGAGAAAGAAAAAATTCACTGCACCTGCCAGGTTTGTGATGCCATTTCTCCTTGAGTTAATTTTGGGCGATCACAAAAATTCCTCTGTCTAATGTTTTTTAATCGCTTGTGATTTAAAAAAATAAAAAAATCTGTCACCTTAGCTGTTAGCTGTAATGACAGAGACTGTCTTCGAATTTTAATTATTGTTCAAACAATGTCTTCTCCCAATGTGGAAGCACATGGCCTCCTAGCGGAGATATCTCAACACAAGTGTTTCTACGAAAACTGCTTGTTACTCAAGTTCTCTTTTCCGAAGGTACAAAGATAGGTCTAGAGCAGGACTAGCGGTTAGCTAATCGCTCTCGCTACGCCCCGTTTACAGGATCGATCCAAGCCTTCGGACAAAAATGCATGAATTGATATTTCAACCGTTACTAGGATTAGAACCCGTGTTTTTAAAACCGTAGCCAACGACGATGACCACTGCGTCACGGAGCTGATAAATTTAGATTTGAACACGGCAGTTTGCGCTGTCTTTTCCCCTCGAGTTGATCTTGATCGACTTTACAAAAGTTCAAAATATCTGGCGCTTTGGCTGTTACCAGCTATTTTCTTTAAAATTGAAATTATTACATCAACAAATGTATGTGCAATAATCAAATTTTGTCCTTTTTATGTATTTTTCGATGACTTTTTAAATCCCTTAATAGCCTACAACTAAAATTACATTCTTCACACTTTAACATATTCGCCCCGGAATGAATTGTTTTATGTATTTTTAAATTCCTCAATCGCTTATATTCATTATCACACAAATCGCATTTATACGATTTTTCATTAGTATGGATAATCTTGTGCGACTTAAGACTCGACAGAAGCCTACAGTCATAACTGCACAAGTCACATTTATACAACTTTTCACTCGTATGAACCAATTTGTGCGTCTGTAAGTTACAGAATTGCTTGCATTTAAAATCGCAAACGTCGCATTTGAACGGTTTTAAATCCGAATGAATCAGTTTGTGACTCTTTATGTGACTCGATTGATTCGATTTGTAGTCGCAAATATCACACTGGAACGGTTTTAAATCTGTATGAATCAATTTATGCTGTTTTAACCTTCCCAAACGCTTGCAAACATAATTACATACGTCACATTTGAACGGTTTTTCGTCACAATGAACATAAGCGTGCTTGTTTAGTATTCCTATCGACTTACATTTGTATGAACATTGATCGCATTTAATCAATTTTCCTTTACAACTATTAAAATCATTATTTAACATAATTTTGTCTTGTTTTTGTACATAAAAAGTAACAGAACTATTAACGCCTTCACTACAACTGGGGAGTACTTCATTTGGAATTGTTCTTACTGTAATATCTTTACATTTAAAACTATCTCCAGACTCCATATTTATACTCAAGCCATTTTTTAACGTTTTCTTATTTTCAATTCCTTCTTCAAAATTTGGTTCGTATTGAATTTCAATTGTTTTACATTCGACATTGCTCGAATATGTTCGGCAGCATTCGGCTTCATAAGGATCGGTCTTGACTTCGGTGTTAGGGCAGCCATCTTGCGTAGAATCGATCTAAAATCCATTAAATATTTTAATATAAGAAAAAGTATCGTTCTCTATGATATAAGATATCGAATGTTTGGTGCTTGGTGACATTTCAACATCCAATTTTATACATTTCCATACGTTTTGTCATTAACGACCCGGGTTTCGTCATTTTTAGCCATTCAACAGCACGTTGAATTATGGAAATAAAAAAAATGAACGATTACAATTTGATATTTAATTTTCTCTGTGACCACCCGCCACAGTCGTGCATTCTAGTATTAGCAGACGTTTCCCATGGCGTAAACAACTTTAAGCGTAGTCTTTCAGTTTTTGTGCTGGGATTGCCTCGGGTGTGCCGATTGTCTCTAGTTTAAGAAATGACATATTTTTCATTATAAAAAATAAAACACTATTTGTTTGTACTACTTCCACATGTTTATTATGATCAGGACCGGTTGACCAATGAGCAAAACCTTTAATGTCTTTTCACCAAGAATTGACAGTTGTTAACACCTTAAAAAAAATGACATCGTTATCCGTATAGAGACTAGGAATAAAAGGATTGCGTTATGACAGGACTAATGGTTAGCGAATAAATCTAGCTACATCATGTTTTTGGGATAGATTTAATGTGAGGGAATTTTTAGACATCCACGCCTTCGAACAGAAATTCATGAATCAATTTAAAATACTCTCCTAACTGGAACCCGAGCCCGTGTGTTTCGTAAATGTTGACCACTGCACCACGACCCGACACCATGTCATTTTAATTATTAGTTAAAGCCATTATTTACTGTTACTTGTTCATATTATGTTACCTGATTGTAAGCTTCAATTGCTGAGTTAAGCAATCCACTGCCATCTTCATCCATTTCACATTTAATAGGAGTAAAATTGTCACAGATTTCCTCTTTAATGATTGTTGAAAGTTGAAAGTCATTTTCGGATTTGATATTGCGAATATTTGAGGAATCAACCTGGGTAAATAATTGGTTTAAATAAGAAAGAGTAAGGTATATACAATTTTTTATAAGAGTGAATGCAACAGAGTGATTTCGTACCGACTCCTATTGGAATATAATAATCTTTGTCTTTTGTGGAATATTTTACATATTTCTTTAAGTCAAAAATATGATTTTTCATGAGAGCAATAACAAAGTATTTTTTAAACAATAATGATTATACTCTTTAAAATGTTATCAGTTTTACTATTCTTATGAGCGGTGTTAATATAGGGTCGTTCCGCCAGTCCTCAGCCGGTTAAGCGACAGATGTACTTTTAAAAGAGATTTTGAGTCAATTAAAGATAAATACATATTTTTTCGCTGTTATTCCATTAAACAAGGATTAAGCGATGTAACCAATTTAAAATAAAATAGTTGATATTCTACCAAACATAAAATAATAGAAGTTTACTAAAAAAACGCAAATTGACCCAGTGGTCGGCCCCAAAATCCAATGGTCGACCTTTCGTTTCCCAGTGTTCGGCCATCACTATGAAACTTCATGAATATCGTGAAATAATCTACTTATTGTAGACAGAACAATAAAAAACAAAATGATGTAAAGCATGACAATATAAAGTATATTTTGTTGGCGATCCCCATACAATATGAATTTGTCGAAACTTGCCATATAAAATGTGCTTTTTTTAATTGCGTATTGCATCATATAGGTCAGTATAGTGCAGATGTATATTGGCAAGTGGCAAGACTACCTACACGAACAGAAAAAATATGTTCTTTTAAATATATCCAATATTATTTAAGTTTTATGCTCAAAAGGCCGATTACTGGCGACGACTGACTTCACGAACAAGCAGCCTATGCCAAATAGACTATTCTTTCTAATGTACAAATAATCTTTTTAAAACACAAAAAAATGTACGTTAGATAGAGTACTTCGGAAAAACAAATAATGTTTTAAATGTGATTATGTCGAAATTTGTTTTCATGACTTAACGCCTTCTGTCAGTATGCCCCCGATGTATAAAAACAATCCACAAAACGTCAGAAGAACGTAACTACAGAAGCTAACCTCAAATTTGTATGAGCTTACGGATTGGACAATTGGAACTTCGAACGAATTTGCAGTATGTTTTTGTTCATCACAATTAAACTCATCATCAACTGGTTCAATTTTGAATTCCATTTTATTCGAAAAAGCCAGATAATTTTATGACAGGTGTTGTAAGTAAGGCAAACAAGTTATCGATTTTTGTAGTGTTGCCGTTGCTGAAATTAATAATAAAGAAATTGACATATAGCTTGTAGGTAGCAGGGACATCAACATTAGGGCATTTTATCTCCAAACCTTTTCATAATCCCGGGACAGTTTTCACAATTTTTCGTCTAGTCCGGTGTCTTTTTTTTCAAACAGATTGATATTGCCGAAAGCGGAAAAAGGTCAACCAAAATTTTTGCGGAAAGGAGTTAATATGAACGTATAAATCAGACAGAAGCTGGTTTTTTCCTTGTCGACTATCGGCTATCTCCGCCGGGATGAAATTTCTTCAACACTTGCCCGTAAGTACCAACCGAAATTTGCGCGTAATTCAAAACTTCAGTATGTTGGTATGATCAGCTAGCTAGGTATTGATCCTTAAAACTCAGTGGAGGAGACAGCGTGGCCCTTAAGCTAAAAATTTTGGAGACCCCTGGTCTAGTCAATGTATTTTCGCGTCTAAAATTCAATTTGTGCCCAATCTTGTTTCAACTTCAAAATGTGTTTAGGGCATTGGAATGTGTTTTTATTTATTTATTAAGGAGATTTGATCCAGTCTACGGCTGTTATAAAATATGTGGAGGAGAGAGACCACAATACATATATTATTATATTTACGTTAGGTATTATAAAAAGTATGTACATAAACAAACCGAAGTACACTCTGTAGTTATTCAGGAAGTATTTTATATAATTTTAGATGTCGACTGAGGGTGCTTGATAGTATTTTAATATCAAATTTGAATTGTTGATATTTTTTACATTTCCATGTATGTCAGTTCGAGTTCATTCGTGTGCTCGAATGTCTGAAGATACTGACAGCCGAAACCCGGGTCTTTGAAGTATTTGATTAAATTTTTAATATTTAATGTAAAACGTGAAAGCCTGGTATTGATATTTAGACAAGGATTTGAAGCTCGAGTCACAAACACCCGTATTTAAGATTTCGAATTTAATTTAAAAATCTACATTATATGTTTACTTTTCTGGGGCTGGAACTCAGGCCCAATTGGCGGTTAAAGTTAAGCTTAACAACCACACCACAGAGGCCGAATTCTGAATAACGCCTGACCACGCCAGTGAAGCTTTTGTCATTATGATTTAACTGTCATTGTTTTTAATATTAAACAACCAAAACTCCCTTTCACACGGCTTCAATAAATTAAATAACGACTTAAATACGGGTCTGTGGTCAACGTCATTGGTTTCGGTTGCGAAGCTCACGGGATCGAATTCCAATACGGAAAGTTTTATAAAAATTGTGCTCGAAGCCATGGATATCTGTAATTCGCTTCCAGACATTCAATGTCCTATCCCAAGGGTGGCGAACCATCTCCTGTTGGAAGACCGCATTCATTTATCTTAAATCAATAAAACCGCAATTAAAAAACTTACATAAAATTCATTTTCAAATCGTCAAAATTAGAACATTTGGTTTCAGTCAAAAGGTCACACTTGAGACCTTAAAAAGCCGCAGGTTCGTTACCCCTCCCCTATCCTTACATTCTTACTTCATCAAAAAGCGTGAGTTTGAGCAAACGAGTAACAAGCAGCTCTCATAGAAAAACTTCATTAGTAATCCAAGTGCTCCCCATGTGTAGCGAACGTTGAAAAAACTCTTTTGTCGTTTTGTATCACTAGTATACTCGTCATAGGTGACGGTATTGAAATTGAAATACTGAATGTCTAAATTTGCTAGTACGTCCGAACTGTGTTCATTGTTTATACTGCGAACGCTTGCGTCATGAGAAAAATTCATACCTACGTGTGATATATGATAATAATAAAGCGTCTACAGAGCGGTCTGGTCTATTATATTATAGTATAGGTTGAAGATTTTTGTATTGTGTTAACGATTCGTTTTTTTTTTAACTTACTTCCGAACGAATTTCATTTTTCGCTTTACCAAATTTTAATAAAAATCATTGTTTTGCTAAAAATTCATTTTATTATTATCGATATTAATTTTTTTTTTTAATCTAATTCAATCAGTAAACAGAGCATTTTTCAAAAGCAGATGAAACTAAAAACCCTTTGATTTATACAATTACTACCTGTCGCAGTGGTCAATAACGTTGGATTCGGTTGCGGAAGATGATTTATCTTCCATCTAGTAAGAGGAACGCAGCTATTGGGCTTATCTTTTTCATCTCAGTGAATGATAATGTGGCTTCCTGATGTAATCTTGATAGTGGCGACACCGGGCGGTGATTCATTAATCTCGAGCTTTAATTGTGTTGGTTAGAGCAGTGCACTGCACTCCCGCCTGAAGGAATACGCGCGATACACTGCCCATTTTTTTATTTTTATTATTATTTAACTACCAATGTCCCAGACGGTTTTGAAGTTCTATCTGCTTAGGCGTCGTGCGGTGATCTGCTTCTTTCTGACGCCGTCAAACGGACGGGAAGGAAGGAAATGGGAAAGAATCAGGGGGTTTTGAGAAGTAATACCTTCCGAGGCCTCACGTAATATGTGTTCGGTATAATAGTGTTTTAACGCTGGTGTTGGGATGGTCAGCCATGTCGCTGTAGAATTTCTTCGACAGCTTCACGACGTGTTCCAGGATGGGATCGATGTTAAGGTCTCAACCATTCAAAGACTTGGGTATCTTTGAGCTGCCTCCTACGGGATTACGGGGCTACATACAGCTCTTAACATTATTTACTAATCGCAGTCAATATGGGAACTGGATTTGCAGATCGGTCAGATGACTGGAGACCGATTAATAAATACGATAGACCTCGAAGAGCATCATTTCCATTAGACGGAACCGTGTGGTGGCCATACGCTCCGAGTAGCGTATATAAATTTTACAAAATTCTCGATTAAAAGTTTTTATTTCCCGCAAATAACGCTTCACGTTAAAATCAATTCATAGTTTCGAAAGAGTTTTATAAAATAAACAACCGTAAAGAATGTAAGAAGCATCGGCGTGCTGTGTATGTATCTCTATCGCACAACCTCAATTACGTATAAGCAAGCAGGATAGAAGAGCAAACGCTAGAATGCTCTTATATCTCCCTTGCACCCTTCGTTTTACGTTTGTGATTGAGCGAGAAAGAGAAAAACTTCAATTTATAATGCTCGCAATTACAGTAAAAATGTGGAAGTAGCACAAAACAAATTGCGTTTTAATTTTAATATAATATAATGCCTTTCCACAAACAATTATTGACAGTCAAAGCGTAAAGGGTAAAACATTTCATTATTAGCAACTAATGAGCCGCATAAAAATAGAAACGCAGTTCTAAAACAGAAACGTGTAAAAGGCGATTAGCCATGTCGTTGATTCAAAAATTTGTACAATCCAATATGTCAAATCACTAACGACCCGGTTTCGTCTTACGGTATCATCAGGCGCGTCAAGCGCAAAAAGAAATTCGAACTTAAAGTTAGTAAACAGTTTGTAACGTCGATAGATACAAAGGAATTAGTAATTATTGTTATAGCTAAGTCTAGGAACTTTACTTATTTACGATTAAATTTCACATTGAAGTTCCATCAAGCACCCTCAGTCGATTACTTAAATTGTAAGTGTTAATACTACTTAAATGTCCAGGTTTATTTCTTCATTAATTTTTTAGTTGGTTGAATTGGAATTTTCTTGGTAGAAGCATTGCGTTCTACAAGAATTATAATTTGAATTAATCTTTGCACGCAGTAATATCAAGTGTGAAACGATGACATGATAAAATTTACACTTTATGGAAACTTTTTCTCTTGACAATTATATTTTTCGCTGACCGAAGACAAAACATTCTCTCGGATATCACATTTCGCAATCTGCGGCATTATGTATCCCTACAGTATCAAGTCATATTGTTATTTAAATAGACATCGCACCATCATTAGAACTGCGATTTACCGAGCCTGTGGCAGCTTCTTTGGCTTGAGTTGCAGCGTTCACGGGTTGGAGTTCCAGAACAGACAGTTTCATAAATTGATTTGTGAATCTCTGTTCGTAGTCATGAATGGATGTTTGTGATCCTAAAAACTGGGCGTAGCGAGAGCGATTAGCTACCACTAGTCATGCTTTAGGGGCTTGATAACTGAGTAACAAGCAGTTTTGGAAGAAAAAACGTCTATTGAGGTACCTTCATTAGGAGGCCATTAGCTCCACATAAGGAGCGGACATGATTAAAAAAAATGTTCCAAGACATGAGTGTTAGTAATGAAATTTCTTACGGGCGCGTGCAGCGAATCTCTCTCTCACTCAATCACCTGTAAAGGGAAGGGTGCAAACGAGATATAAGAGCAGTCTTTTATCCTACTTGCTTATACACAAGTGACGTTGTGTGATAGAGATAGAAATACATCTACCGTACGCCGATAATATAGAGATATATCAGGTGCGTGCGGTGAATGTTTCTCTTTCTCACTCAATCACATGTAAAGTGAACGGTACAAGTGAGATATACAGGCATTATTTTATCCTACTTGTTTATACACAAGTGAGGTTGTGTGATAGAGACAGAGATACATCTTCTCACGCAGATGTTGCACAATATGTTATATATAATAATTCTTGTAGAACTAAATACTTTGATATTTGAACCATATTCCTTATATTAAATTAGAGCTATAGGGATATTAATGCCGTCTCCCTCACTGTGCTTAGTTTTATGCCTCACAAGTAGAAAAGAGTGAGTACACGCATAAGGACACATGTCACATTTATAAGGCTTCTCGCCGGTGTGAGATATAGAATGCCTTTTTAAGTTCGAAGACGTAACAGATTTATACGGACACAGATCACACTTGAACGGCTTGTCTCCGCCGTGCGTCATGCGGTGTATCTTCAAATTGAACGACCGCCCGCATTTGTAGTCGCAGAGATCGCACTCGTACGGCATATCGCAGGGGTGAGTCATTTTATGTTTTCGCAGCACAGTAACTTGATCACATTTAAAATCACAGCGGTCGCACATAAAAATCTTTTCCTCGGAATGTATTTTAAGGTGTCGCTTTATAGCGTAAGAGTGCAGCGTTTTGTAGTGACACTGTTGGCACTCCAACACCTTCTCCGGCACATGTAATATTTGATGTTTTCGCAACACAGAAGAATTCTCACACTGCAGGCCGCACTCCTCACATTTGACAGGGTCCAATTTGGTATGCGAGCTTATGTGCCACTTGAGGCTCGTCGAATGAGCGAACGAACGGTCACACTGTTGACACTTGAAAGGCTTCTCGCCGGAATGTTTCAAACTGTGCCTCTTCAGGGCGAAAGGACGCGAGGCCCTATAGTCACAGTGTTCGCATTTAAATGGTTTTTCACCCGTATGCGACATTTTATGTATTCGCAAATCGGACGACTGAACGCATTTATAATCACACAGATCGCAATTGAACGGCTTTACACCTTTGTGTGTGATTAGATGCTTTCGTAAATCGGAAGACTGCACACATTTATAGTCACAGCGGTAGCATTCGAAAGGCATCTCGCCGGTGTGTGATATTTTATGCGTGTTCAACGAATAGTATTTCGTAGTCATAAAATCGCACTGGTCGCATTTGAATAGTTTTTCTGGGGTACGGTCGGTCTTCTGTGAAGTCTCGTGGTCGTTCTTGTGAAAGTTCAACGACTCGGGTGACTCGAAATGATCAAAACATAAGTCGCAAACGAAGTTCTGTTCATGTAAAACTATCTTGTCCAATATAATCGCGGCGACAAGATCGTTTTCCAAAATTTCCTTTTTGACATCACTTTCCAGAACATCAATTTCAATTGACGGGCGCGGTCTGTTAACAGTCTCTGGACAGTACAATAAAGAAGACCCGGCCTTAAACGGCGATTGGTTGCTGGTCATCTAAAATAAAGATTATATTGTAATTATCAAACTATTTAGTTCAAAAATAAATATAAGAATTGGTTAATAGCTATTTCAAGAAGTACAGGTCCATTAATTCTCATCTCTTATTATACTTATAGCTCGTCAAATATGTGTAGTTTTGTCATGCAGTCTCTCAATCTGTCTTATTCGGAGAGTAAGATTGGAAGTATTGAGTTGGAGAGGGACTCGTGGGTTGTTGGCGAGCTTATCGCTCTCGCTGTGCCGCGCTTTCGAGAGTCAATTGTAAGCATCAAAATAAACTCGCCATTTAATTTACCCTGCGATTCATAAAACGGTGCTCAGAGGAATTTATTAACCAACAACTAATCCATTCCATTTAATGCACGAAAAGAAAAACGCTGCGAAAGTCAGTCCAACGCTGACTCGGTGGCGAATAAGTCAAACAATCAGACCATAGAAAAAATGCGGCGTCATACGGAGAGCGAGTGCGCCTAAGTGCACGCCACCAAGTCTCGGGCAGTTGCTCCTGAGACGCTCCGAATTAAGTAATAAAAAAAACTGTAGCTACGCTCAACTTTTGTTAACTGCCGTACAGAATAAAGGCTCTGGAGTCTAACAGAAAGAGCTTGGCACAAGGTCTATCAAATGTAAGTTTGTTCATTTCAATATATATTTTGTAATATATAATATATTTTGGATCTTCGGCATGCGTGTTTGTAATGTCTTTTTTTGACGTGTTTATCTGTTGTGATTTAAAAATTTCAAAATATATATTGCATTGGCAAACTGTTTTAATGCCAAATATGTATTTTTGAACGTGGTTTTAAAAGCAATTAGTGAAATCATTTTAGAGATATTAGTTGATTATTCCAGAAGATTTTTTATTTTGTTTGAGTTGACATTAAGCACCAATCAATAATTACTGTTGTAAATAACGTTACCTACTATAATACAAGAATAAAATTGAAAACTTAGTTACTTCACAGGCTGTGTTATTAAAAGTGACACGTGTTTCGCTTTTTTAAGAATCATCTTGAGACTAACTATATCGCAAGGTTATTTATTTCAAAGGTAAGCAATGATTGTAATTCTCAAATTAAGAATGAAAGGTGGGGTGTGTTTATTTCCTTCTACTGGACGTGAGAAGGGGGTAAGACACAAACGATAATAGTGTTAATTACCATAACACTACTAATTACAAAATTAATTACTAGTGTTTGAGGGTGAAAATCCCAAACGAAATAAATCTAACAGTGGTGAGCCACAAGATGCTTCTTAAAGAAGCGAAACACGTGTCACGCTTAGTAGCACAGCCTGTGGAATAATTAAGTTAACACCGTTACCTGATTGTTATCATTAATCGCTGGGTAGGAATATTCACTTTCTTCGTCATCCGTTTCACATTTTTCTTCAACACAAACATTGTCACAGATTTCCTTTTTAATATGTGTTGAAAGTTGAAAGTCATTTTCAGGTGATTGGGTATTCTGCACGTTCGAATTATTTTCCTATGAATATAATCAGTTAATTTAATAATATCTATTACAAATGACTAATTAATAAGTAATTAAGCAATGTCGGGTCCGTGGCGCAGTGGTCAGCGTCGCTTACAGATCTTACGTGTTCAAATCGGATTACAACAAGTTCATAAATTGACTTTTGAATTCATTTTTGATGTATGCGATTTCTAAATTCCGATACGAACAACGGGGCGCATCGAGAGCGATTAGCTAACCACTAGTGTTGTGTTAGCCGTACCTATTCCTACTATCTTTAAGAATAGAAAGGTTGAGCGACTGAGTAACAAGCAGTTCTCGTAGAAAAATTTCTGTTGAGATACTTCCATTAGGAGTCCATATCGTCGGCTTAACTAGCAAACTGCGCAAAATGCCTAGATTGGGAGTATATATGCTCGACATTGGGAGCGGACATGGTAAAAAAAGTGTTTTTCAATCACTTAACCTCTTTTCTGAAGGAGTTAGTATAGATGTTAAATAAGTTAAAAGACTAATATATTACTTATTTAGGATAAGGTTAGAACGTGACGTTTAGGGATCGGATAGGTGCAAAGGTGTATAAATATATAATGAAATCTATTTCTTCAGCCATATGTGAAACGGCCCGTACAGGGATTCCAGCCCATGTACCCATAGACGAAAAGACCTCACTCACCAATAAGAGCATTTGGCTACAGGACCGGAAGTTTGTTTTTTTTTTTTTTACCATGATCGCTTTCAATGTATAGCATATGGTTGAGGTATCTCAACGAAAATATTTTCTGCGAGAACTGCTTGTTACTCATTCGCTCAGCCTCTCTTTTTTGAAGAGAGAAAGGGGAGAAGAGTTAGTATAGGACTGGCGGTTAGCTAATTGCTCTCGCTATACCCCGTTTTTTAGGATTGGAGCACAACATAAAAAAATATGATATATTATATTGTTGTTTGCAAAAAGGTTAAAATTGTCCCACGCATTTGTTGGTTTGGCCTGCATTGATGGAGCAAATGGGTTATTTATGACAATAATAAGATGTCATATAGAACTTTTTAGAACAAATCTGACATTTGTTGACGAATAATATTTCGTATTTCGCATAATTTATCGGTTTCCTTGATTCCAATGTTTGAGTTTTTGCCAATTTCCTATCCGTAATTAAATTACAAAGAGAATGGCATTGATTTTGACAGCATTAAGTAATTTATCACGCAGAAAAAGAGCAACATGTTGTAAAGTATATTTACATTACCGAATAGCTACAGAATAGCATTGCTATTATCAGCATTTGGTTAATTTTGATTAATTTTAATTGGAATGACGCGCTACAAGTGTTTTATCATCTAATATTCTTCTGAAAACAGTAATCAAGCAACAAGACCATAGAGTAATAACAATCGAGAGAAGTGTCTAAAAGAACACTGTCAATTTAATAATATTATCGACAGAAACTAACCTCAAATTCTTGAACGCTATCTGATTCAACAATCGGAACTTCAAACCAAACCTCTGCCTGTATCTGTTCTTCGCTATTGAAACCATCTTCAACTGGTTCAATTTTTATATTCATTTTATCCCAAATAACTAAACAACGGAGGAGATAATAGTAAATTTCATCTCAATCAGCTCCGAAAGCTCTGTATAATTAGTCTATGATAAAAGCTATCGATTTTTGTTTTGAAATGTTGCTATATGTAAAAAAACATTTATTACTGTAAAACGTTCAAAGACAATACACAATATGATATTATAATAATTATTATCTTGAATTTTAAACTTCTTTTTTGACATACCTTAACCAATATTTATTGAAATAACCACTTAGTGTAAATTCGTTATAAGTATTAGTTATTCATTTTTATCGTAACGTTAGTTAGGTACTTCTTCAAATTATTTCTTCAAATTATGTAAAAAATACATGAAATAATGCTGAGTTTGTTTTTTCAGACGAAAGAGCGTTCTCTATCAAACAGCAGATTTTCGACTTATCGCCTTTTATAATTACAACAACATAATTATTATAAATTTTGTAGATACTTTCTTAAATATATTGATTACTTAGTGCAAACATTACGTAAATCCAGTTTCTGTCGAAATTTAATCAAAATACACAAAACGTTTGTCTACATCATATCTTTATGATGTATAAAATTGTACATTCAATAATAGAGTATTGAAGGAGATATTGTATCATTCAAAAGCATGTCTATTTTGTTAATATTTTCACCCTCATCAAATCTTCAAATTTAATTTTTTTGAAGAAAGTAAAACTAGGCCTACAATATTTTTCCACTTAAACATCGATATGTGGAGTCTCCAAAGTGGGCTCCGAGTGTCCTGGCTTAAGTTCCTGCTAGAATGGGTAGGTACAGACTGAATCTTTATTTCTCTTTCCTGCATGTAAGCCAGCTAAGTAATGACTATCTACAAGATTGTGCCAGCTGAAGGCTTTGTGTGAGGAAAACACCTAAGAAAAGCCCCTTACGAAAATGATTATCTTTGAAACTTTGAATCATTAATAAAAGTTCAATTCTTATTAAGAATTACTCATAATGTTGAAGAGTTCAGTTCGAGTTCATTCGTGTACTGGGATACCTGATGATGCAAAAAGGCGAAACCCGGGTCGTTAGTGACGAAATAGATCCAAATGTATAAAATTTGAACTTATTTAGTTACTCCACTGGTTTTTTTCACTAAAGTGACACGTTTCGCCACTTTAAGAAGCATCTTTAAACTATATCGCAAGCATCGGTTTACCATATAAATAAATAGCCTTGCAATATAATTAGTGTAAAGATCTTAAAGAGGAAGCTTTTTAAAGAGGCGAAACGCATCATGTTAGTGAAAAAACCAGTGGAATAACTAAGTTATCCATTTTAATTTTTTAATAAAAATGAATTTACACAAAGTTACCACCGAATCAATAGAAAATATTCAAATTTAATATTGAAATTCCATCAAGTTTTCTTATGCTATTCGAGGGCTGGTTTAATTAGTTATTTTGGATCCTAATCTAATGGATTAGTTACGTTAAAGATTAAAACATTTAAATGTATTTATCCATTAAACGGTTGGAGCTAATCTGTTTGATAGTAGTCATAAAGAAAAAAAGGAAGAAAAAAAAACGCATATTTGATTTCAAAAGATACCGCCAGGGCTGTGCAAAGGTGCAAATTCCAATGTCCATTGAAATGTTGCCAAGCTACAAGATTTTCCTCGATTTTTGGAATATGCTTAATTAAAATTTATGTTTTATTTAAAATATCATACAAATATAATGTTACAGCACATTTAAAATTATGAAGACCATCGCCTGATTACTTATTAATGAATACAAGATGGTCAATTATGATATATCGCCAGAAACAAACAAACAAATAAAAATATTTACAAATTACCTTAAAACTACAGTCATTTTTAAATACATACAACCAACGGCTCCTTTGTTTTGTATAAAAATACATGTCCGCTTCTATTGTGGAGCATACGGCTTTCTAATGGAGGTATCTCAACAGAAGTTTTTTTTACGAGAACTACTCATTACTTGGTTGCTTATCCTTTTTTATCGAAGACAGTAGGTGTTGAAGGATATGGCGAAGGAAAGACAAGACTGTTGGTGAGCTAATCACTTTCGCTACGTCTCGTTTTTAGGATTGGATCAGTGGGAGGTAATTTTAGACATCACAAACTTTCATGCCTACGAACGATTAAAATATCAATCTATGAAACTGTCCGTACCGAGATTTGAATACAAGACATCCGTAACCGAACCCAACGACGTTGACCACTGCACCACAGACCTGGCCAATTCAATCGATAAAGGAAAATAATCTATCAAAACAACATCTTGTGTAACTATCATGGGTCTATTATTAGTTTCAATTCAAAGTTTATGTCTTATTTAGCGCATTTAGGACTATTTTACATTTAAAAAAAAATGACACATGCAAAGCCAATTTGAGGCACTCAAGAATCTTTACCATCGCTTACTTCATTACTTGCTACGTCACCGGTCACGTGGTATGCAATGGATACGTAATTATTATAAGCTTCTAAAAGAATTCGGATATTAAATTGCGGAATATATCTTTTGATATAATGACAACTTAGAAAATACGCACACACGCTCAGGAAAAAATTCAGTGTGTGTAAATTATTTGTTTTGGTTGGTCGTCGGCCGGAGCGATGTAAAATGGAAGTGTTTATTTATGTTTCGTAAAACTGGCAAAAAACATTTGATACACGCAAAAAACAAACAGACACGACGCGCCAGTGCATCCGAACACAAATGGCGATATAATTTCGCGTGGATTTTGCTGAAAATTGTGGTGTTTTAGTGAAAAAAACAAGTGAACATTTTAGGTTATACGTCCAACACGGAGCTGTCAAGGATAAATATATAACTCGGTTGTTATGAGTGAGTCTTTACGTAATTTTTTACGCACTTATTTATAGAATTATTCAATTTAGATTGTAAAAAAACGACTATGCGATGTGTCCGTGCGATTTTTCGTTCGCGAAAACATTATTTTGTGTTGCGTTATTCGACAGAATTGTCGTTTTCATGACAGAAATATGAATTGTTTTTGCAGTCCCCAGCCAGGCCTCGGCTGTTTATAAGGATATACGAATTAATTATACGCAATTACGACATATATTATTGTGGCCTTGCCACTCAAAAGTAAACGCAAACTAATATAATACTGAAAAAAAATGTTTCAATGAATATAACGCATGTACTGCATTAGGTAATATAATTTTGCATAAGTAAATTTATGTACATATTTTTATTTCTAGCGGAAGAAATCTTTATTCGAAATTTAAAATTACGGAATATTTTTGTGTCCTAACTTTTTTTGTGTATGGCTGATAAGTGAGTTATTAATTTAATTTATTAAAAACAAATTTACTTACCTATGTATTCTTAAAAATAAAATTAAAAATATGACTTTTATTATTAATTATTCATTGTTTTGAATATTATACTGTAAAACAATTAGTCGGCTCCTTGGTGCAGTGGTTAACGTCGTTGGCTTCGGTCGAGGATCTCACGGGTACGAATTCTGGTACGCATAGTTTGATAAATTGATTTTTCTATCGATTTCTGTTCGATGGCATGGTTGCCTCTAATGTCTAGAACTCCCTCCCACCCATATAATCCTAAAAAAATGAAAGGAATTAGTACCTATAAGTTCTTTAATAACTCCATTCTGATTCCTTTACTTAAAATCAGTTCTCCTAAAGACGAGTTCTGTTAATATGATTGAATCAAATAGAAAGTGGGTGGGAAGGAGTGTGAACATCACATACATCCATGCCTTTTCTTTTAAATTTAAGAAATCAATCTTAAAAAGTTTTAATTGTTCAATTTTTGTACGATTTCATAAGATTTATCACTAACGACCCGGGTTTCAATTTTCGGCTTCTTCGGGCATTCTAGTGCACGGATGAATCCGAACTGACAGTTGGCAACTGGCCCGTCACTGATCATCCTGGTTGCTATAATATTCTCCATCTGTACGGAGCGAACATTGCTTAAAAAAATACGATAATTTTGTAAAACCCCGATATTGCGTGTTTAAACGGCTCGACAAAAATTTAAATTCAGGAAAAACGTAGATTAGGCCTTGGCTAATAATGTGTTCTTACATTATAACAAATATATACATATGTAAATGGAAAGCATGCATAAATAAATACTTGTAGCTTTACTGGAACATTTTGCGGCCCCCCGTAGAAGCCCTACGGCAACCCAGGGGTCCGCGATCAATAGTTTGGGAAGCACTGGTCTGTATTATAAATTATTTCGATACTATAAATTGATTTGAAAGTCAGACGTAAAGTGCGGGGAACAAAAACCTTACAGCGACCATTTGATGTATATAACATAATGAAACATGACTGCAAAAATTGCACGCAAGTTGTGTGGGGAAGAAAGTAAATTCAGGGGTTCACCGTTTACGTCATTCATCTGAATATCTTGCATGAATACCACCTGATTATGAATTATTATGCATGACAATTCACGTGGTAATTTGTGCGTTTCGGGGCTTCGTTTGACACCGCTGGAATGTCTGTTTACGCATGTCACGTTGACATTCGGCGGCCGACCTTTCCGCGTGCCCGGAATGTACGTTTCCCGCCGTTCGCGTGCGATCTTTGCACTCCCGCTTCGGTCCACGGCATATTTAATCACACTTACAAAACAAAATTACGTCCTGCAGAAAAAAATAATTTGGCATTACAGCTGCAGCCAGTCAGAAATTTTAAATCACATATCAATTTGACATGAACCAATTCCCATCTAATTGCCAGGGTAAAGCTCTTACCCCTAGACCGCAGAGTTCGATGAAACCTTTTGATTGAAGTATAATTCATTTTTTAGAACTCCATTATAATTAGGTAAAAAATAGCAAAGTATCGTGTTGTATTTACAGCTGATAGCTATTTCGACATGGCGCCATCGTTAGGACAACGAAAACGGATTTTTCTCCCCTAATGGAGGCATCCAACAGAAGTTTTTTTTGCAACGAAAACAGCTTGTTATTCAGTTGCTCAATCTATATTTTTCGAAAAGAGTATGGATAGAAGGATCGGTCTAGGACAGGAATAGTGGTTATCTAATCGCTCTCGCTGCTTTCCGTTTTTTTTTTGATCAGGTGGGTGGGGGGTTATTCTCCACGTCTTTGTACAGAAATCCATAAACCGATTGAAGCCAACGTATTATATATATATTTTTTTAAAATTGGAAAATTATTCGAGATAAATTCGATGATAATTTTTATATTATAAGTCACTCGTGTCCAAGATCACAAATTTAAATTGAAAAAATCTAAATTTAATATTGATTGCTAAGGCAGAGCTCTTGACCACTGGACAACAGAGGCCGACACGATTGAGTCCGCCTAATGAATTGCGATTCAATCGAAAGGTAGATATAAATAGGTGAACGTAAATCGAAAGATACTCGAATTATGAAACTATCCCTACTGGGACTCGAACCCGCGAGCGAGCGCGGCGATGTCGACCGTTCAGCTGCAGGCCGGGAACGTTATCATACTTTGCCCTCAGTGTGAAAATTTGAACAATTTTATTAAATACATAATATTATATATTTAAGTTACGCGAATTCCTTATCGCTCAATTAAATATTATGTCTGATAAGGAAATTAACCGATAAACAATTGTTATTGTTTTTATTTTAAACTATTTATTATTTTAAGACATCGACTGAGGGTGCTTGATGGAACTTCAATATCAAATTTGGATTATTGAGATTTTGTACACTTCCATGTATTTTGTCACTAACGACCCGGGTTTCGCCTTTCGGCATCTTCAGGCATTCGAGCTCACGAATGGACTCGAACTGACAGACAGTAAACAGTGTCTAACGTTTATATAGAAGGTAAAATATTAGAGGTAAAATATTATACGTCTGAGAGCCACACTGATACCTGAGTTAACATTTCGAGAATCGCCTTAATCCTTATTTTGTAAACAACACATTAACAGAGTGATATTTGTCGTATTTGTATCTTCTATATAAACATTAGACACTGTTTACTGTCTGTCAGTTCGAGTCCATTCGTGTGCTCGAATGCCTGAAGATGCCGAAAGGCGAAACCCGGGTCGTTAGTGACAAAATACATGGAAGTGTACAAAATCTCAATAATCCAAATTTGATATTTATTATTTGCTAAATCATCCGAAATTTCGGCTCCGCGGCGTAGTGGCCAATGTCGTCGGCTACGCTTACTGATGTCTCGGGTTCAAGTTTTTGATTTATGGATTTCTGTTCGTAGTCATGGATGTTTGTGATGTCTAAAACTCCCTCCCATCCATCCGATCCTAAAAACGAGGCGTAGCGAGAGCGATTAGCAAACCAGTAGTCCTGTCCTAACCCGATAATTCTATCGTTACTCTCTTTTAAAAAATGAGATATTGAGTAACAAGCTGTTAAGATACCTCCGTTAGGAGGCCATATGCTCCGAATTTTCGTATATTATAAAGAATAATCTTTGTGGCATACAAATCGTGAGATTTGATATCGAAGAGTTATAGGGTGATTGTTCCTAAAGTCAGCCGTCGCCAGGAGTCGGCCTTTTGAGCTTAAAACTTAAATAATAGTGGAAATATTTAAAAAAACATTTTTTTTTCTACTCGTGTAGGTAGTCTTGACACTTGCCAATGTATATCTGCACTATACTGACCTATATGATGCAATACGCAATTAAAAAAAGCACATTTTTACTTGCAAGTTTCGAGAAATTCATGTTGTATGGGGACCGCTAACAAAATATACTTTATATTGTCATTCTTTGCATCATTATGTTTTTTATTCTACTATCATTAGATTATTTCGCGATATTCATGAAGTTTCATAGTGATGGCCGACCATTGGATTTTGGGGGCCTACCACTGAGCCAATTGGTATTTTTATTTGTAAACTTCTGTAATTTTATGCTTGGTCCAATATTAAATATTTTATTTTAAGTTGATTTCATTGCTTAATCCCTGTTTAATGGAATAACAGCGAAAAAATATATGGATTTATCATTAATCGACTCAAAATCTCTTTTGAAAGTACACCTGTCTGTGCTTAACTGGCTGAGCACTGGCGAAGCGACCCTAGTCATATCATGCTTTTTGCCAGAATAAAGAAAATAACAGTTGACACACCCTGGTTTTTGTTAAGTATAAGTGTCGTTTATGTCCAGAACTGAAATCACCCAGCGGCAACAGCAATATTTCGCAGAATACACTCTTTCTTGTTGCCAGGCGTTTAATTTCATTTTTACGAAAAAAAGGTAGCTCCGACGGTGCAGGGAGTTTTTTTTTAAGTATTTGTAGACAGTCGATTACGATCTGCCGAGGCGGACGAGCGAGGTCTCGTCGCGTCGGAGGTGACGTGACGATGTGAATTGTTTGTTTTTTTTTTTTTTTTGATTTGCATTGGACTTTATTTAAATTCGTTGTGTCATTTGTATTATAACTTAAAGTAAATTCAGTTGCTAAGTAAATGTAAATGTAGAATCAATTTTATGTGTTAAGATTTATAGATTGTGTAATGTTAAACCACTGCATCTTGAATGGAAAATAAATAAGTTTTGAAACGGATTTGAAATGGTGTTTGTCTGAGATCAGCCCTTCCAGGACTTCGGATAACCAGCCGCTCGCCTCTCTTCGATCCGGGGTCTTCTCACAGTATGACTTAATACTGTTTTATATCCAATGACTTAATGCGTTAAATTGCCTACATTTTGACATTTAAAACAGAAAACCATCAAAAATTTACTTAATGCATTATGTTAATATATTAGTACCTTTGCTCACTAGTTACGCCCCTGATCTACGCCAAGAAAGGCATTTCAACGCCTTATAAAACTACACCCATGTGCGATTGTGCAAATATAAAAACGTATACCAAATTAATAATAATCCCTGGTTTTTATCTGTCAATAATAATATTCTTGAACCTTGGCCCAAATAATTCAAACGATATCTCTTTGGAAATACCTCCGATGTGCGTAAATATTGTTCGATGCCTTTTAAAGGGGGCAAAAGAATTCGTCACATTGGCGAATGGAGATAACCAAAGTGTTGACTCCAGTTCAACGGACGGACCAATTCATCACTGGTCACGGTGGTTTCGCTTCCGAACTCTCTGTGCGTGGACGGTTAGTAGATAGGCCAACGTGCAAATGTGGTGATGTGAAGAATTTCGCTGAACACATCATATGGGAGTGTCATTTGATTCACGAAGAAAGGGTCTGCTCCCAGTGTAGATCAAAATATTTAAGAGAGTTTAAAGACTCAATCAATTCAGTTTTAAACAATGTTATTTTATAAATTACTAGTGAGTACCAGGCATGCGTTGCAATGCCACTCAAAGAAAGAAAGGGTTTGTGTTTGAATTCTGTTTATTGAATTGCTTTTGGATTAGAGGTCTGCACAGGCCGAAATTTCATAGACTTACCCGGTTCGAGCCCATCATCTTCAGGTCTGGCCCGACCCGAACCCGAGTTTCAATATCACAATTGTTATAACACAATATTTTTGTTTTTCGTCTGGTGCGTACACGAATAAATCAGAAGGTTTTTCCTAGATGTCGCTGTATGTACGTATTTGATTCTTTTTTTCAATTTTAGATTTTAATTTTTTTTTTCTTCAGAACCCTTCACGGGTGTGTGCACAACAACTCACCGAAGTTTCATCGAAATCGTATGACTGGTAAAGGATCGCGTAAAGGACAAACAAACATTTATTTTATATAATATTTCCCGGCATGATCACAATAAGTCCTTCCTGAAAGTTTCGTCGCGATCGGTTGAGTAGTTTATGAGCCTATAAGATCCGGACAAACCAACAAACAGACATTCATTTGTATATATAGATAACATTTTGCTGAAATGTAGATAAGCCGACGATATGGACTCTTAATGGAGGTATATCAAAATAAGTTTTTACTTCTTTTTATTCAGTTGGTCAACCTCTCTTTTTCGAAAAGAGTAGGGATATAAGGGTATGACTAGAACAGGACTACTGGTTTGCTAATCGCTCTCGCTTCACTTAGTTTTTAGCATCGCAAAACATCCATGCCTTCGCAACGAAATTCGAACCCGAGACATCCTTGGCTGATTCTGACGACGTTCACCACTGCATTACAGCTGACAACAGATATGAGATAACAGAAATTAATTAAAAATCAATTCATAAAACCGCCCTCACCGGGACTCGAGTCCGTGAACACTGCAACCAAAAGTAATCAAAATGTGTTGATTCTTTTTTATAATAAACTTATCTTTCTATAATAGGCTTATCAGATTTTTTATCATCTTTTTTTTTTTGTTATCTTTAATATCGAAAGTGCTACCAACTTGCTTCTTGAATAATAAAAACAAATCAGAGTTAGGAAAACTCCTGTGGATTCCAATCTTTTTTGACTTGTTGCGCACTCCTTGTTTTTGTAAAATATGTCACTTTGACGAACAAAATTTGTATCGTCAGACCCGTGGTGCAGTGGTCAACGTTGCCTTCGATCGCTGATCTCACGGGTTCGAATCGCAGTACGGACAGTTTCTTAAATTGATCTTTTAATCCATTTATGGATTTCTATTCGAAGGCATGGTTGTTTGTGATTAATAAACTATATACTAACTGTCAGTTCGAGTTCATCCGTGTACTCGAATGCCTGAAGATGACGAAATCCGAGTCGTTTTAACGATTCCAATTTGATATTCCTTTTACTCTGTGCGCAACTGTCTTATGTGTTTGCAATTGTCATGTGCGCTTAGGTCACGTAATAGATACGTGAAGAGGCAACGTGATTGGCCGGTCACTATCTTCTATATGGACTTCTGTTACTCGACATGGATGTATGTGATGTCTAAAAACTAACTCCCACTCAACCAATCATAAAAAGGGGGCGTAAGCGAGAGCGATTAGCTAACCACTATACCTGTCATAGCCCTGTCGTTCGATCCATACCCTCTTCCAAAAAAAGATGGTTTGAGCAACTGATTGACGAAAAGTTCTTGTACGAAAAAAACTTCTATAGAGACCCCTCGATTAGAAGGCCATATTCTCTCCGCATAGGGAGCAGACAGCAATAAAAACATTTATTCTAAATGTAACTTTCTTTCCTCTTAAATTATATATTGCTAACCATGTTGGTCGATGTCTTATAGGGGATGGACAAAACTATAATGAAGTAATTTAAGACATCGACTGAGGGTGCTTGATGGAATTTCAATATCAAATTTGGATTATTGAAATTTTGTACACTTCCATTTATTTTGTCACTAACGACCCGGGTTTCGCCTTTCGGCATCTTCAGGCATTCGAGCACACGAATGGACTCGAACTGATGAAATGGTCAGTTCGAGTCCATTCGTGTGCTCGAATGCCTGAAGATGCCGAAAGGCGAAACCCGGGTCGTTAGTGACAAAATAAATGGAAGTGTACAAAATCTCAATAATCCAAATTTTATAATGAAGTAATTTATGTGTAAAAAAAAACAAAATT
The DNA here is from genome assembly GCA_022494535.1 of Himalopsyche phryganea. Taxonomy (NCBI): domain Eukaryota; kingdom Metazoa; phylum Arthropoda; class Insecta; order Trichoptera; family Rhyacophilidae; genus Himalopsyche; species Himalopsyche phryganea. The sequence goes on along the minus strand of JAGVSL010000162.1, from coordinate 1,023,808 downwards.
GATACACTTTTGTAAATTTACCACTTAAAAAGTTGCACTGTATTTTATGAAACTGAAAAAATTAATCTTATTTCGAAGCATCAGACAGGCGGTCGACGCTTTGGCCACCCCTGATATAGATGAAAGTAAGGAACTTTATTCAATATGGGATCCTCTGTGACATTTATGTATACGAAGCCAAAACAAAATATTTACGGAATCGTTCCTGTTTTTTTTATGTATGAAGTTAATCTATGTGAGACACACATATTTATATGTGTACCCGGACTGGATATGTTGAAAAAACAATGAAAAATATACCCTCGATATGTATATTGCTTGCGGGTGGGAGGGACGTTCAAAAAGATTGAGAACCGGCGACGCCCGGTCCAAAAAGCGTGACGACTTCGTTGGCAGGTCGTTAATAAATGATTTTTCAAATTATCATTTTATAACGACGCGATAATTTGCGACAAATTAAATTGTGCAAATCAAATTTTCTCTCCATGCTAATTGTTGCTTTTTTTTTAACTTGCGTCTCGCTAAATATGCTAATTTATCGATTTGTTCAAGTCACTCCCTCCACTCGAAAGCGAACGGTTATTATTTCTTTATCGAGATAAATGGATCATTCACCCTACGATACAATAAATATGTTGTGACAAAAACAAAATGTCGACCTTTAGAGTGGCGGCGGGAGCTCTGTTTTTTTTCTATGTATAAAAATGTATATTTTTATTGGACTATTGATTAACTAATCGCTCTCGCTGCGGCCCGTTTTTATTTGATTTTTCAATCGATTTATACAACTGTCCGACCTGGGATTAGTACCCGTGAAATCGGTGGCCGAAGCCGACGACATTAACCAATGCACTACAGAAGCGACAATATATATATTTTTTACCATGTCCGGTCACAGTGTGGAGCATACGGACTCGTAACGGAGGTATCCCAACAGAACTTTTTCGACGAGAACTGCTTCTTACTCAGTTGTTCGATCTCTCTTTTTCGAAGACAGTACATCGGGATAGAAAGATAGGACAGGAATAGTTGTTTATTAATCAATCTCGCTACGCCCCGTTTTATACGAAAGACTAATTTGTACATCTATTTTCTGTTATATAGTAAAGTTTCAAAGTTCAGAATTTTTGTGGTTCTGTGAAGAAAATGACTTTTCATTAGTCCATTATTTTGAAACAGTAAAATTTTTTATTGCTGTCAAGAATTCAAATCGTATAACTTCGAAATCGCGTTAAAAAAAGGCACAAAAAGAGACCGGCGTGTAAGCGTGTGTGTTTTTATTTAAAATATTCCAAAGGATAATAAAAATAAACGTAAAAACAGATCACGGTCAACCTGCTAAAAATACATTATTATCAAACGAGAGAAAAAGAATAAACAAGAAATTACTCGAAACTTATTTCTCAATTTAGCTCATTCAAGGGAATATGTGTTAGCATAATATATTATGCGTATATATGTTCAATTGTCGGCCTCCGTGGTTCAGTGGTAAAAACTTTGCCCTAGCAATCAAGTGGGAATGTACTAGAAATTACAACTTGAATATTCGAATGGCATTCGTTATAGATTTTAATGAAGTATTTTGCAAAGTCGACGAGAAATCACATCACAACTTTTTCCAGATTTCAAAAACAATAATGAATACCCCAGGTGGTGGTTTTTATTGGGGTTATAAATAATTGCACTTTGGATTAGATAGTATTAACTTAGTACACTCAAACTTTGATTTTAATATTTTCCAATTAGTCACGGATTCTTTTAACAAAGTGAGTTAAATTGTAGTAGGTTATGTTAGGGTCGGTCTGGTTTGGTTTGTGCGGATTAATATAGGGCAGGAGAATAAATGTCATTTTATTACAGCTTCGTGCAACTATTGATTTCAAATAGTACAAAATTAATTACGACTAGGAGCTGTGCAAAGTGACACGTGTTTCGCTTCATTAAGAAACATCTTCAGACTGACTAGATCGCAGGGTTACACATGACGGATGTATGGATTTCTTTTCGAATGAGTTTTTTTGATGTCTGAAATTTCCTCTCACCCATTCGATTCTAAAAACGGAACGCAACGACAGCGATTAGCTAATTACTAGTCCTTCCTACTATCTCTACTCTTGTCGATAGAGAGAAGTTGAGCGACTGATTAACAGGCAAGAATTGTCAATTTGTTGTATTGTTGAAAAAAAATCCTCGAGCAAACCGCTGGTCTTGTCCTATCCCTACTAAATAACAAGCAGAACTCCTAGAAAAACGTCTGTTGAGATACTTCCATTAGGAAGCCATATGACTCATATTGGGAGCGGACATGGCTTAAAAAAACTGTTTCTCCTTTTTTCCCATGTCCGCTCCCAACGTGGAGCATATGCATATGTCTCCGAACGGAGGTATCTCAACATAATTTTTCTGTGAGAACTGCTTGTTACTCAGTTGCTCAACCTCTCGTTTTTCGAAGAGAGTAGAGATAAAAAATACGGCTAGGATAGAACTAGTGGTTAGCTAATCGCTCTCGCTTACGCCCCGTGAGGATCGGATGGGTGGGTGAGGAGGGAGTTTTTAGACATCGTAAACACTTGGACTACGAACAGAAATCAATAAATCAATTGAAAAGATCAATTTATGAAAACCGTCCTCACCGGGAATTGAACCCGAGATATCCATAACCGTAGCCAACGACGCTACCAACTGCGCCACGGACGCCGACTAGTTTCTTCTAACTGTCTTCATAGTATTTATCATTTCATTTTATAACTTAAAATTTCTGTTGAAATGCTCCGTAAGCATTACATTTACTCCACATTGGAAGCTGGACATGGATGAAATAGAAAATATTTGCCATTTGTTAATTTTTTGGAGTTGTCCGAGTTTGACCTCAGCGCCCACTCGCGTCCGCGCCTATTTGTGTCCAGCCAACGAGAAATAATTGTGACACTTGCATCCACTTCAAAGTGAGACTTTGAAGTGAACTTTGAACTTTTTTTGTAGATATCTTCATTGTTCTGGAAGAAGACACTAATTGATAAATACTATTTTAAGTAACTGGACTTTCATTTAGTCTGTTTGTACAAAACTGTGAAGTAAAAGTATCTTCTACATAAAAATCAATGTTTGTTTGCCCGTATCTTATGCACTGCCATATCGTTCATCCGATTCTCATGAAACTTTGGTATGTTGTTGTGCGCTGACCCGTGAAGCTTACCGAAAAAAATATCTAAAATCTAAAAAAAGAATCAAATCTGTACAAACAGCTACATCTCGGAAAACCTTCTTATTTATTCGTGTACGCGCCAGACGGAAACAAAACATATTTCGTATCCAAAAGTATCTTCAAAAGTAGCCCGTATCTTCAATAAACAGAATTAAATCGCAAACGCTTCCTTTCTTACAGTGGCATTGCAACGCATGCCGGGTACTCGCTAGTAATTTATAAAAATAAGTGTGGTCGTCCATACGAGTTCGAAATAAGGAACATTTTGATATAACTAACACAATATGTAATTTTTAAGTTTTAGTGTTTTCTTCCAGAACAGCGATATAACATATAGCGTAGATCATTGGTGTCCAAACTTAGACCAAGGGCCACACTAACTCCTCCACTAAATCCAAAGGGCCAAGACCTAGCTAGCTCATCATACAACATACTGTGTCAAGTGTCAAAGACATTCCGAAGCCGATAACCGACAAGGAGAAATCCAGCTTCTGCCTGATTTATACACTCTTATTAAGTCCTTTCGACAAAAAAATTGGTTGATCAGTCTCATAAATTTGCTCTTGGCCTTTTTCCGCTTTCGACACTTACTAATTATCTGTGTGAAAAAAATTATGGCGGGTTGGATACCGGGCATGATATGGTGGTGCTTGCGGGCTGGGGTTGGCCCGCAGGCCGTAGTTCAGAAACCCCTGGCGAAGATCGTCGGGAAAGTCGACAGCTTCAGGTACCTCGGTGTACACATCCCGGACGACGGTAACACAATCAATGAGCTCACTATCCGCTTAGGAATGGCTGGAGCCACATTTAACACAGCGCAGACCGTCTGGGAAATGCCGTTTGTTCAATGCTTGCATTACACCAGTGCTGTTTTCTTGTTGCGAATCATGGCACGTGACAAAGGCTCGATGCTTGCGTTGGATGTTGGGGGGGGGGGAGATATTGGGCTGCGCAGCCTCTGCGAGCACCAACTCCTCCATGTATATTTCTATATCTTAGGTACTCAATGCAAAGTCCGAAGACAAAGCTTGTAATCTAAACGGTGCGACATACCATGGGCTGCGCAGCCTCTGCGAGCCAACTGCTGCACGCCTATCTCCTTACCCTTTGAAAGTCCTCCAACAGTGCCGTGCTTATAATAAATTCTAAATTTTATCGATAGGCAGGAATAACTCGTTTTAAAAATACTTCATTTATCACTTAAGAGTGACACTAAAAAAATATCTGATATTTGAGCAATTGCCAAGATTTGAATTTTTTAGACGATCGAATTTATTCATATCATTTTTTGTTTACCTGTCAAGGTTACATTGGGCGTAACTCTTGTTTCATTTTTAAGCAACACATTTTCAGCTTCCCTGGGCACGGCCTTTCGGTTATTTTAATCAATATTTTGAAGACTAAAGAAATAATTCTATAATCTACAATATAGTGGCAGAAGGCGTTCAGTCAACATACCTTGCTTTGAGACTATCGACTAAAGAAAACCGTAGAATTCACGCCTCTCTATTTCCATTTTTCCTTCCATGTCCGCTCCCAACGTGGAACATATGGTCTCCTAATGGAGGTATCTCAACAGAATCTTTCTATGGGAACTGTTTGTTACTCAGTTGCTATCAACCTCTCGTTTTTCGAAGAGAGTAGGGATAGAAGGATAGGGCTAGGGCAAGAATAGTGGTTAGGTCACCCCGTGAGGGTTGGGTGGGTTCGTGAGGATTGAGTCTTTAGGCATCGCAAACACTCGGACTACGAACAGAAATCCATAAATCGATAGGGTATTGAACCCGAAACGTCGACGTTCTTGGCTCAGTTTGCTATTTACACACCTTAGCCATTATTTATTAAAGTAACCACTTTATGAGATTCGTTAATCATTTACGAATTCGATTTTATTATTAGTTATGTTAATTAAAGTTAGTCCGTGGTGCAGTGGCAAGCGACTGCGGTCACGGATGTCTCGGCTTCAAGTCCCGGTGCGGACAGTTTTCATAAATTGATTTTTCCATCGATTTATGGATTTCCGTTCGTAGGCATGGTTGTCTGTGATGTCCGAAATTCCCTCCACCCATCCGATCCTGAAAACAGGCGCGTAGCAAGAGCGATTAGCTTACCGCCAGTCCTGTTCTAGTTATTATTCTATCCCTACTCTCTTCGAAGAAGAATGATTGAGCAACTGTGTAACTAGCAGCTCTCGTAAGAAAACTTCTGCTGAGATACCTCCGGTAATAGTCCATATGCTCCACGTTGGGAGCGGACTATGATTCCCTGTGCTCCGTCGAGTACTTCCTGTGGATAAGCAGAGGCATTGGCTAGCACCAAACTAACGCCAACGTCTAAAAGCCAAATTCCATGAGTCCACGGTGTCCTATGGACAGCGAATGGAACTCAATTTCTAAAATCTCTTCCATAAACTCTTATTATTGTTACCAAGGCAAAAATTTGAAGCTATCACAGCGTCGTTACGCTGCAGAATACACACTGTAAGAAAAGTTTGACGCCTCAGCGAGTGGTTTTGGGTACATCGTTGAGTACCCTATTAATCTATAAAAAATAACAATTTAATGCCACAACTGGGCCGCACAAAAATACGCGTCGTTTCGCTCAGTTCTCGTACAGTCAATGATTAATTGTTTTATATAATTTAAGACATCGACTGAGGGTGCTTGATGGAACTTCAATAACACAAATTTGATTAATTGTTTCATTTGACAAGCGATAAATGAAATAAAATTACAAACTGTGCTGCGCTTCCGCAGTTCCCCATTGGAAGTAACCGTCTTCGAGCAGAGAGCGAGCGAGAGAGCGAATACAAATGGCGGCCAACGCAGAAGCCAGACTCCCCGCGGGCATCGTCATGACCGCCTCTGCAAGGCACCGAGAGTCTTCCGAGGTCGCAAGCGCCGCTGACAAAATGGACAAGAAACGTGAGTCCATAATCGTAAAAGAAGTATTTCGTGGTATACGTAACGTCACGCACGTTTTTTCTTATTTTCTCTGTGAGGTGTATTGAAGGTTGAAAACAGAAATTCGTCAGAGACTGACTTAATGAGTTCTGTCAAAGCCCTCTATAATTACAAGCCATGCTGTACGGCCCGTCAGCCGGTATTTTTGCAGACGAGTGGTCCATTAAATTTACTGTGAAGTCATGAAATGGATATTTTGGACTAATTACGATGAATTCTATCATATTTTAATAATTTGAAATAGTGGGTAATTAAATGCAGTATCTTTATTGTTAAAAGGAATAAAGATAATTTGGATAATTTCGGCAGAAACTTTCGTGTTTTAATATTAAAATAAGGTTGATAACTTAGTTATTCCACTGGCTGTGTTACTAAATGTAACGCGTTTCGTTTCTTTAAGAAGCATCTTAATTAAAAATGAATAGTCGACTGGGTTTGTTTCCTTCTGTTGGACGTGGGGAAGGGGTAAGACCCAAACAATGATAGTACTAATTAGAAAATTAATTACCAGTGTTTGGAGGTGATATAGTCAGTTATGGTTCTTTATAGTTACCTGTAGATGCTTCTTAAAGAAACGAAAAGCATTACATCTAGTTACACAACCAGTGGCATAACTAAGTAATCAATTTCAATTTTATACAAGGACTAAAGGTGTTTACTTACATTGAAAGAGTTAATTATAAAGCCTAGCCGTAATCAATGATTGTTATTAATCGACAATTCAAAGTGTGTATTTTGCGATAAATTACGATTCTAATTAATCTACCCTGCCACACATCGCATTTCGTGTCATTCACTACATATATTATGACGACTGTACTTAACATGCATATATGTTGGTTTTCGATGAATCGTAAATTATATAATGATTATAGTATAGAAAAACTGAATAAACTCACAAGAAATCTTTTCAAATATATGTTATATTCGACGAAAAACGAAGTTGAGAGACGACTTCGTACAACCGCCATACAATTTGTTCGTAGAGGCTGGGAATCCTAGGACCACTCGTAAATTGTAAATTTTCTTATAGCATTGCTTGTAACTTAAGGTTGCTTTGGTTCTGTCAGTGTATACCAATGGTGCACAACATGTTTGAAAGAAGGGCCTGTTTATTCATTGTCTAATTTTTCACGGGCCGCGGAGGGTAAAAGTTTTAAACATATTACACTGGGCGAGATACGCTTTTTATTATCTATGATTTACCTTATTTTGCTACTTATTACTAGTTATTTTGGACCGCAACAAATGCCATTTTAGTCCGCATGCGGCCCACAGACCGCGGCTTGTGCATCACTGGTGTATGATATTATATCTAGAAAAATGGCGTATCGGGAGCGATAAGCTTATATAGAGTATCGAGCAGTTCTCATAGAAAAAACTTCTGTTGAAATGAACTCCGTATATAAAAAATAAAACGCTGTTTGTTCTGTACTACTTTCACAAGCTTATATTGATCAGGACCGGTGTTTTTTTTTTAATATTAAATATGATAAATGTGTATATATTAAAAGTGATTAACCCTTTCGCTGCTAACATATCGTTGCATAGCATCCAAAGGGTTAAGGAGTCAATATGAACCTTTTTTGGAGAAAAATCGATTTTTGAAACTGTCCGTACTGAGACTCAAACCCTCGAGCACCGCAATTGAAGCCAACGACGCTGACCACTCCACCGCGAACCAGGTGTATAATAATGAATGCTGAATTATAAATGATTCATATTTGCTCATATCAATGTGTGGCTTAAGCTACTAAATCGATCAACGGTCATTCACGTATTGTGTTTTTGTGCAGACCTGGACGGGTCCGAGGGCCTGAGCAAGACGCAAGTGGTGGTCACGAGTCTGGCGGCGGGCGCCACCGCGGGGGCCGTCGCGAAAACCACAATCGCCCCCCTCGACAGGACCAAAATCAACTTTCAAACGAGGTATACAAAATATAAACTGCTGATGCATTGCCGGCCCCGGCTGGTTTTCTTCTGTTAGACCTGCGCATTCATGTAAGTAATTTCTCGAATCTGAGATGGGGGGACTCCTTTACTGCCTCCTCGGCTAGATTCTTACATTCCTAATGTCCGAAAAATTGCATCTCGTAGTGTGGCAATAGACGCTGCAATGCGGCAGGCAGAATCGATGGGATAATTTTACTCTTCTAAAAGCGGACAAACTTATAAAATCTTTCCGAAAATAACGTGGCTAATGGAGAACATAACCAAAGTTTCGACTCCTCCCGTCATCAGGAAATCGACAAGCAAATACATCAAATTGAAAATAGATTTAGTATTTGATAAGCTCTGACTTATATCTAGCGTGCTGAAGATGAGGTTTTTTTTTCTTCGGTCAAAACACGCCAGTCCAGTCAAAGTCATCTTTATTGCAGTCAGTTTTTATACAAACGTAGAGCTTAAGAATTTACTATTTAAAATAAACACAATTATAATTTACGAAAAAGAATTAAAATTGGTCTTGGCAGAAAATAAACGGGCACGCCTTAGCCCTTCAAGGCTCAAGGCGGGCCTGGATGGCATTGTATACCCTCGGCTGGTATACAATGTTGCAAAAATGAATAAAAACGGAAACAATGTTATCGTTTATTATCACTGCTAAGCTTGTCTCGGTGAGATGATTGAAATAGAGTTCTGGCATGATCGGGTCGTGTCACATTATTAAAAATAATAAAACAATGAACAGATTTGTGTAATTATTAACGTTTCAGCAAATCGCCGTATACCGCGAGAGCTGCCCTCCGTTTCATAGTGGCGACGGCGAAGGCTGACGGCGTGATCGCCCTGTGGCGCGGCAATTCGGCAACGATGGCCAGGATATTGCCGTACGCGGCCATACAGTTCACGGCGCACGAGCAGTGGAAGCAGCTGCTCGGCGTCTCCGATACCAGTTCAAATAGGTAAATATTAAAACGACGATATACATATCCGAATATTGCCAGTGGCCTCTCTAACAAAACAACGTCTGCCGGTATCCTAGACGTCTTCTAACGATCATTCATGAGATGTGTGCTATATGTTATATCTATGATGGGCGGACTTGTAAGTATTATTCCACTTTGGGGCAGTTTACGATAAGTGCGACAAAATATTCGAAACATAAAAACGCTCAAAAATTAGCAACATTTTACTGCAATACGCTGCGGCAAAAATGACAGCTGTCAAATAATAATGAGAAGCAAATGACAGCCATTTGACACACCCTGTATTTGTTTGTTAAGCTTAAGTTTAATTATGATCCATAACTGACAACGCCCAACTTTAATGGCAATGATTCTTGGTAGTCGAACCGATTGTTAACGTTAAAAGCGATCGGTTGCCAACCGCCGAGGGGCTGTAGCTGAATTTGGAAATCGGACACTGTTAATGGACTCGTCGTGAGTCGACTGATAGGCTTCTGATATTTTGATATTGGTTACTGATATTTTGTGTAATAAACCACTGCATCTTCGTTAATTAAATAAGAGATAAACCGGATTTGAAATGGTGTTTGCTTGAGATCCCAGACCTGCCAGACGGTGATAACCAAACATTCGCCCCTCTTTGATTCGGCCTTGTCACATTGTTATTTTAGCCCAGCGAATATGTCGGGTCAGACGCCCACATTGCCCAGACATAATATCAATGTTCCAGTTCCATAGGACGATAAGTTAAAAATTTGATGTTTTGAGTTAAGCTCGTAAAATGTACAAGTTTTCTCTCAATAGCAAGCCATCACTCTTAACGAGATGTGTATATATAAAATAAATAAATAATCATGTTCATTAAACGATCACCCGCTGTGATAACTTTTTAAATTTTTTCCAGGAGGTCTCCGGGCTTGCTGTTCCTGTCAGGATCCCTGGCCGGAGTCACGTCGCAGTCCCTCACTTACCCCCTCGACTTGGCCAGGGCCCGGCTGGCCGTCACGTCCTCTCTCGAATACAAGTGAGTGGTCGGCCTAGTTATTCTTCGATTATCGGCGGAAGCAACCGTTGTTGCGTCCCCTGCATGGCACTGTTATTCAACGTTGCTCTTCTTTGTCTATATCAGCTACTAATGATGTGATAATAATCGTCTTCACTATTTAAACTTTCAGGGGACTGTGGCAGGTCTTCACGAAGATATGGACGTGCGAGGGTCCCTCGGCGCTGTTCCGCGGCTACCTGCCGACCATCCTGGGCGTGATACCCTACGCGGGCGTCTCCTTCTTCACGTACGACTCGCTTAAGCACGCGTACAGAGGTCAGTCGGTGTCCATTGCCTTTTCCGCAAAAAAAACAATAAATTTTTAACAAGACCTGGCTTCGGATGCGGTGCTCACGAGCTCGAATCTCAGTTGCTACAGTTTTATAAATGGAATGTATGCATTTTTGTTTCAAGGCATAATTGTCTGTGATTTCTAAATCTCATCCCACCAACCCCCTATCCTAATAACAGGGCGTAGTCAAGGTGTTTAATCAAAATTTAGGCCTGCATTTATTAGGTCAGCAAGTATTTCAATTTATGGTTGGCAAGAAATAATAAATCGTCAGTTAATCAAATAAGCTGTCAGTAATTTATATGAAACGGTCAGTTTTTAATTGAACCTAAGCTTTATTCTTTAAGACATCGACTGAGGGTGCTTGATGGAATTTCAATATCAAATTTGAATTGTTGAGATTTTGTACATTTCCATGTATGCATTGTCATTAACGACCCGGGTTTCGCCTTTCGGCATCTTCAGGCATTCGAGCACACGAATGAACTCGAATTGACAGACAGTAAACAGTGTCTAACGTTTATATACAAGACACAAATGCGACCAGATATTATTCTACGACCCACACTGATACCTGAGTTAAAAATTCCGAGAATAGCCTAAATCCTTTGTTGGGAAAACAAACGCATTGACAAAGTAGCGAATTGCCGGCGGCTAGAATCACCAGTCATCTTTACACTTATTTTACATTTGTGGGTTTTTAAATACAATTCGAAGAAAGGATAGTAGACCATTTATTATTTCTTACTGACCGTCTATCGAGTTAGTTACTGACCAAATAATTATTTCGCATTAATTAACCACTAGTCTCGCCCTAGCCTCTGTCCGTGGAGTTGGTGAACAATTTCTGTTGAATTTGAATTATTCAAATTTTGCACATTTCCATTTGTTGTATCATTTATGTGATTTCAGATCACTATGGCGAGAAGCAGCCGGCGCTCGTGAACCTGCTGTTCGGAGGCATCGCCGGTATGCTCGGCCAGTCTTCTAGTTATCCTCTTGATATCGTCAGGTGAGACCATTCGAGACCAATCATTGTATCAAGGGTATACTGACAGACGTATCGAGTCAGATTTTGATGATTTTCTGTTTTAAATGTAGGCAATTTAACGCTATATAGCAGGGGTGGCCAAAGCGTAAACCGCGGTCGACTGGTCGATCACGTGTAACTATTTAGTCGCCCGCCTGTCGATATGTACACATCTCTGACGCCCGTCCCACACCGCTGCTGCGAAAATTAATTATCGACGACAGTCTCTCTCTAAAACCCGACGGGTAAAACAAGAGTTGACTTCTAATTTCACCTATTCACTAATTCCAAGTTTCACCAACTATCATTGCATTAGCCATCAGCAGGCATTGTGCTCAAAAATATTAAACTCAGATGATGTGATGAATTTAGCATTTAAAATAGTTAATTCTATTCGTGTAAGCAGTTTGCAAAGACGCAGATTCAGAGCATTACTAGAGGAATGTGAATCTTTTAAGGAGTTAACTGTCAATTCTTGGTGGAAAGACATTATATTTTAAAAAATAAAACACAATTTGTTTGTACTACTTCCACACATATAATGTGAATCTGACATCGGGGAGCTAGTATTACATACTGATGTAAGGCGTGCAAAGTTTTTAAAAAGATTCTTGGATCTTTTGCCTGAAATAAAAGAATTGATGTCAACTGGTAATAAATCATATCCTCAATTGGAAGATGATAAGTGGGTGCGTGATCTTGCTTTTCTCTCTGACATTATAGGAAAAAAACATTTATTTTCTCTAATTAGAACTTGATATTGAATATGTATTATTATTATTATCTATGTTTATTTTAAATTACTATTTCTCTTATGATCACCTAACACATATACGATGTTGGTAGACCGCCGCCTATAATTTAAAAAATAGTCGATCGTAGTGGTCAAAAGTTTGGCCACCCCTGCTATATAGGATGTATGGCTTTCACAATGTATTTTTCTCTACAAAATGAGATTCATTTTTCAACAATATTGCAATGAGCCGGGGTTACGAATAGCAGCCTCAGATCGCACAGCTCCACAACCCTGAAAATGAAATATATTTGTAACAATACTAATTGCCGTTTCCATCTCTTTCAGGCGGCGCATGCAAACGGCAAGGAGGGACAAGGAGGGAAAATATCAATACACCACAATAATAGGAACTCTCAAAAAGATATATAGGTGTGTGGAATATCTCGCTTTCGTTTTTGCCTATAGACCATAGGTGGGCGACGTGTCTGGATAAATGTGAGACAGCTAATTGCTGTACGAATAATTGCTCAGTTGCTCGACTTCTCTTTTTCGAAGAGAGTGGGGACAGAAAGCTAGGGTAGTGGTTGGCTAATAATTCTCGCTACGCCCCATTTTTTAATTCGGATGGGCGGGAGGGAATTTTAGACATTACAAACATCCACGGCTTGGAACAGGAAACCACAAATCAATTTATGAAACTGTCCACACTAGGATTTGAGCCCGTGAGATCTGTAACCGAAACCCAAACAACGTTGACCACTGGACCACAGACCGAACAATAGTTATAGTATACTTACAGTAAATGAAAAATAGGTATCATTACAAACTGACGATGGTATGGTGCCGAAATACCAGCGACATGAGTCATTTGTGTTGGTTTTCAGGGAGGAAGGCGTCAAAGGTGGCTTCTTCAAGGGTCTGAGCATGAACTGGGTGAAGGGCCCAGTCGCCGTCGGCATGAGCTTCGCGTCGTACGACAGCATCCGCTCCAGCCTCAGGGAGCTCTGCACCGTGTACAACGCCAGATAGCCCCTTCCGAAGACTTCGCGCTCCGCTACTGAACGGGTCTAACCCGCAGTGTTTTAAATTAGAAATCGCATGAGGGTGCAACCCACAATTAGAATATTTAAAATTATTTATAGTCAAAAGATGTAAGCCTCAAAAAAAAAGATCAACTACTAGCGCTGCCAACTCTGATTTACCTTAACACTCCGGACATGTCCTTTCATTTGTTACGGTGTGGTTGTGTTGAAAAACAGTTATAAATATGTGCCGCAGGCAAACGTTTTTTGACACAGCCTGAACACAATTGCGAAATCGTACTTTTTAAATTATCATTTATGTAACATCGACAATCAGTAGAGCGGCTCTCGTGAACGGAGGACGGTTGGCAACTTTAGTTGTAACCCACGCAGATCATTTATTTTAGTTTACATACAGTAAGGATGTAACCAAAAAAAAAAAAACACTTTTATATTATTTAATTGATTATTATTTGCACAAAAGTTGTATCCCACTACTGCAAGTGTATTTCGTTTTTTAATCGTAAAAGGTGTTATATACTATTTTAAACAACGTTTACAAGTGTACAACATGAAATGACGTAACCCACAAAATACATAGTATGTGCGATGAAAAAAGGTTGTATCCCACAAAAGTAATATTTGCAGTATTAAAAGGTTTGTTTGTGAAAATATATAATTTGATTCCAATTTGCTTGTGGAATACTCCCTTTTTACCTTAACTCAAAAATGTACTCGTAAGACTATATACGCTCACAACCGTGCACCTTTTTTTTTTGCCATCCTCACTTTTCCGATGAAACGGAAACCAACAAGACTCATCCGGCTGCGAATTCGTGTTACACGACCGGTCCTGTTTGAGATCGAACTTATTTTTAAATCATTTGAAATAGTACTTTTTCATTATTTGTAATTTTTTTTTCCAAAAAAATTATCAAAATAGACCTGCGTATCTTATTATTTTACCGCTACAATTTGAATTTAATCACACGCGAGGACTGGTTGTCTTCGCCTCTTGCCTTTCCAATATTTTTGACCCCTTAGGTGTGGAATTTGTATAGAAAATATTCTCTGAATGTTTGTAATGTTTCTCTCCTCTAATAATTGAAGTAAAATTTATCGTAAATTTTCTTAGGTGGAATGATCATAGGACTGGTTGTTAGATCTGTCAGAATAAACACCCATTTCATTGGATGCGAATTTGTGTGTTATTTTGAAAGTATGAGGCTAATTGAATGTTAGTTACGCCACTGACATCAGGAGAGAAACGTCACAATAGAACAAAACTTTTTGTTATTTTATTTAACTGCCAAATGTTCTAGTGAACTACTTTTATTTCAAATGGTTAACAATCAGTCGTAGTATTCAATGTTGTTTTGATATCGATATTATCTTTTAGTATTAGAATGAATCATAGTTACGACGCTGGTTCTACAATCGGGTAACTAGAAATCTGCACATGTGATTCAAAAGGGAGGTGGGCATTTTTTTTTAAATTTCGTGCAAAAAAAAAATTCTAGGGACCCAACTGTTATTTCAACAGGGGTCCTTCGAATTATAGTCAGAGCGTTATCGTTAAATAAAAATGATATGTATAGGAAATTATGTAACGACATCATGTAACAGGGGCCCTGCAGGTTTATCTACGGGGGCCCAAATGTTTTTTCAGAACGCTATGAAATGATTTTTTTTAGATCATATGTTTGTACTTTTTGAAATCATGTACTAAAATATCAAATTTTTTTTAAAGCGGCCCGGCTGTGCTATCTCTTTGGGGCCCTCAAAATTATAGTCGCAACACTATCGCGTTATAAATAATACTGTTTATGAAATTATATTATCGTTGACGTGTTGTATGTATGGAAATAAAATTTATTGTTACACGTTTGCACGTAGAAACAACGCAACGCAATTTTTTACAGTTGAATTTTTATATTGTCATTGAAAAAAATTATTATATAACTGTTGAAAGAATGTCACGGGTTTTTTTTCACTTTGCCGCCCTTTTGTCCAGTCAAACATGGCCTTCAACGCTGCCCACCTTTCAATTCCAAAGATATTGTGCCTTCCCCCACTTTTTCTACAGAAGATATCGTCATCGTACTTGCAGAAGTTGGTAAGTAATTAAGTATGGCTTAATCCAACCAACGTCATCTTAGGCGTGCTCGCGTGTAATAGTTTGGACGCCTGAAGAGTAATGTACCTGGCCACCATCGGCGTACGGTGGATGTATCTCTATCCTATACATCATGTGATTGAGTGGGAAAGAGAAAAATTTACAGATGGCCACATATTTCTTTCGGCGTATACGAGGCCAAAATGAGAATCCTGAGTGTCAAAACGCAATGTATTTTTTTTCTTAATTGTAAAACTCGCCGGCCAATAGTGCCGACATGATGTCATCAGATTTGATTACATTGCTCATGTGTTCCATCTCAATGCGGAACATATAAACTACTAATGGAGCTTATCTCAACAAAAGTTTTTCTACGAAAACTGCATGTTACTCCATCGCCAATCGTTCCAGCCTCGCTCAGTTTTTTGAACCGGATGGGTGAAAGGAAGTTTTAGACATCACAAACATAAATCGATTGAAAAGTCATTTTATAAAACTGTCTGTCCTGGAATTTGAGCCCGCGAGTAGCTCGATAAAAGCCAACGACGTTGATCATAGCACTACGAACCTGCAACTAATAATAGCGATTTACATCACTTACCACTTTTTCTGTGCAACTGTCTATTTGCGCATATTTCACTGTGTCTTGTGCGTATCGGCTTAGTCATGCAACCAAATGATTTATATACCTATATATATTTTTTCTTAATTATTATTAAAAAGGTTTTTTTGAACAATGAAAATAGTATTATTTATATGGCAACTTTTCAATGCCGATTGACATTTCAATCAACAACAAAAAAAGTAGGCAGAATTTCGTTTTGTATTTTCGTACAAAATATACAAAATGTGTGAATATCTGAGCGAAGACACTTGCAGGGCGTGCCTTGCGGTGGCGGCCGACATGACGTCCGTCCTCCAGACCAAAATGGACCGCAAAATGACAGTAAAAGACCTAATTATGAGCATCACAAACGTACAGGTTTGCTTTAAAATATACGTTTTTCTGAGGTATACTTCTATACAATTGTATATTTAATCATTATAAACTGTCAAAGTATCATTTTAACCTATTTTGCGCGACCAATCTTTCGTAAAACTGTTTTAAAGTATAATTTTTAAACTAAACTTAAACACAACATTCGGGACGTAAGAATCGGTGATGGTACAAATTCCCAAGACCGCCGCAGTCGTTTTTTACTATAAAACTTCTTCTATCAACAAATACTTCCCCTACGCGGCGCCTCCGTGATTTCCTGTCACCCGCCAATCGCTTTGTTTCCTCCCGTGACATGCCAGAGTCCCTCAGCGCCATCGAGTATTAATATTGTGTTTATATTAATTAAGAAAAACCATTATTACAACTTTTAAAGTCTCGAAAGTCTTAGAAAAACATCGTGGGTTTTTAAATTAATTCAGATTCAAATTTCGAAATTCATCACAGAATAATATTTGTCATTTAATATGCGATATCGCAAGCAAGACCAATGTGGTGTTTAACCATGCCTTTCATGATTTTGACTAGCGCGGGACAGACCATCGGGAGGGTTGACAGCTTCAGATACCTTGGTGTACACATCCCGGAAGACGGTAATACAAAAAAGGAGCTCGCTATCCGATTTGAAATAGCCGGAGCTGCATTTAACTCAATGCAGACCGTCTGGGACACGCAGCTGTACACGATCAAAACCAAATGTCATTTAAATTTGGATTATTGAGATTTTGTACACTTCCATGTATTTTGTCACTAACGACCCGGGTTTCGCCTTTCGGCATCTTCAGGCATTCAAGTGCACGAATGGACTCGAACTGACAGACAGTAAACAGTGTCTAACGTTTATATAGAAGATACAAATACGACAAATATTATTTACGAGGTAAGATATTATACGTCTAGGATCCACCTGAATTAAAATTTCGAGAATCGCCTTAATCCTTATTTTGTAAACAACGCATTAACAACAGTTCCCGAAGTTAAAAGTATTTCGGGAACTTGTCTAAAGACAGTTATTTAGGTTGCACAAGCTTTAAAATTAAAAAACAACTCGCTGATAGTGTTAGACCGGCGTTCTATTGCAAAAATTCTCTAGGCAAATTACTTAAGATAAAGGCAAAACCCGGGTCGTTAGTGACAAAATACTCAGTCGATGTCTTAAATTATACAAATGTCATTTGTTCAACGCTTTCATTCTACTTGTGCTGCTTTGTGGTAGTGAAACATGGCACCTGACGAAGTCTCAGAGAAGCCGTATACTGAGCTTTGAGAATAGATGTTTGCGTCGGATATTGAGGGTGAAGTGGTTTGTCTTCGTAAGGAATTCGGAGATTAGGGAACAGACCGGGCAACGCCCTGTCACATCAGCGGCTATGGAAAGCCTCAATCCTGCTAGCGTCTTCTTCCGACCTGTGGGATTCTGGCGTCCTGGAAGACCATCGGGTACTATCCTATGGATGTACTCGGCTGAGCTGAGGGACTCTGGCATGTCATGGGAGGAAGCAAAGCGGTTGGCGGGTGACAGGGATTCATAGAGGCGCCGCGTGGTAGCCATATGCTCTATATAGGGAGCGAATATGAAAGAAGAAGAAGATTATGCGATATTGTCTGTTGATAGATATGCGAGGAAGACGGCCTGACGCTTATGGTGTGCGGAAAGTGCATGGCGGACGCGGAGGGGGCTTATGACTTCAAGATACGATGCGAGACGTCCGACGCCGTGCTCAGAACCAAAGCCGAGGTAACTATTTATATTTAAAAATCAATAAAACCATTAAAAGTTATCGATTGTTAGTAAATAACATTTTGAATAGGACAGATACCTCACCACTATCAAATTTATTTCCTTTGGGATTTTCACCTCCAAACACTAGTAATTGATTTGTAATTAGTAGTGCTATGGTAATTAGGCAATCAGTGTTTGTGTTTTACCCCTCTCCCCGCATCCAGTAGAATGGAGTGAGACCCACCATACCTTTTATTTTTAATGTAAGAATTAGCATCATTGTTTACCTTAGAAATAAATAAACTTGCATTATGGTTAGTCTAACAAACAAGCGGAATAACAAAGT
This sequence comes from Himalopsyche phryganea, assembly GCA_022494535.1. Taxonomy (NCBI): domain Eukaryota; kingdom Metazoa; phylum Arthropoda; class Insecta; order Trichoptera; family Rhyacophilidae; genus Himalopsyche; species Himalopsyche phryganea. Next base: position 1,005,424 of record JAGVSL010000162.1, on the reverse strand, counting down.
TATCAATTTTGATTGTATATTAGAAGGAACACTGCTAATTATCCGGGTTTCGCTTTTCGGCATCTTCTCGCATTCGTGTATATGGATGAACACGAACTAACAAACTTCATTATTGTTTTTCATATCTACGTAAAAGTTTCCTGCTCTTTGAGGCTTAAAGCGTTAAATAATGTAATTATCTTGTGTCAACCAAATTTTCATGTTAAACAAACACTGCCCCTGTGTCTGTATGTTACAGAGCATCGCCTTGGCCCCGCCCAAAGCCGAAGAGGAATCCGAGATGTTTGACGATTTCCATGTGAAAGAAGAGCTGGAGGACGTCAAGTACGATCCGTATGCCAACAACGACGATGACGACGACGGCTTTGACCCGATGGACACGCTCTGCCTCAAGGAGAGCCTCGGTTTGGAAGGCAACGACCTACTGTACATCCGGAGAGACAGCTGTAAAAAGAGAGACGGTAAACGGAGCAAGTCGGAGAGGAAGAGCATGAGACGGCAGAAGAAAGAGGTACGCGTGAAGAAGAATAAAAAGGTCAGGCTGAAACTCGGCAACGCGCCGGAAGACAAGCATAAGAACGCGGAGAAATTGTGAGTACGGTAGGCCGTCAATTCTTTAATGTATACAATGTTTTAATTTCATTACAGCGAGTTTCATTAATTGATTTTTCAATTGAATGTATTCATTAGTTATTGATTGAACTGGCTTTTACTTAATAAAACTCCATTATAAAAAAAAATATATTAGTTAATTGATAGCTATTTCGGTTTTAATGTCTGCTCCTAACGTGGAGCATACGGTCTCCTGATGGAGGAATCTTAACAGAATTTTTCTATGAGAACTTCATGTTACTCAGTTGCTCAACCTCACAGGACAAGACTAGTGGTTAGCTTATCGCTCTCGCTACGCCCCGTGAGGATCGAACGGATGGGAGGGAAGAGTTTTAGACATCACAAACGCTCAGACTACGAACAGAAATCAATAAATTGATTGAGAGATCAATTTATAAAACTGTCCGCACCGGGAATTGAACCCGTTAATTTAGCTTAGCCATATAAAACAAGTTTTGAGATAATCGCATTTAAAGCACTATTTTGTTTTCAAATTACTATCTTTCCCAAGTACAAGTGTATGTGGTTTAAAAAGACTTTTTGTACAATTTAAAGACTAATTTTTTTTTAAATTTGGATTATTGAGATTTTGTACACTTCCATGTATTTTGTCACTAACGACCCGAGTTTCGCCTTTCGGCATCTTCAGGCATTCGAGCACACGGATGGACTCGAACTGAGATCGAAACCCGGGTCGTTAGTCACAAAATACATGGAAGTGTACAAAATCTCAATAATCCAAATTTGATATTGAAATTCCATCAAGCACCCTCAGTCGATGTCTTAAACTAATTTTTTTGTCATACACGCCGCAAGATTTGGTATCGTTGAGCTATAGTTATATCATGCTTTTCCGAAGGAAGATTGACTGACAACCGAGTCTCGTAGTTTCCTCTGTGATGCCCTTATTGTTATAAAAAAACAACACATCAAATAACCCAATTGACAATCCACAGAACTTATTCGTGCGACTTCTGCAAGGCCGTTTTCCGCAGCGCCCACGTCCACAGGAAGCACCTCAAACGTGTCCACAGCATGGTGTACGTTCTGCCGTCTGCGATCACCGCCGAAGACGCGGAAGATATCGATGCCGCGGAAAAGGACGATGACGACAACAGGATGGTGAAAGGCGACAAAGACTACACGTGCGACCACTGCGAATTCAAGACATCCATGTTCAGCCTCCTGAAGCGGCACACGCTGGAACACACTGGCAAGAAACCGATATTCTGCGATGAATGCAATTACAGGTTTGTTGAAATGTACTTTTTCACTTACCAAAAACATATCAATCATCCAGTTAACTTCTCAGACATGTCCAAATAACCTGACACACCCTGGTTTTTCTTAAGTATAAGTGTCATTAGTGTCCCGAACTGAAATCGGCCTGCGGCAAACAGCAATAATTCGCAGAATACGCTCTTTCTTGTTGTTAGGCGTTTAAGAAGCCCCCGGGCTTCGGCCGCTGGACGAGTCCATTTTTACGGAAAAGGGTAGCTCCAACTTTGCACGGAGTTTTTTTGAATTTTTGTAGAGAGTGGATGACGAGCTGCCGAGTCGGACGAACGAGGTCTCGTCGCGACGAAAGTGATGTGACGATGTGAACTGTTTGTTTGTTTTTGTGTTTTGATTTGCGTTGGATTTAATTTAAATTCGTTGTGTCATTTGTATTAAAACTTAAAGTAAATTCAGTTGCTAAGTAAATGTAAACGTAGAATCTATTTTATGTGTTAAGATTTATATATTTGTGTAATGTTAAACCACTGCATCTTTAATGGATAATAAATAAGTTTTTAACCGGATCTGAAATGGTGTTTGTCTGAGATCAGCCCTTCCAGGACTCCGGATAACCAGCCGCTCGCCTCTCTTCGATCCGGGGTCTTCTCATTTGTCGCCCAACTTAGTGGCCATTGATGGTTTGTGACACCTCAGGATTCACCCCCTGAGGACTCATGCTCTGAAGATGCAGTGGCTTTGAACTGTGGTTCATGGCGCCCAACCGAATTTTAACGTAACTTCAAGAATTTCAAATCGCCGAACGCACACTAAGAATCCGGACCCTGCCCTAAAGGTGGACTTCAAGATCGGGACCAGACAACCAGTCAGCTTCCCGGCGTCTTACTATGAAACCCCAGCTTCAAAGGCGAAACTGGCGGGAGTCGTCGGTGAAAGGTGCCTGGCCTCTGTTACTGTTCACGAAGCCCTACTTCTCGACTAGCCGCTCTTGAAGTCGTTCGCGCTGACCTAGGAGGCCTGCTGGGCCTGTTGTGTTTTCAACCAGTGAGGCCTACAGTGGCTGTTTGTTTGCAATCCGCGAGGCCCGCTGTGCCTGTTAGAGTTGCAACCTGTGAGGCCTGCTGTGTCTGTTTTGTTGTCAACGAGTGACGCCTACTGTGGCTGTTTGTTTGCAATCCGTGAGGCCCGCTGTGCCTGTTATATTTGCAACCTGTGAGGCCTGCTGTGCCTGTTTTGTCTTCAACGAGTGAGGCCTACTGTGGCTGGTAGATTTGCGACCCGGGAGGCCGTTTTGCCTGCCATGCTGCCTGTAAAGACGAGAAGACGCTAATAAACCTGCCCTGCCGAGCGAGGACGCTGCGGATGCCTTCTCGGGAGAAGATGAGGCCGTCTGCCTGTGAAGAGGAGATGCTGCCGACACACCTGCCCCGCCGAGCGAGAACGCTGCGGATGCCTTCTCGGGAGAAGATGAGGCCGTCTGCCTGTGAAGAGGAGATGCCGCCGACACACCTGCCATGCCGAGCGAGGATGCTGCGGATGCCTTCTCGGGAGAAGGTGAGGCCGTCTGCCTGTGAAGAGGAGATGCTGCCGACACACCTGCCCCGCCGAGCGAGGACGCTGCGGATGCCTTCTCGGGAGAAGATGAGGCCGTCTGCCTGTGAAGAGGAGATGCCGCCGACACACCTGCCCTGCCGAGCGAGGATGCTGCGGATGCCTTCTCGGGAGAAGATGAGGCCGTCTGCCTGTGAAGAGGAGATGTTGCCGACACACCTGCCCCGCCGAGCGAGGACGCTGCGGATGCCTTCTCGGGAGAAGATGAGGCCGTCTGCCTGTGAAGAGGAGATGCTGCCGACACACCTGCCCCACCGAGCGAGGACGCTGCGGATGCCTTCTTGGGATAGGAACAGGACGCCTGTTGGCGTAGGAAAATTTGCACCACCGCCCGTTGTGATGCCGATCGCGACATGACCTGTGTTGTGGCCTCGTGTGTGACGACCGACGCGCTGCCACGCGTGTGTTTTTAAGACTTGATTTTTTTGTGTTCTTTATTGTATATTGTTGGATTTAATTTAAATTCGTTGTGTCATTTGTATTAAAACTTAAAGTAAATTCAGTTGCTAAGTAAATGTAAACGTAGAATCTATTTTATGTGTTAAGATTTATATATTTGTGTAATGTTAAACCACTGCATCTTTAATGGATAATAAATAAGTTTTTAAACCGGATCTGAAATGGTGTTTGTCTGAGATCAGCCCTTCCAGGACTCCGGATAACCAGCCGCTCGCCTCTCTTCGATCCGGGGTCTTCTCAAACCCTTATTGAGATAATTGGAAAAGCAACATTCAAATGGTTGTATGAAGATCGTCTCTCAACTCCGTTTTTCGTAGAATCTAACATATATTTGAAAAGATTTCTTGTGAGTTTATTCAGTGTTTCTTTACTATAATCATTATATAATTTACGCTTCATCGAAAACCAACATTTATGCATGTTAAGTAATAATTATATCGTACATTCGTCATAATGTATGTAGTGAATGACACGAAATGCGTTGTGTGGCAGGGTAGATTTATTAGAATCGTAATTTATCGCAAAAAACACACTTTGAATTGTCGATTAATAACAATCATTGATTACGACTAGGCTTTATAATTATACTCTTTCAAAATTAAGTAAACAACTTTATTCCTAATATGAAATTAAAATAGATTACTTAGTTATTCCACTGGCTGTGTAACTAAATGTAACGCGTTTCGATTCTTTAAGAAGCAACTACAGGGTAACTATATAGAACCATAACTGACTATATCACCTCCAAACACCGTTATTTAATTTAAAATTAGTAGTATCATCGTTTAGATCGTACCCCCTCCCCACGTCCAGTAGAAGGAAACAAACCCAGTCGACTATTCATTTTTAATTAATATGCTTTTTAAAGAAGCGAAAAGGGTTACATTTAGTAACACAACAAATGGAATAACTAAGTTATCAACCTTAATTTAATATTAAAACATCAAAGTTACTGTCGAATCTATCGAAAATATCTTTATTCGTATTAACATTAAAGATATTACATTTAATTACCCACAATTTTACATTGTTAAAATATGCTAGAATTCGTCGTAATTAGCCCAAAATATCGATTTCATGACTCCGCAGTAAATGTAACGGACCATTCGTCCACAAAAATACCTAATGATAGGCCGTACGGCATGGCTTGTAATTATAGGGGGCTTTGTCACCGTAAATCAAGTATTATTGATTTGTTTTATATCAAAAATTTAATGGATACTCATAGGTGCTCTGCTTTCTCCACTTAAGATGGCTGTTTATTGTTCATATTAATTACATACTTAATATATGATTATTTTTAAATGGTTCATTAATTTTTTCTTATAATTTCCCTGATTCATTATTGTATATTATATTAGTAACGTCATTAAAAATTTTGTTCAGCTAAATGGACTTTTAATGTAGCTATATTTGTGATTTCAGAAAAGTATTTAATGATTTGCAAGAGGTCCATAACATTTTAATTGTAGACTCTTTCATTTGATTTATGTATAATTTGTTTGCTAATCAGTATTTTCTTGTCTCAGTTCATGAACCATCAGTTTTATATACCTTCATTTTTACACTCAATTTTATATAAATAAGCCTGTTATGTTTGTATTTTTATCAGTTGATAATGCTCGTGATGAGCGAAACCCGTCCTGATCATTTTAAATATGTGGAAGTAGTACAAATGAATTGTGTTTTATTTTTTAAAATATAATGTCTTTCCACCAAGAATTGACAGTTAACACTTAAGTTAAATGATTATTGATTTGTACTCAAGTTTTATACATTTTGTATACAGGTGTTTAACAATTAGGTTTTTCCCGAGTATAGTCAGTTGAAGGATATTTAGAAATATCCTTTTATATTGGCATTTTTTTGGTGGCATTTTTAAGTTATCTAAGTACTGAATCAGATAGTGTGCAAAATTTTACTTTATATAACTGCATTTGTAACTCAAATTTAATTTGTTTGGAGTTGTCTGATTAATGAACTGCTTTTTTTTTATTTTGCACGTAATAAGAGGCTGGTCTGTCTGCTCTCTTATGAGCTCCTGACAAAGTCAAATCACATATGAGTCGCCAGTTGCAAAGTTACCAGGGCCATTCGGCTGATCAATGCATCACCTAGAGAGGTGAACATTTTCAGCAACAAACTCTGTGTATTGTTTCTAAGATATTTTTTCTTGTATAGTGGCATAGGGCGTTAAGTCGAGAAACCTTGCTTTGAGATAATCGACTCTTAAGAAAATCATGAAATTTAAACCTATCTATTTACATACCTTAACCATTATTTGATAAACTAACATATTATGAGATTCGTTAGTCATTTACAAATTTGATTTAAGTATTGGTAATTCTTTTTTATAGTAATATTTAATTATATTCTTTTTCCACTTATAACTGTGAACGAAATTGACTTAATTCATATTGATTTCTTAAAATTACGTAAAAAATACATGGAATATCGCTTAGTCTGTTTTTTACAGACGATAGACTGTTCCTAAAATGTATCGTACTGCGTTCATAAATCAAAACAGCCGATTTTCGACTTATCGCCTTCTGCCACTATACCGACGATATATGTACGATATATTGGCGTCAGCTTTCGTTTACAAGTAAACAATTGATTACTTCCGTTTGCAGATGCGTGGACGTGGGCTCGCTGGTCAAACACAAGCGGAAACACTCGGGCGAAAAGCCGTACGCTTGCGACAAGTGCATCTACCGCGCCAACACGCCCTATTCGCTCAAAACGCACATGGCCACGCACAGCTCGCTCAAGCCCTACGCCTGCAAGCAGTGCAGTTTCACCTGCAAACTCTCCAGCAGGTCAGTGAGCGAGTCTTTTATACCAATCTTCAATACCAGACGAGTAATTTCAATTTCAAGAGCGATTAGTTGGCAATTCTTAATTTTTTTATTTTTGTAACCACGTCCGCTCCTAATTTGGAGCGTATGGACTTTATCTCTGAAGAAGTTGTGCTAAAAAAACTGCATGTTACTCAGTAGCTTAATATAACTTTTTTTTTAAAGTGAGTGGGGATAGAAGGGCAGGGCTAGGGTAAATTCTCTCCCACTCATCCGAATCTAAAAAATGAGGCGTAGCGGGAGTTACTAGCTAACCGCTATCTCTACTCTATTTGATAAAGGGAGGTTGAGCAACAAATCATTTCGGTTTGACTGCATCCCTGGAATTAACGTCAATGGAGAACTCGTCATGTCCAAAGATGCACAGGCAATAAAGATCTAGGGTCGAATAGGAAGTGAATGCTTCAAGATAACTATTTGAAAGTAATACCATCAATTCGGGTAAGTTTGCCCATCGTTCTAAGATTGGCCCACTTCATGGAAAAGGTGCTGTTATAATACCATGATAATACTAATGCCATATGAATAAAATTTAGTTAAGCAAAGGTATTGAGTAAGCCCCTGGTGGTAAAAATATGAATGAATGTGCAACATATTTTGTTTTATCGTTGAACTTGTGAGCTGTCAGCTTGGAGTGATAAAACACATTTTAAAAACTTTTCTTTAAATAAATTGGTTTATCCATATTTTCAATTTGTGTTACTAGTTTGTAAACCGAATGCTGTATATTTTTTCCCATCTCAATTATGTACAGAATAATATGAAAGCATGAAGAAGAGTTGCGAAGACTTTAAAATCACCAAATTTATAGTAATTACAGTGATTATTTGTATCGTGGGCCAAAGTTACCCGATTTGGATGAAAATTTTGTCCACCTTGTTTTATCTTTGTTTATATATCAATTATAACAATAAATCTATTTATGTTGACTATACCATACATAAATGCAATGGTGAACCATAAAAATACAAAAACCCTCAGAAGTTTCCTAGATTGACTGTAATGAATTATTCCGTTACTTTTTCCGATCTCAGTCTTATCCAGCACGTGGCGAGGAAGCACGAGCGGCGGAAGGACCACGCCTGCCCGACGTGCGGCAAGAGATTCTTCAGCGTGTCGCACATGCGCATACACCAGCGCGTGCACTCGGGGGAGAAGCCGCACGTCTGCGACAAGTGCGGCACCGCCTTTTCCCAGGCAAGTATTTAATTTAGACACTAAACGAAGTGACATCTTTCGTCAGTCTCCGCAGCTTAGCGGTGAAAGTTACGCTTAACGAATAGAAGAAACTAACAATTGCAATGTCATGTTGATATTTGTGATCTTGGGCGTGAGTGAGTGTTTGGGAGGCTCTCAACCAAATACGCAACACTGTTGGGTTTGAATCTCATCTGCACACACACGCACTCTCTCTCTGTGTGCATCGTTTCTAACCAAGCCTATTGAGGGAATTGCGACAGTTTTTTATCTGTCTATATGTCGGTAACACACAACACTGTGACAGACGAGTGTGCGTGTTGAACGAATGTTGGCAGGCGGCACTGCCATCAGTTTTGATATTTTTTTCAACCATGTCCGCTCCCAATGTGGAGTTATGGACTTCTTATGGAGCTTTTCTCAACAGAAGTAGTCCTACAATAACTGCCTGTTGAGTAAAGATAGAAGGATACGGTAAAGACGGGACTAATTGTTGGCTAATCGCTCTTGCGACAACCCGTTTTTAAGATCGGATAAGAGGAAGGGAATTTAAATATCACAGACATCCATACCTTCGAACACAGATTCATTAATCAACTGAAAAGTTGATTTGTGAAATTATCCGTAACGGGACTCAAACCCGTGAGCATGTTTACCGAATCCAACAATGTTGACCGCTCGGCTAAAGGCCCGGCAGTCTCGGAGCATTGGAAACAGCTCTCACATTGCACTGCCCATTGTTATTTTACGATAAATGAATTGTTAAGATTTTGTACATTTCCATTTGTTTCGTCACTGATATTGAAACTCCATCAAGCACCCTCAGTCGATATCTTAAATTAGAAAAATGAATGGATAAAATTTCCGTCAGAAATCAAACCTGGAGAAGCACTCGGCGCTCATGCACGCCGCAGAGGGAGACACGTCCGCCAAGCGTCGGTTTGCATGCGAGCACTGCAGCTACAGGGCCAACACACTATACACGCTGCGCAACCACACCCTCAAGCACTCCGGAGAGAAGCCGTCCGTCTGCGACCTCTGCGACTACAAATGCATCTCGATCAGTGCCCTCAAGATACACAAGTAAGAAAATATCACTTTTTTGGATGAACTTCTCAATGCGATTTCACGAGTGACGTTTACTCTCACAAATCTACTGTTAACCTTTTCCAGTCTGTTACCAGCCGTGGTCGACACAGGCTGTGTCACTTTGACTTGGTCATGTAATTGAGCATTTTTAAAGCTAATTGATCGCTTTAAAAACCATATTGTTATCATTTTACACTTTATTTTGTGTCTACAGCTTGCAATTAACATATGTTCATGTAATATAATCGAGCTATGGATGACATGAAAAAAGCACGTCATATAAACTGCAGGCATGTCTCGCTTCTGCCTTATACGGTCGGTTTCAAATGTAAACTTGACTTGAATAACCAACACAAGCAAGCGCATGAAGTGCCGTTCTCGCTTTCTCGCTCAATCCATGTAAAGTGGAGGGTGCGAGTGAGATAGTAACTCAACCACATGCCGCTGCATAAAAAATAAGTACAAGGGATGATACATTCGGTCCTCTCTCCCTCTAACTTATACCATTTCTCGCTTTGTCTTAACTTAGCAATAATATATCGCACGTCACTCTTGCGTATAATATTTCATACATCGCTTTCATTGAGTTTGGAATAACAATGTCATCAGAGTTTTGTAAGTTTATTAATTTAATGATGAAAACATTGAATCGAAAAACTTATTTATTTTTATTTTAATACATGACTATTTTATCTACAAATAGCTAAAATCCTAAATTGATATAAAACCTAATAAGCGAGATATTAATGTTTTCAACTCGTATGGCAATCTTGGTGCACCTATGGCAACGGGAAAGTTAATAAGTAGGTACTGCGTTTACAAACAAACAAGTCGAAAGTCGACCGCTAGGCCAGAGCAGAACAAATATTTTGTTTTATTCGGATAAGTATAAGCTAATCAAATAATCGAAATAATCATGTATACAAATTGACAAACTTTGATTTTGTAATTTATCGTCCGTCACAGGCAGAGACACGTTGGGGACGCGAGGCACGCCTGCGACACGTGCCCGTACCGGTGCTACACCCTCGGAAGACTGAAGGCTCACAAGCGGCGGCACACCGGCGAGAGACCGTATCCCTGCACCAAGTGCGACTATCGGTAAACGAGGCTTTTCCGACCACTTCCATGTCATTTCGAATCGGGAATTTTCGCACAACTACATTTTAACTCCCAACTCTTTGGTTCAAAGGCCACACTGACTATATTGACAATAATTGAAATAATTTTGAATTTAAAATATGCAATTTAGAACGTGAAATTATGCTCAATGGCTGATTCTGAGACTTCCCTTGATCCGTTCAGGGCCAAGACGAACTGCAGCCTCCGCAATCACATGGCGTCCCACAAGAACGAGCAGCCTTACGCGTGCAAGAACTGTCCGTACCGAGCCAACTACAAATCGAACCTGGTGAAACACGAACAGAAGCTGTGCGGCAAGATGGGAAAGCAAAGGTAACAAGTTGCAAAAAATTTTTGTGACGTTTTCGCAAACGCATGTAATAGTTGTGCATAATGCTATAGTTGTCAAGTCCATAACGAACTATTCAAACTAGTTGCACAACCTCTTTTAATGTTTGCGCAAAATTATGCACAACTACAAAACAATTCTGGTGTTCCTTTTATTCCTAACTAGCACAGGAAAGGAGGCGAGGCGGACTGCAGGCTAAAGCAAAATTTCAGGCAGAATTAATTACTTTTACAGATATACTATGGATAAACCGTAACACAGCAGTGTTAAGCGCTTACTAATGATTGCCAGGAGCGTTTTAGGAGCGATAAAGAATGCTGAAATAATGCCAGTTTGCGCTAGCAAGGTCTACCGAATCAATGCCTTCTCAGAGTATCTGACGGCACCCGTTTTTTTATTTACAGACTCTTAAAGTAACACAGCAGCGATTAGCTCTTTCGAATGATTGCCAGGAGCGTCTTAGGAGCAAGCCATGCAATAAAGACTGCTGAAATAAAGCCAGTCTGCGTTAGTGAAGCTTTTACCGAATCACTCTCTTCTCAAAGTACCCGGCTTTGTATCCGACACCATCCGTTTTTATTTACAGAACTACTGTGCGTTTATTGTAACACTGCAGCATTAAAGTCCTTGAAATGATTGCCATGAGTGTCTTAGGAGCAGTCACTCAAAACTATGCCGAATGTGTAATGAGTTGACATCTACTCGCTCTCTGTATGCCGCCGCAAAGTATACCAAAATTAATTACGTTTTATACCTTTCACAGCGCCGCGGCGTCCGCGAAAGCTGACGGCAACAGCGCCAGAGACAAGTCGGCCGTCTTCAGCTCTACGCCGAACGCCGACTTCAAAACAATCATAGACAATATCAAAGAAGATCGAGCAATAGACAACAAAGAGTAGCAATGAGGGTTTTAATATTGTTTGTTAATTGTTAATGCAATAGTGACAGTGGATGCTGGAAACCCAAAGTGCAGTGGAAATCGTTTAACGCGAAACCATGGAGACTGAAATATTTTTTCGCGCTTAAAGAATTTCGTGTTAAACTTGTTGATGTTGAAATATCTACACGTGTGTACACTGTCGAACGCATCACATTGAGGTATCTCAGAAGTTTTTCTACGAGAACTGCTTGTCACTCAGTTGCTCAAACTCTCTTTTTTGAAGAGAGTAGCGATAAAAGGATAAGACTTGCTACACCCCCTATTTGGGATCTGACATCACAAACATCCGTAACCGAAGCCAACGAGGTCGTCCTCTGCACCGCGAACCCGACATCAAACCTGTCAAGCGTTCATTTATTCGCGTCAGTATATCCGAGTGCTTCTGCATTTAAATCGGTCCATTATTTCATGCACATGGAATGCACACACGGAGCGAGGGCGTTGCAAATAATTTTACCGTGATAAAAAGGGCAGAGTGATGTATTCATTAAGATTAAAAAAATTACTGTCTTCAGCTACCCCCATTCTTTACCGTCTTCGAAGAGAGAGAGATCGAACAAGTGATTTACAACAAGTTCTCCTTAAAAAAAACTTCTGTAGAAATGCTCTTGATTGTAAAGGTCATGGTTTAAAAAACCGTTTGTTTCCATCTTTTGCTGTTACTATAGTAATATTAAAATATATAATTTGATGTTACATAATACTAATTTGTAAGAAATCTATAGTTAATTGTACACATTATTGGCAGACCCACCGCCACCTTCAACGTTGGCAGCGACGTAACTTTAATTTTCGTAAATTAAACAGAATGTGTAGCAACGATCGATGATAAGTGCAAGCGCAATTTACGACGCTGTTCCTCGCAGTGGTTATGTCAGTATTAGTTTTTATTATTTATATACTTAATAAAAGTTGTTTTTATATAATAAAATTGATTGATAGTCATTTATTTAGTAGCAGCCGCCGATGTGCCAAATATTTGAATACTGCCGGACGGAGAATAGTTGTTTTTTTCTTAATTCGTAGCGTCTTAGGAGCAACTGCCCAAGAATCAGCTGTGTTCAGAAAATCAATCGCTACAGATAAACAAAAAGTCAGTTCAGAGTAAACTGTTCAGGCTTAATTATTACAGGCGGATTACCACAATCAGTATTCGTAAGGGGTGTTGTCTTATTTGTTTTCCACATTGGAAGCCTTCAGTTGGCTGAGAATCTTTAATTAATTAAGTCTAACCACAAAGCAATTACGCAATTATATATAGCAATGCCCTCAACCGTGCGGCGAGGGGACGGGGCTATGCCTGGATCCTGAGAGAAGTCTGGCTTAGGCAACGAGTGTCTCCGTCTTATATACGGGCTGATATACATCCTCGCCAATGAATTGAACTATTGCTCAATTCCTAAAACACAATAACGCACGTGCGCGGTTTGACTACCAGACCGGACTCAGGGTGGACGCACAGCACACACAAACACATTTACAAGAACCATCAGCACCGGGTGTCGAATACCCGACCAGTAGTTACGCCACTAGCCGTATACACGCACTCATTTTCAGGCAAAGACACAATTCGCGAGTCGAGGTGACAGCGAAATACGGCGGGTGCGAAAGGGTCGGCGAGATTCTACACTGGATTTCCGAAATCCTTTTTGCGAGTAGTCACCAAAAGGACTTTTTAAAAAAACAATCAAAGTGAAGTTGTGAGGCGAAGAGTCAGCGGTTTTCTCTTTCCAAAAGTATTTGTCTCTCACAAGGAGCAGACCGAACTGAGTCATTGTACAAACGGGCACGATATTTATACTAAAGTGAGAGAGGCTTGAGAGACCCGGATTGGTCGGTCGGTGCGCATACGGCTCCGCAGTGGTTTGTTGCTATCAAAGAAGTTTGGTGTCGTGTCACATGCTTTGTGCCAAAATAACAATATTACTGTTTTAATCAATAAGTGACTTAATGCATTCTGTCAGTATATCTTCGATATAATTATTATATACATACAATATATGTACTGACCGTTGAAATAAAAAAACCATAGATTCAGTGGGTAAATATTTTATTTTTTTAAACCATGGCCGCATTTAGCCTCCTAGAAGTTTTTCTACAAGAACTACTTACAGAGTTGGTAAACCTCTCATTTTCGAAGAGAGTAGATATAGAAGGATAGCGCTACGACAGTATTCCGACTTTAAGACCGGATGTGGTAAGGAATTCAAGATATCACAAACGTTCATGCCTTCGAACAGAATTCCTTAAACCGATTGAAAAATCAATTTATGAATCTGTCTGTGAGATCCGTAACTGAAGCCAACGATGTTGACCACAGCGACACGGACATGGCAGGTAAATATGGGCAGCAAAAGTATCGTATAAAACACACTATTTTGACTTAGTGTGTTATTCCATAGGATCGTTATCACACAATGTAAAATTAATTAAAAGTTGGCGAGTAATTTAATAACAACGCCTGGAGTAAATTAACATTTTTTTAATTAGACTGGTGTTTCACCGATTGGCAACCATTAACCGTGCATATTTCTACCTTTTTCGCCATTTTGAGGTGGACTTTGGCATCTGTGAGTTTTTTGAGCGAGTACATGGTATCTTTCACGTCGCCGAGCACATGAATGCACAATCCATTCAAGCAGAAGAAACCAAGGTCTTCTTTGAGCTCCATGTAGTCTTCGAGTTTCTTCGAATGGCCGACTTCTGCGTTATCCTTGTTAACTAGTAAATATCCCAGGAAGGGTTTTTTGTCCTTGAGACCTATGCACGCGCCTTTGAAGCAGGCCAGGTTGTTGTCGGCGATGGTCTTGCCGGTGGGGAGATTGGCGAACTCCTCGATCGCGTCGATATCCTTCTTGAACGTCATAAATCCTTTCTCGTTTGCGGCGTAACCTATGCAGCTGTCGTCCAAGCAGAGCAAGCCGTGGTCACCGATGAGGAGTTCGTTGAGCTTCTGCGGGGACACAGACAGAAGATCGTCTCCGCTGACGGCTGGAAATGGAGTGATTTTTTCAACACACAACTTTTAACAACAAACAGCCAAGGCACCAGATATCTTGTTAAACTCAAATCAGAAGTGACATCTTAAACACCCATAACAAAAATCTCAAATTTCAATCGTAAAATCACAATTTGGTGGTCAATGGTTACAAATGTCTCGAGGCGTAGCAAGAGCGATTAGCTTACCGCTTGTCTGTCCTAGCCTCATCTTTTTATCTCTACTCTCTTCGAAAAAGAAAGGTCCATCAACTGAGTAACGAGCAGTTCTCATAGAAAATCTTCTGTTGAGATACCTTCATTAGGATTCCTTATGCTCCACATTGGGAGCGGACATGACTTCAAAAAATTTAATATTTACCTACTGAAACTATAGTATTTTATTTTTTACAGTCGAAACATAGTCAATCTTTTTATCTTACATGTATCATTATATGTATTCTAGCTAAGTAACATTTCGACCCCCAATATGAAGTGTACAGACTTAACAAAAGCGTTTTCTACGAAAACTGCTTGTTATTAAGTCATTCAACGTCTCTTTTTCGAAGTGACTAAGGACAGTACTAGATGTTAGCTAATCGCTCTCGCCACACTTCGTTTTTTAGTATCGGAGCACATCTTAAAAAATATGATATATTGTTTGCGAAAAGGTTAAAATTATCCCGCGCATTTGTTGGTTTGGCCTGCTCAGCCTACGGATCTCTCGCCTTAGAGGGTACATCGACGAAGACTGGCTGTTCGTTTGGCAGTTCCGTAAGATAAAAACAATTTTCACTTACTCGTGGCGGTTATAGCCAATAATAGAGCTGCTTTTAAGAACGCCATTTTCTCTCTCGTCTATTTCAGCTGGGCGCCGTCAAATAAACTGTTTTCAAACATCAAGATAAAATCCATTTATATGGATTGTAAAAAAAACAATTTTATGCTTCTCTTACCAATAAAATAATAATCGTGACAATTTAAATTTGATTTCTTTTAATACGACTCGTAAAATATATTTATTAACCTGTTTACACTTTGAAAACAGCGGTTCTCGAAGTTTTCGCTTGGCTGTAGTGTCTTACGATTAAAACCAAATGCCATTTCAAATTTTGATTATTGAGATTTTGTACACTTCCATGTATTTTGTCACTAACGACCCGGGTTTCGCCTTTCGGCATCTTCAGGCATTCGAGCACACGAATGGACTCGAACTGAGAGACAGTAAACAGTGTCTAACGTTTATATAGAAGATACAAATGCGACAAACTGTCTCAGTTGGAGTCCATTCGTGTGCTCGAATGCCTGAAGATGCCGAAAGGCGAAACCCGGGTCGTTAGTGACAAAATACATGGAAGTGTACAAAATCTCAATAATCCAAATTTGATATTGAAATTCCATCAAGCACCCTCAGTCGATGTCTTAAATCAAATGCCATTTGTTAAACGCTTGCATTCTACCTGTCCTGCTGTACGGTAGCGAATCATGGTACATGACGAAGACTCAGAAAAACCGTATACTGAGTCTCGAGAATAGACGCTTGCGTCCAGGTGATCTGACTTTGTGAAGAATTCGGAGTTGAGAGAACGCACCGGGCAGAGCCTTGATACATTAGCAGTTATGGAGAGACGGTGGAACCGGATGGGACTCCAGCGTCCTGAAAAACCGTTGGACGTCCTCGGCTAAGCTCTGGCATGACAGGGAATCATGAAGGCGCCCCATGGTGATCATATGCTCCACTTAGGGAGCGAATATGGTCAAAGAAGAATAAAAATAGTGTCTTGTCAAAAACTGTTAACAATTTATTCACCCTACACTAGTTTATTTTTTCACTTCCCAAAACACGTGTCGCTATCCACGGATCCTAAACAGATGACGAAACGGTGAAGGCGCATTCAAACCAAACTCTTTTACCCATCGATTTCTGGAACCAAAGTATTGCATAAAAAAACGAGGCATGCTCACGTTTAGTAGTTTGAACGCTCGAAGAGAAATGTACCTTGCCAGATATTCCTTTCGACTTACACGAGGCCAAAATGAAAATTCCGCTGTTCTTGATAATGTCAAGCTTTATATTTTTTGTGAAATCGTGGGCATGAATTTTTTGTTCTTCCAATGTGTAGGACCAACCTGCCAAAGGGCATACCAGTTAATAATGTTCGGATGTTGACATATTCCGCGTGGACTAGAGTGAGTTCAGACGAACACTATTTGAGGGCCACCTGCATTTAAATTGTAATAAGGAAGCTTTGATCAAATTTTAATACAACACGATTTTTTAAATAGTATAACAAATTTCGTTATTGAATAGTTTACTTTAAAATCAGGTGCTACCAATATACAACAGTAAATAAATTTGTAGCGCCTGTGGTCGAGTGCTCAACGTCGTTGTCTTTAGATGTGTCGTAAGTTGATTTTAAAATAAATTTATCTCCACCACCACCCGCCAACGTTATGGTATTAGCAGATTTATCGTGGCGTACACGACGTGAAACGTGATATTTCATTTTTTTTTGTTGGGATTGTCTCGGGAGCAACTGCCCAAGACTTGGTGGCTTGCAGTTCAGTGTGCCGATTGTCCCTAGTTTATCTGTATAGATCAGTTCGCTCATTGTATTACGCTGCAAATTAGCTACCAAATCGGCACGGCCTATGGGTCCGACAGCCGGTCGAACTAACTAAAGAAACTCTCCCCTCTCATTTGAAATTAAACGTCAATCCCGAATTTGAATGACTGTGATGCATACAATTTCCTTCCCCCTATCCGATCCTAAAAGTCGCTAGTCTCCTGTTCTAACTGTATCCTTATATCCCTACTCGCTTCGAAAAGTAGAAAATGAACACAAATTTCGTTTAGATACCTACATAAGGAGACCATATGCTCCACAATGGGAAGGCACATGGCTTAAAAAAAATCAGCAATGGGGACCGCGAGAGAATTGCGCAACAGTACTATCAAACAGCTGTATCGATCAATCAACCGTCAAGCGCAACATCGAGAAGTAGTTACGACTTCTGATAAAATATATTAACATTTATTTGAAATTGAAAGACCGTTTAATTTGTTTTTTGTTTTGTTTACATAAATACATATATATAAGGCCATTTGAAAGTCGTGTTTGTTTAAGCTGGACCTGTCAGTTGACAATAATCAAAATGGTGGTCATTAAATCAACTGTCATACTCGCCTTGTGCGGTGTTACATGTAAGTTAAAAACACTTTAACTAACCTTTTGCATCCATGGCTACGAACAGAAATCCACAAATCGATTGAAAACTTATTTTTTATGATACGTACTTACCGGGATTTGATCCCGATACATTCTTTACTGTAACCAACGACGTTGACCACTGCACCACGGAGTCGACAGTTTTTTAGACTTTATTTATTTGAGTGCAGGATTTAAAATTGTTCGTTATATCGAAATTATGCTTATTTAGAAACAAATATTTTTTAATTCTAATATTAAACGATCTTAGTGTTTGACCAATATACTTGGCTTCACATTAATCACAATTTAATACATAAATACCACTTCGGTTGAAAATATTCAGTATCGTGCTTTGTTCTGCTATTTTAGTCGCATTTTCGCCGATGCTGGCCGTCGAATACAAAATCAAAAAATTCCTGCACAACGGCAAGGGGGCCCTCTGCCTGGACGACTCATGCGTGGGGCTAGCCGGCTTGCAGTCGAGCTTTATCGAGATGACGGCGGGGGCGGACCACGACGGGGAAATGGCGAACCTTCCCAAAGGAAAGCACATCGCCAAGCACGGCATGGCGTGCTACGCCGGAGCCTGCGCCGGCATCGACGACGACAAGCCTTACATCGCGTTCCTCGGCGCCGACGACGATCCTCAGAAGAAAGTCCTCGGGATCAACAAAGACAACGGATTCATCTGCTTGGAAGGCAGCTGCGCTCATTTGACAGGACTCAAGAAGGACACCACCAGCGTCATGAAGAAACTGGATGACAATGGAGCGACTATGAAATATGCCGACGTCGTCGGACTTAGCTCCAATGGGCTGTTCAAGTTTTTGCCGAAATTGTGAACTTCAGACATTTATAATTAAATATAATGTATATTGATACTCTTATACAATGATTATTCGCAATAACTATTAAACAAATCGAATATTATCTAATGTACTTAATACAATAACAATTAGGACCAGTAATTAGGTTTTAATCCTGGGAATAAGCTCGCGTGCGAAAATTGGGAAAAACAATTATAATATTAATGATAACTGTATATCAATTTAGCATTCGGCAACACTTATTTTAAAAACATGGCATTTTTTACGTATGCCAATATTGAATCAGCAAATTTGAGGTTACGGTGAGCTATTAGCTCTATGACATAGATATCTGATCACCAGTAACATTATGTTTACTTGAACTCAACACAAAATATTTACCGGAACGTTCCTGTTTCTATGTATGAAATTAAACTAAACAATATACCCATATTTATAAGTTCATAAGGGTTAAGCATGTTAAAAAAATGACAAATATCATAATTAACAGTTAATTCGTAATTTACCGTGTTTTTTAACAATTTTCCGGGCTTTTTACACCATTTTGAAATTCCCGGAGTTTTTTGCGACACTAATAAGAAATATTGGTTTAAAAATCGCGCCAGAAAGTATCAAGAACGCATAAAAATTAAAACTGGTTCTTTAAATTCCTGTAAAAAAGCTTTTTATTGCATATTTTTTTGTGTCTTTAGATCACTCCACTGAGGACTACTGCAATGTCAACTGCTCAATTTATGTCATCTGGTTAGGATTCAGCAGTGTGTTTCAAAAGTTGAAAAATAAAATAGTCAAGGGTGATTAAATTGTTAACAGTTTTTGATTTAAACAAAATTATACAGATATAAAAAATAAAAATATGTGTTATGATCAAAATAGTTTTATATTTTAGTTAATTTATTGATATTTTACCAGATGGTATCCAAAAAGATTGACTATATGGCTTTTAATTCGACTTTAAAATATTGTCTTCCATCCATTTAAGAAGAGGTTCTCCTTTGTCCTCCCGAATTGCTAAAAAACGGCTGTTACAATAATGCGAAGGAGGGAGGCCACAATACATGTACGTCAAATATATAACTAATATAAAAAAAAACTATGTACATGAACAAACCGAGATACACGTCGTTAAAAAGGAAGTAGGTATTTAATTTGAAATATGGGGGGTCCAGTATCATAACTCATAATCTCCATCATATGTAAACAGTGAATTATGAATGCAGCATTGTTCTTCGTGTTACCTACCTACCGTTTAAATTATAAAATATCTATCTAAACTTACAAACTCTCATCGAAAATTAATGTGAAAATTTTATTAATTTTCAAAACTCATATTCTCTAGTGTCCTACAATTTTCTAAGCCAATAATCTCCATTCCAGAATGCAGTTTTTGTTTAAATGTCATGGTGTAAGCGTCTGTTCTATGATTTTCTAGCTGTAGCACAAAGAAAGAGAATAATATACATTTAAAAAGTTACAAATCATAATTTTATGCCTTTTGCAATGTCAAAAACGTTTAAAACATACTAAAGATATAAAAATAGTAAACATTGGAAATTGGTAAGGAAGTTAACTTAGTAAGTTCTACTCTATTAATAATTTTTTAATAACAGTTTGCTGTCTATTTAATCTCTGCTAATAATAATAGTAAAAATAATAACCTTATGGGTAGCAGGTATGATCATTATTGCTGAAAAAAATATTTCTTTAACAGTTCTCCTGAGAAATCGGTTTTTTGGATTTATACTAATAAGTCCACCCCTCATAAAATACCCTTTTAAGAACAGGTGCTTCCATTGTCGCATTATGACGTTGGTCCTTCGGTCCGGAGTAGACGCTACACGATCGGATGTTGGCGAGAGATTGCAGTCCCTTTCCTATATTCTTCACTCGTTGTATGGCGTTTTCCAAATATGTCATTCGATGAATCTGACACTTGCAAACAATCTCCTTTTACAATCACGTATTTACTTACGTACGAAATGATGACTCGATCTATGCTTTGACCAAACACTTGAAATATCACATTTCACCGATCCGCAGCGTTATATTGCCTACACCCTAAAACCTTAGTTAACATTATTATTTTTTAAAAATAAAAAAAGTGGCCCATTACTGCTACTAACAGAATCACGGTACATAATCTCGCACAGCTGTTCATTCGTTATTGCACATCACAGTCAGATCGACTGATTTATACGTAAGGAACAATGCAAGATGCATCTTGTTTATTACCTGACGGCGTGTCACAATTGGTGATGCGAGACCGGGAAAAAATCAAGGGAATAAACGAGCAACAAGAGAATTGTATGGTAACAAATTAAATGTTCAGAATTTAAATCAATTTTTGGTCAGAATAAAAGGTTAGATTAGAAATACTGACCATAAATTATTTATTCTGCTCTCTACCGATACATTATGACCATGGAATATTAAATTCTGACCAATGTATTAAAAATTATGACCGAAACTGAATTAAAATTCTAACCAGAAAAACGCGAGTCTTGTAATATTAATGATAACTGTATCATTTTTAGCATTCGGTAACACTTATTTTAAAAGCGTTGCATTTTTTTACGTTGTATCCACAAATTTGAGGTTGCGGTGAGTTAATAAGTTCGATTATATAGATCATAGGCTCCCATGGGTCCCATGCCGTTTATTTTTATTTTCCGTAGACCCCCACCAGCCTGCCTGGATTTTTCTTTTTAGTTTTAGCACGCTTTGGATGTCAAAATCAGGAATTGTTGCTAAAACGATATTACAGTGTTTTGTAAACAGAGATTTAATTTGTT
Organism: Himalopsyche phryganea; assembly: GCA_022494535.1. NCBI lineage: Eukaryota > Metazoa > Arthropoda > Insecta > Trichoptera > Rhyacophilidae > Himalopsyche > Himalopsyche phryganea. Next base: position 984,144 of record JAGVSL010000162.1, on the reverse strand, counting down.
TTCGCCTTTTGTTTTGAAAAAATTGCACCGCCATTTCGCTGTCAAGAGGCGAATCCAAAACACGACGTTGCTCTGTAATTTGCAATACTCAGATTCGATAAAGTAGCTTAGACCGGTGCTACCCAAACTGTGGGTAGCAAAATGTTACAGTAAAACTGCCTGCAAGTATTTAATTATGCATCTCAAACGTGTACATCTATATATATATAAATGAATGTCTGTTTGTTGGTTTGTCCGGATCTTATAGACTCCTAAACTACTCAACCGATCGCGACGAAACTTTCAGGAAGGACTTATTGTGATCGGGAAATATTATATAAAATAAATTTTTGTTTGTCCTTTACGCGATCCTTTACCATTCATACGATTTCGATGAAACTTCGGTGAGTTGTTGTGCACACACCCGTGAAGGGTTCTGAAGAAAAAAAATTGAAAATCTAAAATTGAAAAAAAAGAATCAAATACGTACATACAGCGACATCTAGGAAAAACCTTCTGATTTATTCGTGTACGCACCAGACGAAAATCAAAAATATTGTGTTTTAACAAGTGTGCTATTGAAACTCGGGTTCGGGTCGGGCCAGACCTGAAGATGATGGGCTCGAACCGGGTAAGTCTATGAAATTTCGGCCTGTGCAGACCTCTAATCCAAAAGCAGTTCAATAAACAGAATTAAAACACAAACCCTTTCTTTCTTTGAGTGGCATTGCAACGCATGCCGGGTACTCACTAGTTCTTTATATAAGAACACATTATTTGTTTTTGAGGCGATTGTAGAATGCAAACCACTATATAATCTTAAATTAAGCGTTAAATTGCATACACTTAAAACTGACTTAACCCTTCCGTACGCATGGTGTAACAATGAGTTACTTCAGCCATTAAACCTTTAAATTATCTGTGAAATAGGTCAAAAAAAAAATGATAATTTTGATATTTGGGAAAAAAAATAGTTCTACATATAATTGAAATTTAAAAATACATTATAGTTTACGTCTTCTTTGTATAATTAATCTTAATTTGAAAACATTGTCAATTTCACCATCGAAAAATACAAAAATTATAGTATAGTAATAATCCGAGATGCATGGCGTATCGTATGCAACCGTATTGTTTCAAACGATACCAAGACATGTGTCGAGCTTATTCTGCTATAACGAATTTCGATTCTTGCGTCTTTCGATAATTTCGCATAGTTTGAAATGCATTTCAGGTTTTGCATACAAAATATGACTTAAAATAATTATTTAATACTACATAAAACTATATTTCACTTTTTGTAATTGTCATTTCGCTTTATAAATCCGTTTATATGACAAAACCAACACGGTAACGAAATGTGACTGCATGAGATCCGAAGGGATTTTTTTAGCATGAAAACGGGAAGGTTAATGCTTTCTGTTGGTATATCCTTGATATTATAGTATCTATCTCTTCTAAGCCAGTACATATACACATATAGATAAACTAAAATCAGTTTAAACATAGTTCTGACAATGGCGTGAAGCCAAAATAGCTCATGGATTTATTAGGATTTTATATTCAAAGGCACTTTTACCATTTTCACTCCCAACTCCCAAGAATATGGTCTTCTAATGCAGGTATCTCAACAGAAGTTTTCTATTAGAAAGGCTTGTTAGCCAGTTGCTCAACCTCTCTTTTTCCGAACAGAGCAGGGATAAAAGACAGTTCTAGTGGTTAACTAATCGCTCTCGCTGTGCCCCGTTTTTTAGGATCGGGTGGGTGGGAGTTAGTTTTAGATATCACACACATTAATTCATAAATCGATTGAAAGATCAATTTATGAAACTGTCCGCACCCGGACTTGAACCCGAGACATCCGTAACCGTAGCCAACGTCGTTACTACGCCACGGAGTCGACATTGCATGGAAGTTTTAAACGTATTAAATTAACAGACTGCTTCAGAAATGTATAGTGTTATTTTAAAACCTCGTTTTTTTCTGTTTTTCGATCATCCAAGCGGATCCTCCCGCAAATTATCCCGGATAGTCAAGAGTTTACTGTCGTTTGTAATTGAAAGAGAGGCTAAAAACCATGTTCTGTTCTAGTGTGTTTGAGACCCGCTGTTTTACCAGGATAATTAATCAATTGAGTACGTACGTTTTGTTTAGGAGTTAGAAAAGAAAACAAATCAAAGTATGTTATTATTAACTCATAATTAAAAATAACAATGTTCTGTAACAAACTATAAAAGCAGATTATTCTGTGAGTTAAATTTAGTTTACTGTTCGGTAACTTACAAAAAGACAAGATGGCGTTCCTTAAAGCAGCTCTATTGTTGGCTATCGCCGTTTCGAGTATGTAGAGTGTTTTTAAAACCATATCCGCTCCTTACTCGGAGAATATGGCCACCACTCGGCGCCTCTAAATCTCCCTGCCATCCACCCCTCCCTCCAGTCTTCTTGCTTAATCAAAGGTTGAGGAAGCGATCATGAGGCCACTTGCCTTTCTCCACCCACCAATGCTTTCACATCCGTTAATTTTATACCAGTGGCGAAACAAACGTCAAGCGTATCTTCAGTTTGTTTTCTTAATTGGGCGTGTTTTAGGAGCAACTGCTCAAGATTTGGTGGTTTCGTAGAATATGGCCAAGATTCTCTGACCCCCACCAGTCTCTTCCCTATCGTCGCTTAAGGAGCTAATAAGGGACAGATCTCTCTTACATCCGAGGTCCTTACAAAGCCAAACTGTTCATCTGTTTTCGAAGCACAGTTACACACGGTTACTCTGTGCTTTGGTGAGGTGCCATGACTCACAACCGTGAAACAGTACTGTCAGAATGCACGCGTTGTATAGTTGACACTTAAATATATTTAATATTTTCGATGGATTCGCAAGTCTTTACTAAACAAGTTAAATTCACAACTATTTTAGTCCACTGGTTGTGTCGCTGATTGTGGCACGTGTTTCGATTTGTTGATAAACATCTTCGGACTAAGTCTACGGTGAGGTTTTTACTTATAAAATAGATATTGATTTTAAGTCTCGACTTATTAATGACAAAAATGAAGGGTGGGTTTTTTTGTTTCTACTGGGCGCGGAGAGGTTCCGTAGTGCAGTGGCTAATGTCGTTGGCTTCGGTTACTGATCTCACGGTCTCGAATCCCAGCACGGACAGTTTTATAAATTGAGTTTTCAATTGATTTATGAATTTCTGTTCGTGGGCATGGATGTTTGTAATGTTCAAAATTCTCTCACCCATCCCATCCCAACAACGAGGCGTAGCGAAAGCGACCAGCTAACAAACCACTAGTCGTGTCCTAATCCTCCACGTTGAGATATCTCCATTAGAATAGCATATGCTCCACATTGGGAGCGGAAATGGTTAGAAAAAAGATTACTTATTACTTGTATCTTGTGGGTGTGGGGGTGGCTCTCCAAGCTATATAGATGCATTCGTAGATGGTACTACACTTAATTTGTTGAATTAACTTGGTAGAACCTCATTCAGCTGTTCCTACGGCACGTCAGACAATAATTTGAAAGCGCTTAACGTTGCTACGCTGCGGTATTTGACGAGTAAGAGCGCCGTAGAACCAAAGGTAGTGATGGCGGCACTACCCTGGGAATGCATATGCTACCTGAATTTAGTATTTTCGCTATTTAATCGCAGTATATAGATCAATAATAGATCATTTCCATTACTGACAACTGTACGAGAACTGACTGTTTTCCGCTTAAAACGGAAGTGATACTCTATTGACAGTTTTTGAGAAGTGTTGTGTATCGAATAAATGCACATGTGGCCCTCGACTTTCGTGCGCAAATGTGTACGACTGACACGGCCCAATCTTGTCCGGCGAATCTTCACCATAATATGTATGGCTTTTGCAAAGCGAATTAAAGTCACTAATAATAAATTCCCAACCGCATTCTAGGGACGAGAGAATTCTTTGAAATTTTTCTACAGTTCTAGACAAAGGGTCGCACTAGCTGACGGTCATGTATCTACCTGCCAAAAATAAAGTTGAACTTAAAATTAAACTATTTTTATCCACTAACAATCAACCCGGTTAACTCAAATTGGACTGAATATTTGATATTGAGCAAACAGTCGGTATACTGTTTCATAAATTGATTTTTGGATTTCTGTTCGTAGACATGGGTGTCTGTGATACCTAAAATTCCCTCCCCCCAGTTCGATACTAAAAGCGGGGCGTGGCGAGTGCGATTAGCAAACCACTAGTCCTGACCTTCTATTCCTGCTCTCTTCGAAGATTGAGCGACAGAGTAACAAGCTCTTCTGTTGAAATACCTCCATTAGGATGCCAAAATGCTACACATTGCGAGTGGACATATTATAAATGATTTATTTCAAATCTGCTTTCAGTCGAATCGGTCGCAACGACCTCCGTCTACCACGACCTGTCCTCGCAGTACAGCGAGTTCCTGAAGAGCGGCGGCGGCGCTCTGTGCCTGGACGACAACTGCGTGGGCGTGGGCGGCAACGGGTACAGTTTCCTGAAATTAAAAACCGGCAAGGCCGTGAAACTCCCCGAAGGAAAGACGAGCTCCACCAAAAGCATGGCCTGCTTGGATGGCATCTGTCTCGATCTCAAACACGTAACCGCCGTCCTAATAAACGCGAACACGAATGGCGGTGACAAAAACGCCCCCGAAAACACCCTGGTGTATAAACTACTCAAAAATGCACAGAATGGCTTCATTTGCATGAGCGGATCGTGCCTCCATCTAGTCGGATCGGTCAAAGACACGAAGGCGGCCATCGCCAACCTTGTTAAGCACAAAGCTGTCCTCAAGCTCGCCAGAAAAGTTGAGATTTGCACGGAGGCCGGCTGCAAACCGTACAACTTCACTGTGAATAATTAATTAATATAAATTAACTCAAATTTGCATCGGCGTGCGGTGGACTTATCTCTATCTCTATCGCACAACCTAATTTGGGTATGAGCAAGAAGGATACAAGAGCATGCGCGGCTTCCCTTGCATCTCGCTTGCACCTTCACCTTTCATGTGATTGAACGAGAAAGAGATAAAACCACCGCACGCGCCTGAACTATAGATATATTTATGTTTTAAAATATAATGCTTTTCCACCAATAATAGACAGTCAACACTTTAAAAGTAAATAAACAATCACCTGAATATTAAAACTGTGCCTTTATTTATGCAAACCTACCTTAATCATTCTTGCAAAGTAGGATTATACTGCCGGACCTTTAGTCGAGAAGTAAACGTCGTTGACTTCAGTTGCAGTTCTCAAGGATTCGAGTCCCGGTACGGACAGTTTCATTAACTGATTTATGGATTTATGTTCGAAGGCATGGTCGTTTGTGATGTCAAATATTTTCTAAGTGTCAAAAGTTTTATACTAAAACAACGATTGAATTTTCTAATTAAGTGTGATTATTCACACAATTATAATTATAAAATTTAACATTAAAAAAAGTTATTCAACCTTCTTTCTATGTATATAATATATCGAAAGTATACTGGAGGAAGGCGTTAAGTCATAAAAACAAGTTCTGAGATAATCGCATCTAAAGCATTATTAATTTTTCAAAATACTCTCTCTACCAAATACAATTGTTTGTACATTGTTGTAGCATACAAATCATAAGATTTTGTATCGATGAGTTGTAGGCACAAGCTTTCTGCCAGAATAAAAAAATAAGGCCTACATCTATTGGTTCAGTAACTATTTCAATTTTTGGTCAGTAAGAAATAATGAATGGTCAAATTAATTAATCAAAATGCTCAGTAACTGATTCGATAAATGGCCAGTTTATAAAGTAAACGGTCAGTAATTTCTATAATATTTATTTGGTGCCGGGTTCATGTCTCGCGGTAGGACAGTAAACTGATTTATGAATTTCTGTTCGTGGGCATGGGTGTAATGTAATGTGTAAAATTCCCTCCCGCCCATCCAAAAATTATCTTAAGATACATCCATTAGGAGGCTATATGCTCCACATTGGGAACAAACGTATAATTTTTTTTCATGAAATTTTAGTTATTAAGTTAAACGGTCAGATATTTTAAAAAATAAAACATTTCATTTGTACTACATCCACATGTTTATAATGATCAGGACCGGTTTCGCTCATCACGAGCATTATCAACTGATCATTATCTGAGTTATTAGTCTTTATTTAATTATGTCTTTCCACCAAATATTAAAAAAAAATGGTTTTATTAAAACTAATCCAACCTTTATTGATTTGGCAATTGTGCACTGACCAAACATTATTATTAAATGACTATTTATTTTTTACTGACCGTTAGAGTTAGTTTTTTTTTTTTTTTTCCATGTCCGCTCCCAATGTGGAGCATATGGTCTCCTAATGGAGGTATCTTGACAGAATTTTTTCTACGAGAACTGCTTGTCACTCAGTTGCTCAACCTCTCTTTTCTTTTTCGAAGAGAGTAAGGATAGAAGGATAGGGCTATGACAGGACTAGTGGTTAGCTAATCGCTCTCGTTACGCCCCGTGAGGATGGGATTGGTGGGAGGGAGGACTCAGACTACTAACAGAAATCCATAAATCGATTGAAAGATCAATCTATGAAAACCGTCCGCACCGGGAATTGAACCCGAGACATCCGTAACCGTAGCCAGCGACGAAATCAACTGCGCCACGGACGCCGACGAGAGTTAGTTACTGGCCAAATAATTAGACGCTAAAAATAACAATACGACAATACTGTTTCTATTTCAAAGCCATTATATCGTATGACTTCATGCGTTCTGCGAGTACATAGAGTAAAATGAACAAAAACTGACTTAATGCGTTCTGTCCACAATATATTAGCTGGGAAATTAAATTAGGCGTAAAATTGCGTTACATTCTACGATTCATCTCACTGAAACAGCGTTTGTCAATCTTTTTTTCAGTACAGCACACATAGATGACGAAAAGAAACAATTTATTGCTATTTTTCTTCGCTCGAAATGTGGAGTACATCTACTCTACCGAAGCTGTTATTGTGGCGGATCCGTGGTCGAACGGTAAACGCCTGTACTGGTTGATTGTGGAATTTGCTGATTTGAAGGTTTAATCGTGTATGTCGGTCCGTGGTGCAATGGTCATGGATGTCTCGGGTTAAAATCCCGATACGGATAGGACTAATCGCTGTCGTTAAGCCCCGTTTTTAGTATCGGATGAGTGAGAGGGAATTCTAAACATCGCAAACGTCCATGCCTATGAACAGATATCCATAAATCAATACGACGTCGACCGCTGCACCACGTAACCAACATAATCCCAGCAAAACATGCAGCGAAATTAAAAGGTTTGCCGTAACCTTTCTCATTAAAACAATTATTTAATAATATTTGGCACGTTCTTTTTGCATGATGCAACATTTGATTAATGTTGCACCAAAATTTTGATTACCTTTAGTAAATTAATATTTTTTTATTTACACTTTCTGCTTATGGTCTCTTGAAAATTCAATTATCTATAATACATATTGAGAGAATACTGACAGAACGCATTAAGTCAGTTTTTGATGGTTTTCTGTTTTAAATGTTAAAATGTATGCAGTTTAACGCTTTATGTACTAACAGAACACATGAAGTCATACGAAATAACGGATTTGTAGTAAACAGTATTAAGTGATATAGCTATTTATTTATTCTGGCAAAAAGCATGATATGACTATAATTCATCGACACCAAAACTTATAATTTGTATGCCAAAAAGATTATTCTTTTTAATGTACAAAAAAACCTTTTTAATCACAAACAATTGTACTTGAAAAAGAAGAGAGTACTTTGATAAAATAATTAAAATGCGATTATATCAAAGCTTGTTTTTATGACTTAATGCCTTCTGTCAGTATAACCTTGATATTTATTATTTAAATTTTATTAATTAAATATCTAACACAACAGACTGCACAGAAAGTCTTTTAGGATTGATTGTATATACATCTGATTTTTTTTGCATGGTTTTTTTTCACGGTCAAAAGAAACAGAGCAATTATTTTATTGTTGCGATTTTGGCGAATTTTTAGATGCAGGTATTCATGACTCATGCATGACTTGCTATTATTTTGACACATGTAGGTTACCCTCCTATGTTTTAATTTTATTTCCTCTGTTTTTTTTTATTTTTTATTGATAAATGTGTAATTTTAATCGTAAATAATGTACATTTATTACTTATTCTGTATCTTATTTTTGAGTTTAAGAAATCAATATTTGGGGGTATTTTAAGTAATGGAATCTATCTCCCATTTTTATATGGGCACCTTATCTCTAGAGCAAATCGGGTATATACTATTATTACTTTCCTATCACCCAGCAAACGCGCATTACACTGAATTGGCTTATCAAAGTGTTAAATTGATTTTTTTAAACATGAGTGAAGCCATAAAACAGACAATAAAATTTAAATCAATTTAAATATTAATCCATTAGCTGCATGTGTATATAAATAATAAAAAAAGCAAATCAATTATCACAGTCCCAGTGGCATTCCGACGGAAACAGTGATTTTGATTATTCGAATTTACCATTTTGAAAAGACATATCTTAAAATGGCCACCAAGATGAGTAAAGTGACAGTTATGTTATTCGTGGCGATGTCTTGCATCAGTCTGAGTAAGTTAATTCAAATTTATTTAATTGATAGGTATGTTAACATGATAAGAGCTGTACCCTGACGATCATACGGGATTGGGTTCAAGGCAATTTCAAAATTTTCAACTTAGCATCTGAGATAAAGAGGTAAAATATCAAATTTCGTTATCATTTGTAATGAAATATTTTACAAAATCGAGGAGAGATCACATCACTATTTCTGCAGATTTCAAGAACATATTGAATACCCCAGGTAGTTGTTATTTTTGTCTTTACTCAACTTGGGCGCTTTCAGTATCTTATTATAAATCATGAAACGGTAAATGACTCTGGGCTAAAAAAAACCATTTAACATGACTTAATTTCAGTAATTAAAAAAATAACGTTGGATTAATCCGACGCAGCTGCAAATTTTATTTTTGCGTACATAATGTTTTATTATTAATTATTCAAATCGATTTTTTAGTATTATTTTATACTTCAGAAACTATTCGAATGGTTTCAGTTTAACTATTCGATATCCGAATGATAGTTCATAATGGCGAATAGTTGGAGTCCCTAGTAATGACCGATGATATCCGTTGTGATAAATTCCCATATAAATTAACTGTCTTATTTTCCGTCAGGTCTCTCCACTCCTTTGGTTGATGCCGATCAAGTTGAGGACAACGTTGCCAACAATCTCAATAATCTCAACAAAGCCAGCAAGCTCAACAATGTCAATAATCTCAACAATCAAAACGATGCCAACAACGCCAACAACAACAACAACAAAAATGCCAACAACGCCAACAATCTCAACAATCTCAACAATCCCAATGATGCCAACAACGCCAACAACAATAATAAAAATGCCAACAACCTGAACAAGTCCAATGACGCCAACAACAACAACAACAAAAATGCCAACAACGCCAATAACGCCAACAATCTCAACAATCCCAACGATGCCAACAACAATAATGAAAATGCCAACAACCTGAACAAGTTCAATGACGCCAACAACGCCAACAATCTCAACAATCCCAACGATGCCAACAATTCCAACAACAATAATAAAAATGCCAACAACCTGAACAAGTCCAATGACGCCAACAACAACAACAATGCCAATAACGCCAACAATCTCAACAAGCCCAACGATGCCAACAACGCTAACAACAATAATAAAAATGCCAACAACCTGAACAAGTCCAATGACGCCAACAACAACAAAAATTCCAACAACGCCAAGAATCTCAACAATCCCAACGATGCCAACAGCAGCAACAACAAAAATGCTAACAATCTCAACAAGCTCAACGATGCCAACAACGCTAACAACAATAAAAAAAATGCCAACAACCTGAACAAGTCCAATGACGCCAACAACAACAAAAATGCCAACAACGCCAACAATTTCAACAATCCCAACGATGCCAACAATGCCAACAACCTGAACAAGTCCAATGACGCCAACAACGCCAACAATCTCAACAATCCCAACGATGCCAACAACAACAACAACAAAAATGTCAACAACGCCAACAATCTCAACAATCCCAACGATGCCAACAATGCCAACAACAATAATAAAAATGCCAACAACCCGAACAAGTCCAATGACGCCAACAACAACAGCAACAACAACAAAAATGCCAACAACGCCAACAATCTCAACAATCCCAACGATGCCAACAACAACAACAACAACAAAAATGCCAACAACGCCAACAATCTCAACAATCCCAACAATTACAAAAATGCCAAAAATGCCAACGATGCCAACAACGCAAACAATGCGAACAACCCCAACAACAATAATAATTAAGGATTACCACACAGATGGCAAATGATTTTAAATTCTATACATTATATTATATCTCTACATATTTTATCATTTAAATGATACTTTGGCTTACATGACCTTGTAACTATTCGCATGATACGTTTATAATGTTGTCCGACATTATTCAAAATATAATCGTTAATTAAAAAAAACTTAACCAATATTTGTTTTCAATCTGTTTTTTTTTTAAATTTTTATCTTAATTATTCAAATAGTACTGTGTTTGTTCGCAGTTGACGGCTCGAGACAGCGAATTCATCCGCTGATCGATCGATTCATGAATTTGTATCCAAACGCATAATTTCGGTTAACCTTTTTAGTGCCAGACAAATTTTAGCAGGTGGACACTTAAAGGCTAGCTATTATTTGAATTAAATAAATTGTTCAAAAAATATAAAATAGTCATAAAATTATGTACACTATAGTTTTCTAACAAATGATATATTTCAAAGCAAAGTTCCACACATAATGTCACATTAAATTATTTGGATGTGCACCTCACGTGCAAACAAATTTGTGATAGCCCTGCGGCATCTACAAGCGTCAAGCTGCTGTTTGCAGATTACGTTGATAATATCGATATTTGCCTCAGGAAAAAAAACCATACAATGGTATACTACAAAAGTCAAAATAGATATTTCCTGGATTGCTACGACGATAACAAGTGTTGACGAGCTAACTCGTCGATGGCCATCAAAAACTAAATTAATGCGTTATGTCAGTATACTCTCGAATGTAAAAAGAAAAGTTATATAGGGTCGTTTCGCCAGTGCTCAGTCAGTTAAGCGACAGGCGTACTTTCAAAAGGGATTTTGAGTCAATGATTGATAAATACATATTTTTTTCGCTGTTACTCCATTAAACAGGGATTAAGCAATGTAACCAGATTAAAATAAAATAGTTAATATTGTACCAAGCATAAAATAATAGAAGTTTACAAAAAAAAATGCCAATTGACCCAGTGGTCGGTCCCCAAAATCCAATGGTCAGCCTTCACTATGAAACTTCATGAATATCGCGAAATAATCTGCTAATAGTAGACAGAACAATAAAAAACATAATGATGCAAAGTATGACAATATAAAGTATATTTTGTTAGCGATTTCCATACAACATGAATATGTCAAAGCTTGCGAAGTAAAAATGTGCTTTTTTAATTGCGTATTGCATCATATAGGTCAGTATAGTGCAGACATAAATTGGCAAGAGGCAAGACTACCTACACGAATTTTAAAAAATCTGTTTTTTTAAATATATTCACTATTATTTAAGTTTTAAGCTCAAAAGGCCGACTACTGGCGACGACTGGCTTTAGGAACAACCACCCTAATAGCTTTTCTTTTTTTGACACCATGCCTAAGTCAAATCATTTACAAACACCCACTGCTTTCCCATTCGTTATTTTTATAAAGCAGGAGGAAATACAGTGGGATTATTCTTGACGGGGAGTGTCTTAGGAGCAACTGCCCAAGACTTGGCGGCGTGCACTTATGTGTGCAGATAATCAATACCTCTCTTTTTTTAAACCATGTCCGCTCCCAATGTCGAGCAAATGGCCTCCTAATAGACGTATCTCAACATAAGTTTTGTTCTACGAAAACTGCTCGCTACTCAGTTGCTCAGCCTCTCTATATTGAAGAGAGTGGGGATAGAAGAATAGGTCTAGGACAGAAATATTGGTTAGCTAATTGCTCTCGCTACGCCCCATTTTTAGGATCGAATGGAGAATTTTAGACACGACAAACATCATTTTTAAATGGTGTGTGCATATGCACACAAAAGTAAACTTTTACATTAACTTACCTACCTACGAGAAATTCTAGGTGTTGGAAGGTTGCAGCCTGATTAACTGACGATTTAGAATAAAGTCATAAAAAAAATTGTCTACCCGAGTGTAAAAATTAGTTGTGGCATATAAACCTCTACATAAGTACAGGGGGCTTTGGTTGTGGCCATATAAACAACATCATTTTAATGAGGCGGAATTGTGCTTAGTAAACGAAATAGCTCCAGTTGACGGAAGGTAATTAATGATAATTTTTCTGACCCATACACACCGAAATAAAAAGAATAATATTGCTTCTGCTTAGTGGCAGCACCGTTTACAAAAATCACTAGGATTGTTCTTTTGCAACAAACGTCAGGACTAAATTATTCTAATTATTGTTTTCAAATAAATATTGGCATAAAACAGTTTTGAAAATTTTCATTGGCACTTTATAATTGTTTTACTTATCAAACCCTCATGATTCCTACCCCTCTTCTTCCCATCTGGACTCATTATGTTGAAAAAACAATGAATAATAGTTATTTTAACAGTTAATTCCCAGCTTTCCGGGTTTTTTTCCTGTCATTTCAAAATACAATACATTTCAAAATACAAAACACTAATAACAACAGCAGTTGTATTACGCTAATTAGTTGTTATTCAGTCGGTCAACTTTTCATTTTTGTTGAGAGCAAGATAATATTTTTATTACTATTGAAGGATGGGGCTAGGAATGGATTTATATTTGACTAATCGCTAAGCCCAACAGTTGGGCTTGTTTATTATAGCATATATTTTGGTGCTAGGAAAAAACCGTATAGGAAAAAAGGGAACATGGAAAAAAGCGGACGTGGAAAAAAACGGAAATGGAAGAAAACCGCATACAGAGAAGAAAAAGAAGAATTCATAATTTAAATACATCTTATCGTTTCATAAGTTTTTAAGCTTTGAAAAAATGCTAAAATTATTATTTGACTTTAAATGTGAATACTTTTTTTTCTACTCGGTGTGCTGTTTTTTCCATGTCCGTTTTTGTCAGTATCTGGTTTTTTTCTGTACGATTTTATCCGTTCACCGGGGATTATATTATCGACACCCATGCCTCTGAACAAAAACCTATAAAACAATTTAAAAAATATGTGAAATTCTCCGTACCTGGATTTAAAACCATGCACACAACAACTGAACAATAGATATAATGAAAGCAAAATATTTTCAAGAACTGAATTACGCCATATAAATTTAATTTAATGTGTTGGCAATTGTCAGTAAAATATTAATTAAATTATTCCACTTTTTATCAAAAATCATTTTAAAAGCGTTGCACACTATGTTTCGATAACTATTTTGGTAGAGAATATTAATTAAACACGAAGACAAAAAGCAAACAGTGTGAACATAGCAAAATAATGTACAAGCCACTAGAAGTGCGCAAAAGTACATAGCTCTGTTGTTACCCGGCATAGTATCAACTGTCAAAAAATTTGAAGAAGCCAATTGCTTCTGGAATAAGTGATGGATGCACAATAAATTCCTGTCAACAGTGCCGAACTGATAATAATATTGTAATGGATCTCGAGGAGATATCGGAAGCCCTAAAGGAACGACTCAGGTTAGCCATATTCGACATTAAAGAATATAAACATTACGAATTTAAATTTCGAATCACGGCTTGGAAGGAAATATTTTTTTTCGTTACTGAATCTCTCAGATAAAGTCCTAACTTTCTTCAGTAAAAGGATATTTCTAAATATCCTTCAACTGACTGTACTCGGAAAGTACCTCATTGTTAAACACCTGTTATTTCAATAATATTTGATTTACGGTGACCATTTGAATATCGCTTTTCCCATCATCTCAATATGGGTTAATTGGAGATGTATGTATGTTTACTGTTCTCTTTTCAGGGAGTTGTGTGAACAAGGAATAACTCTGCGGAGCAACTATTCCAATATTGAGAACGACATAACCAAACACAATAAGGAACACGAACAGATCAACACTAAACTGAAATATGTTAAAAAGAATTACTTTGGTAAGATATTTTCTTATCTTTGATTAAATTTGGATTATTGAGATTTTGTACACTTCCATGTATTTTGTCACTAACGACCCGGGTTTCGTCTTTCGGCATCTTCAGGCATTCGAGCACACGAATGGACTCGAACTGAGAGACAGTAAACAGTGTCTAACGTTTATATAGAAGATACAAATGCGACAAATATTATTTACGAGGTAAGATATTATACGTCTGAGAGCCACACTGATACCTGAGTTAAAATTTCGATAATCGCCCTAATCCTTATTTTGTAAACACCATATTAACAGAGTGGCGAATTGCCGCTTTCCAACTTCTTTTAGAAATACCAGTGATTTTACAATTATAATAGCATTGTGGGTTTTGACGGGATGTAGTTCGACGAATGGGTAAATATATACAATCATTCCACATTTAGTGACATCTGTTAGGTGTTTCAACGTATAGGGTATAATAGCGGAGAATTAGGAAGGTTCAGTTGCTCATTCAAAATTGGTTAGGAATTTAACTGGGCTCTATTAATTTCCAAAATTTCTTGATAAAATAATTTATGATCCCCAGGATTTTTGATATTGAAATTCCATCAAGCACCCTCAGTCGATGTCTTAAATTATCTTTGATTACTATGTGACATGACCCAATCTTGTATCGTACGGCCCAGCCTTGAATTGTACTCGGAACCATAATTTTATTTTAAAACTGTCCGCACTCAATGTGAAACATATGGCGTCCTAATGGAGGTATCTCAAGGGTAATTTTTCTACGAGAGTAGAGATAGAAGGATAGGGCTAGGACAGGATTAGTGGTTAGTTATTCGCTCTTGCTATGCACCGTTTTTTAAATCAGATATTTGGGAGGTAATTTCAGAAATTTGTCAAGTCCATGGTGCAGTGTTCAGTGTTGTTGGCTTAGGCTACAGATCTCACGGATTGACTTTTCAATGGATTTCTGTTCGAAAGGCATGGATGTTTGTGATGTCTAAAATTTGGCCGTTTGTTATAAATGCAGTACGATAGATTTTAGGATTGTCTGAAAAAACAAGCTCAGCCTTATTCCATACATTTTTTACGTAATTTGAAGAAATCAATATGAATTAATTCAATATCGTTCAGTTATTAGTAAAAAATATAATTAATATCACCATAAAAAAGCATTACTAATTCTTCGAATTCGAATCGAATTCGTAAATGATTAACGAATCTCGTAAAGTGGTTAGCATAATAAATATTTGTTAAGGTATGTACTTAAAAAGACAGGCTTAAATTTCATGATTTTCTTAAATGTCGATTATATCGAAACATGATTTTTTTGACTTAACACATTTTGCCACTACACTAATTTTCATTTGTATTTGCAGAAGACGAATCCGACGCATTGTACAAACACGGTAAAATGACACTGCTGACCGAGATGCACCCGGGTGCCGTCAAATTCTCTGAACTGTCTCGGGGCATGTCGCTGGTCACTGTCAAGGGCCTGGAGCACGTGAGCGGTATACGCGGCGAGACGTTCCAGCAGATGAACAAACGCTACTGCGTCAGAAAAGGAAGAATACACCTCACTGGAGAGCAAACGACGACGTACGACAGAAAATTCTGCGATATAATCAACAAAAAGCAAATTACCAAAGATGTCGGTGTTGCAAAGAAAGAATCCGGAATTGGCGACGATGAAGGGGGGTTCGAGGAACGCCCGTTGGACAGCAGTCTAGTTTGGATACACTACGCCCTTTACGTTGAAGGCTCCAAGGTTGCCTTTGACTCTTCGATTCATTCTACCAGCACTAAGTACAGAAAATCAAGTAATCCTGTCGTAAGTACGGTCAATCTGGATAAATTAGGCCCAGTTCTGAGGGTTTTTATATTTTTATAGTTCGCCATTGCATTTATGTGTGGTATAGTCCTACATAGAAATGAACTTATGTCTTAAGATGACATTTAATGAACTGTTATAATTAATATATAAATGTAGATAAAACAAGGTGGGCAAAATTTTCATCCAAATAAGGTAACTTTGGCCCACGATACAAATAATCACTGTAATTACTATAAATTCGGTGATTTTAAAGTCTTGGCAACTCTTCTTTGAATTATAAATAATTGCACTTTATGTTAGATAGTATTCACTTGGTACACTTGAACTTTTGTTTCGATAGTTTGCACTTTGGATAAGATAGTATTAACTTAGTCCACTCAAACTTTGATTTTAATTGTTTCCACTTAGTCCCGGAATCTTTTAACAAAATGAGTTACGTTGTAGTAGGTTATGTTAGTGTTGATCTGGTTTGGTTTGTGTAATGTATTCTAATGCGTGGAACAAAGACAATATAGGCGGCCTAATATAGGGTAGAGTTGCGACAAATATTTTCATTTCGTTACAGCTTCGTGCAACTATCGATTTCAAAGTGTGAGTATTTACACTGCGCGAAAACTATTTTATCTATGTGAAAATATATTTTTTTATGTGGGATCACTTTATTTTTAGTGAAAGAATTTGTTTTTTGTAGAATGTATTTGTTATAAGTGAAAGTGAATATGATCTAAACAAAAGTGCATTTAATTGTAAGCCGAGATGGGAAAAAATATACAGCATTCGCTTTACGGATTAGTAATACAAATTGACAATATGGCTTATCCGATTTATTTAAAGAAATCTTTTAAAATTGTATTTTATCATTCCAAGCTCACAGCTTACATATTCAACAATTAAACAAATTATTTTACACATTAATTCATATTTTTACCACCAGGGCTACCTCAATACCTTTGATTAACTAAGAAATATTTATATAGCATCAGTATTATCATGATATAACAGCACCCTTTTCCATGTAGTGGGCCAATCTTAGACCGATGAGCAAACTAACAAATTGATGGCAACATTATTCTATTTTGTTTCATTCATCTGCAACATCAAAGATGTATGTTTTAAAATTGAATCGTGACAGACGTGGTTTGATTTTCAGCTTAGGGAACGCACGTACTGCTGACTTTTTTGATAATTCTAATTAATTGGGCCACCGGTTGCATGAGACAGAGGTTTATTTAGGCCAAATATAGAGAAATGGGAACCGAATTATTTCCGAGAATCAAACGGTTTCTCCAACATTCTCTGGTCAATCTTCTTGCTAGCTCGTAGCTCCGCCGAGTACATCCTATGCATGGTCATCAGCGGCGTTCCAAGGCGACGGAATCCATCCGGTCGGTAGAAGAGACAGGCAGGATTCAGGTTCCTGTGAGGCACTCGCAGCGCATGTCCGAGTCGGGTCCATCGTCGTTTTTTTTTTTTGGCATTGTTTTCGGGGCCGGTCCGTCCGCTCTCTTATCTCAGAGTTCCTAAAGTCAAACCACCGTACGCCTAATATTTTCCATGTGCTTTAGTGAGGTGTCATGACTCATAACCGTAAAGCAGCACTCAGAATGCTTGTGTAGTATAGGTGGCACTCAGTTTAGACTTTCCGCATTGAGTTGAATGTAACACCATCAAAATATAGTCCCAATATAATAATGTTAAAAGTTGAAAATAGCATAGTTGATCTAGAAATGGCAACCATGTGCAAATGTCACGTCGCAATTGTTCTCCAAATGGGAGGCGTTCTTGTGACAGACGGATAGATGGATTGATACATGCATTTTCTGCTTAATATATATACATTATTGTACTGAAAATTTCATTTCTTTGTAGAAAATCGAAGCCAACTGCAACTCGGTCATCCCGGGACTGGCCGTAGCCGTGCGATGGCTGCCGGTCGGAGCCCGAGGCCGCTTCATACTCCCGTCCAGCAGCATGTTCGGCACCATGGGGTGTAAGCAGCTGGGAGTCGAACCCGGTGCGTCTATTTTGCTACTGCTTCATTCCATACGATGTCTGGACACCAACGCTATAAAAAGGTAACTATTTTGTAAGACGAGAACTGCTTGTTACTCAGTTGCTCAAGCTATCTTTCTGAGTACATCCTAGGATGGTCATCAGGGGGTTTCCAGGTTGAATAGGTGGCGATTGGTTTCACAGACTTTCAAATTATATATTAAACTTTTCAGGTACGAAAATCTGGACACCGAATCCAAGACGGACTTTTCGATAGTTTCCCCGCTCGTCACCAGCGTAAACTCCATAGGAAAAGACTACTTCTTCAGGAAGAGGCTCGTCATGGCTCTCAAGATGTACTCCCAGTCCTTGAAGATGCTGTCGGAGTGTCAGAAAACCCGAGACAACTACGAAGACTTCGCTCTTCTGTACAACAGAACCACGCTGAACCTGGCGCTGTGCCACGAGCTCACCGACCGGCCGCGCAACGCCATGTTCTTCCTGGACAACATCGACTTAGACAGCTGCGAACCCGAGCAGCTCTGCAAGCTGATGTTCATCAAGAGCAAATGCTTGTTTATGCTCGGGGAGCTGGAGGAATCGATGAGGTGCGTGCGGCGCTGTCACGCGATGCGTCCGTCCAACATTGAGATCGGCAACCATCTGGCAGCGGTCGACGAGGCGCTGTTTGCGGCCAGTAACTCTAAAAGGAAAATCGTCAAAGTCGTCGACGAGAACAACAATCCCGTGTTTTTAAAATCGTGTTCCGCCGTTAAAGGTGCGTTCAGCGAGCTTCTCTCGATTGACAATAGAGTCAAGTTCAGTTTTCGGCTTCCGGGCGGGGTCGGTGCGGAAGACGATCGTATCTTAAAAGCTATAATGGAAGAATTCACCGGATGGGAGTTTAGAGCTATGCAAGGGGATGAAATACTATTTGAAAAGCGTTAGTGCTTAATAAAATAAGTATTTACGACATGGAGCTGATTCTCAATGAGGGGATACGCATGTTACAACTAGTTACACAAACAGTCAGATAACAAAGTTATCAGTTGAATACGTGGGTGAATAAAGGTTTGTTTTTTACGTGCATGAATGGTCCTTTGGACGTATACGATATCTCAAATACACGAAGGGGCTTTTTGAAGTCACTTTATGAAGTTGTCATGGGGGCGAAATCCAGGGTTCACTTAAGTGCTTCATCAGCTATGGATACTGTGCTCGATTCTGCCCCGTGCTATGGTACACCCAAAAAATATAGTATGTCAATAAATATTAATACAAAAAGTTGAATGTTGAAAGTATCGCCGCGGACAGTGCCTCATGTAACATTCACAAAATTAAGTCCATCGATTAATAATAATGCCAAAAATTGAAAGTTGAAAACTTCACCGTGGAGAGTATCTGATTTCAACACCCACGAAATATAGTCCAGCAATTAAGAATAACGTTAAAAGTTGACCTAGAAACGGCATCCAGAATGACATATGCCATTTCATATTGCTACTGTACACCATTTGGGAGGAGTTCTTGCGATGTACAGACAGACAGATAGATTTATAAATGTATTTTCTGCTATAAAGTAGGGATATATTAAAATCGTATGGGGAAGTATATTTTAATATCACGCAGGTTTTTTTTCTCTTCATTGCTCTCCAAGTGTTTTTAAATGTTTTAAAAAATAAAACACAATTCATTTATACTACGTCCACATATTTGTAATGATCAGGACCGGTTTCGCTCATCACGAGCATTATCAACTGATAAAAATACAAATATAACAGGTAGTAAAAACGAAGGTATATAAAACTGATGGTTCATGAACTGAGACAAGAAAAAACTGATTAGCAAACAAATTATACATAAATAAAATGTTATGGACCTCTTGCAAATCATTAAATACAAATCACAAAATCACAAATATAGCTACTTTAAAAGTCCATTTAGCTGAACAAAATTATCAATGACGTTACTAATATAATATAAAATAATGACTCAGGGAAATTATAAGTAAAAATTAATGAATCATTTAAAAAATAATCAAATATTAAGTATGTAATTAATATGAATAATAAACAGCCATCTTAAGTGGAGAAAGCAGAGCAGCTAAGAGCATCCAATAAGTTTTAATATCTGAAAAACAAAAACTACATTATTAAATGGACTTTCAATGTAGCTATATTTGTGATTTCAGATTAGTATTTAATGATTTGCAAGAGGTCCATAACACTTTAATTGTAGACTCTTTCATTTGATTTATGTATAATTTGTTTGTTAATCAATATTTTCTTGTCTCAGTTCATGAACCATCAGTTTTATATACCTTCATTTTTTCACTCAATTTTATATAAATAAGCCTGTTATGTTTGTATTTTTATCAGTTGATAATGCTCGTGATGAGCGAAACCGGTCCTGATCATTATAAATATGTGGAAGTAGTACAAATGAATTGTGTTATTTTTTAAAATATAATCTCTTTCCACCAAGAATTGACAGTTAACACCTTAAAAGTGTTTTTAAATGATTGATTTAATGGCATTAGTGTAATTGCTTATTTCGGGTTGCTATGGTAGCAACCAACAACAGTGCGGCTTCAAAATATTTTTTATTCCGGCAAAATGCATGATATAACTCATCGACGGCAAATCTTATAATTTGAAAAAAAAATTATTCTTTATAATGGACAAAAGATGTTTTTAAAAAACGAACAATTGTGCTTGGTAGAGAAAGTACTTTGAAAAATTAATAATATTTTAAATGTGATAATCTCAGAACATGTTTTAATGACTTCTGCCAGTATACCCTCAAAATTATAAATGTAAATTATTTACCATAAATAAAAAATATATTTTATTTTAACGTTTTTCTTATTGTTTTCTTCCTCTAGCGCTACAGTCATCCTTTCCACACCAATTGCTAACTCCTAGCACTCGTAAGTGTTGTGATGTCCCATCCAAAATTGTGGTCTTGAGTAAATATCTATAATCGGCATGCGGTGGATGTATCTCTATCACGCTATCTCACTCTTGTATAAGCAAGAAAGATAAAAGAGCATGCCCTTGCATCTCGCTCGCACCCTTCACGTCACAAGATAGAAATTCACAACACACGCCTGATGCAAAGATTCAATATCCGAAAACGTTTGACCCTTTTTTAAATATTGTATTTATATTCGAATATTTTGGCAACTATTCGAATATTAAATTTGGATTATTGAGATTTTGTACACTTCCATGTATTTTGTCACTAACGACCCGGGTTTCGCCTTTCGGCATCTTCAGGCATTCGAGCACACGAATGGACTCGAACTGAGAGACAGTAAACAGTGTCTAACGTTTATATAGAAGATACAAATGCGACAAATATTATTTACGAGGTAAGATACAGGGTCGTTAGTGACAAAATATATGGAAGTGTACAAAATCTCAATAATCCAAATTTGATATTGAAATTCCATCAAGCACCCTCAGTCGATGTCTTAAATTAAATTATTCGTAATAATTTTCCATGAAATATTTTACAAAATCGACGAAAGATCGCATCACAATTTCTGCAGACTTCAAGAAGAGAAATGAATACCCCAAGTAATGTTTTATTTTTGTCTTGTCACCCAATAATATTCGAGTTTGACGAATGCTAATAAAACCGTTAAAATATGCCGTAATTTCAGTAATTGAAGAAATATCGTTGCAGTAATCCGACCTAACTGCAAATTTTGAATCTTTTAATACAATGGAACTGTATTGGAATGTGTATTTATATTGTCTCACAGACCCGATAGTATTAAATCTTTGGACTACGAAACTATTTCGTAAAAATGATCTTACGGTAGGTGTCTAAATATTGTGACGAATTTATTGTAATGAGATGGGAGAAATTCAAATGGAAATAGAGTTGTAAATTAAGAAATATTTGACATAGAATTATCTCTGAGCAACATTAATTTACAAGTAATTGTTATTAGTATATTATCTATGGTAATTGTATCTCAAAACAAATGTAGGTCATATCAGAATCAGACAGATGTGAATATTATTCATTAAAAAAAAACAACAATGTACCCCATTTTGAATCTGAGCACAGTGACCGTAGACAACTCCCACCACTCAAATTACAAACACTTGTTTGCATGTTTTCATACGCGCAGAGTGGCTATATGAAAAAATTAAATCGGACACTTTATAAAATGTTTTAGTGTTTTTTACGTAATATTGATTGTTTAAATAATTGTATTGGAATAAGAATAACAATATTAAGTTTTTTATTGTTTAAATAACGTTATAAATTATTGAATATTGTTCCATATGACAGTTTACGATAAAATAATATATTCGCCGATTATTTCCCTTGTGGCAACGATTTAAAAAGTTGATCAACACGTTTCGTCCGCATCTCAGAAACTTCATAATAAAGTTTCAAAACAAAACACGAAAGTCGTAATTTCCGCTTTTGTTTAATGTCTATCTTACAATTGAGCGTTTTCAACTAATCTGTATACATTTACGCGTCGTTTAAACACGTTTATAGTTACTTTCGACGGAAATTCGATCGTTAAAATTGGTTTTTAAAATGGCTAAACGGCCACTTCGCTTTGTTTGGCTGGATGTAAATGAAGTTTTTCGCCTTATTTCTGGATAAATCGAGTGCCTCCAAGTGAATTAATGTCGGATATTTTGTTAGTATTGTGTTTGTTGTTGTTTTCTGTTGAAAATATGTAAAAAAATATGTGAGTTTGTGACATTTGGATGTGGTACACTTTCCAACGGTAAAAAGTTCGATGTCATATTCTTAACAAAGTAAGTTCTTTTGTTTTAAAACAATATTGTTTTTTACGTTTCCAAACAAATGACAGTCATTTAAGTATTATAAAAAATCAAAATATTAAGCGGAAAGTCTTTAAATACCTAAGAAAAATTCGAAATATACTAATTCCGAATACCTTATGTACGTACATTGGATTTTCGATCTATTTTTTTGAAGAGCGAATTTTAATAACTAATTTTGATAATATTCAGGCACAAATTGTAGTTTTTTTTACTAAACAGTGTCCGCTCTACAATGTAGAACATCTAGGACAGAACCTTCTTTAGAGAACTGGTTGTATATCCGTCGTTAAAGAAATAATGGCTTGGCAAGATGCGACTCGTTTTCTGCTTGAAAAATTACTTGCAATGCAATTCTGTAGGAAATTTGATCGCGTATCGGAAATTGATAATATATTTAAAAAAAAAACGATATCCGCTCGCTACTCCGAGCATATGACCATAACACGGTTCCTCCGAGATTCTCTGTCCCCCGCCAGTCTTCTTGCTTCCTCCCTGGTTACCCCTACATCCTATTGATAGTTATCAGCAGCCTTCGAGGGCGACGGAATCCATCCGGTCGATAGAAGAGGCAGGCAGGGTTCCCCTGGGACATCCGGTCCATTTTTTTTTTGACGTAATAAGGGGCTGGTCCGTCCTCTTACCTCCAAGTTCCTGACAAAGTCAAACCACCGTACCCTAGTATTCGCCGCAAGCATCTGTTTTCAAAGCATAGTATACTGTTACCCTGTGCTTTAGTGAGGTTCCATGACTCACAACCGTAAAGCAGCACCGTCAGAATGCATGCGTTCAATAGGCTGGAGGTCTCAATTGGGGTCAGACAGGGCTCATTCTAAGGAAGTCGAGTCCACTTCACTGAGGCTATAGAGTATGCTGACGACGCTGTCATATTTGACAAATTGATTGTCGAGAGTATTCAGGAAACAATGGACAGGCTGCAGAGCAACTTGTATCGAAAAGTCAATGCGAGTGAAACCAAGGTGCTCTGCAACAGTTTCTGTCCTGACCCTGACTCTCAAGTTTTTTTGTGATATCTTTCCTCTTCGAGTGACTTACCTGTCTCGTATAGCTAAAATTTCAAAATATTTGGTCATTGGCTGAAATATTTTTTTACTTCCTTTCATAGGGACCTAAAACGGATGAATAAATATTGAGTTTTTAATTTCCAGGTGCCGTGATGCACCCTGACATGCGCCACGCCGACAAAATGAAACCATCCGAGTCCTGGGTGGAGAACGCCAACGCCGTCCCGGATACGGACCCCAACCGCTCCCAGCAGTTCTATCTGCGGTGGAACAACTTCCGGTCGAACCTCTCCGATGTCTTCCAGCAGCTGCTGCACTCGGAGAGCTACTCCGACGTGACCCTGGCCTGTGACGGCCGAAGCATCAAAGCCCACAAAGTCGTCCTGTCCGCTTCGAGCCCTTACTTTAAAAACCTCTTCGCCGAGAACCCTTGCCATCATCCCATCATAATAATCTGCGATATCAAATGGCCCGAACTGAAAGCCGTCGTGGATTTCATGTACAGAGGCGAAATAAACGTTTCGCAGGATCAGATAGATCCACTCCTGAAAGCTGCTGAATCTTTGAAGATACGCGGCTTGGCTAACGTCAACAACGAACTCGACGATCTCGAGGCTTCGAGGAGTAGCGTCAAACCTGATGATAATTCGACGGAACTGAAGGTAGAAGAAGACAGTGTCGATATATCAGACGTGGAAAATATCCTCGAAAATCGACATGGAGAGATTCTCCATAATTTACAAAGTTCACCTTCGAAAAAACGTAAACGCGTTTCAGCAAACGTCGAAGTGAACGAAGTCCGTTTGCCGAAAATACTAGCGTTGCCAACGATGCGCGTGGAGGTGGACGATATAGTCGGCAATGCGACACCGATCAAGGCGGCATACGTCGATAAATCGAGTCTGTCGGACAGTAACAAGGCGAGGGCGCCGACTTGGTCTCAAGCGCAATTAAACGAAGCCATCGACGCGGTCGTGCAGCAGAAGATGCGTTTCACTCGCGCCTCGACGCTTTACGGCATACCGAAAGGAACGCTGTACGACAATATACTCGGTAAATCGAAACGCATGCTAGTTTTGCAGGAGGCGGACTTGTGCGACAGCGAAGAGCGGGCGGTGTTGGAGTACTGCTGTAAAGTTTCCGCGTCGCCGTTCAACCGCAGGACTCACTGCTCGTTGGCCGACGTCCTGGAGTTCGTGCAGAAGCTGCGGCGGGCGAGGGATCCCGGCTTCACGTTCACCGGTCTGGCGGGATTCCGCTGGTGGTGGGCGTTCTGCAAGAAGCACTCGATCGTTTCGCTGTATTACAAGGACGAGGGCGTCGTGCAGATCGACGGCGGGCATTCCAAGTTACGGAGCTGATCTCTCGTAATCTCACCTTACGTTTATTAATTTTAAATATCATGTAACTTTGTCAACTTGGGAAATTCTGCGCGGCCAAATTGAAAGAGCATTTCGACAAATATATAAATAAAAATAGGAATGTTAAATTTGAATAAACTTCCAAACTATCATTGGTTTTACCATAGATTCAACTATTACAATACAGCAGTGCTTATATTAATTATAATACTTCGCCACTCGGTCCTTCACCCTTGCTCTGACGACCTTTCCCGTGACGACAAGTCTTTCAAGATTGTCTTCAGGCTTGCTTTGGCGATAGCTGAGTACCCGTCTTGTATATACGGCCGAGAGTCTCTCCTGGATTTGTAGGTCGTTCAGGATAGACACGTTTGTGCGTTTGGCCGTCCATGGTATTCAGAGCACCACATTTCAAATTAGTAGAAAAAGAGTAAAGCATGTTTACCTTCAGAATTTTTAATATGACGAAAAGCAATAGATATTTTTAATTGTCTCTTTATTGGCTTACTTGCCCGCCTTCACCCACCACTGCTTTCCCATACAGTATTCAGTTACTTAACAAACGTTGAGCGCATCTACAGGTTTTCTTTCTTTATTCACCAGAGTCTTAGGAGCAACTGCCCTAGACTTGATGGCGTGCACTTAAGTGTGCAGAAAGTCAATTCTATGAACTGAGGTCTACTCTCCATCCTCTCTTCTCCGAATAGCCCTTGAGATAATGGGAAAAGCGATATTCAAATGGTCACCGTAAATCAAATATTATTGAAATAACAGGTGTTTAACAATTAGGTACGTTCCGAGTATAGTCAGTTGAAGGATATTTAGAAATATCCTTTTACTGAAGAAAGTTAGGACTCCATTATTTCCATATTTAACTAATACTTTTGCCAAACAGAATTTCCGAAGTCGACAATACTCCATCATCTTGCTCCACGTATGAGATAAGCTTTAAAATATCGAACCGACACATATAAACATATAAATACTTAGTAAAACTCCATTATGACGATATAAGAGAATCAAAAATTGATATTATTATAGTTTTTTTTACTGTTTTTTTTATTCAAACTAGTTATGTTAAGTTTAACTTTTAAGTTTTTTTTATAATAAATCTCTCACTAAAATTAACTATGAACTATCACAAAGTAACGGATAATACTTAAGTAATTTTATATAGTTGTAATAATATAGTTTTTAGCAGGTGTCTGTTGACACACTAATGGAGGTATTTTAAGTTTTATTCATGTGCTCGGGTGTTTCTGATGCTTCCAGTCCGCCCGGCCTCATCTCTATTTCGTATTCTCTGAAAAATGTCAACTATTCTTAGTCAGTTTTTCAATTCCTATTTGAATTTGTGTTGAAGGGCGTGGGTGTATA
Organism: Himalopsyche phryganea; assembly: GCA_022494535.1. Classification (NCBI taxonomy): domain Eukaryota; kingdom Metazoa; phylum Arthropoda; class Insecta; order Trichoptera; family Rhyacophilidae; genus Himalopsyche; species Himalopsyche phryganea. Next base: position 957,551 of record JAGVSL010000162.1, on the reverse strand, counting down.
ACGAGTATATTTATTAGCTGTTCTTTTTGTAACAAAAGTTGAAGTTGGCTTAACCCCTCCACCGCCCGGCATGTAATTATATTAAATACTACAATACCTTTATTCCAGATTAGACTTATCATTGTTTTCTGCTTTCACAAATGTCACTTCTAATATTAAACCGAAAAAAAAAAATAAAATACCCGAAAATGTCCGCCACTAGCATGGCGCCATCGAATTACACCTGTCTAAATGGTCAATCGTAAACCGCTCGGTTAACAACCAGTGCTTCGCCTTTCGCCCTGCTCACTCTTCAAAATGAGGCTGTGCGCGCTATCTGTAGTGATTAAAATATCTACTGTTGAAATACTCCGGTAATTCATATACTCCGATTCGTAGTGTAAGCTAAATGTAATTATTACTACTAAAGATAGCGGGGTGTGGTTTGTAGGACTGCTTGTTTGCAAAGCACTCTACCCACAATTGTACGAAGCGTTAAAACACTTGTGTTTTTAGATACAATTTCATATTTTATTATTAACATATTCCCATGTGGAATTATATCCAGTTTAACGCTTTGTTAAATACCCTCTGTTGAAATACTCCAAAATACGATAAAGTATTTACATAAATCATAAAATAGAACGTCATCTATAGACATTTCATTGAGAGCCTTGACGTCTCTTGCCTCACCTTCCAACTAACCGGATTTCGGCACCCCGGAAAGCTTCTTAATGATCATCCATCACGTGTATTTCGAAGATCCTGTGTCATTATGTGGAAGCGAAAGGACAGTAACAAATCAAAAACTGTCAATTTCATCAAAGGTCTCAAATCGTTACATTTCTATCAAATTTCCTATATATTAATTCGTTATTTTTGTATTGACTTTTTTTATCACTGCATCATTACGATTGTTAACTAAACTGTGTGTGAAGGTTGAACAAATGATATTACTACTTGACATTGTACCCACTGTCGCTGCTTTGTAGCTTTTTTTTGCATTGTAGTATATTTGGCTGCGTTAAATTTGTTTGTTTCTAACGCTCTATAAGAGATATTCGCATCCTGAATATTGCGACATTTACAATTTAACGATGTCAAGTAGCGTGTAGCTTTGAAACGTCTGTAGTGAATTCCTCACATTCACTATAGACTTCTCTGGTGGGGCACTAATGGAGGTATCTCGTGTCAGTGGTCAATGCCTGCCATTACGGAACTCGCAGGTTTTAATCCCGGCTTGGAAAGTTTCATAAATTGATATTTCGATTGATTTATGAATGTTTAAAATTGACTCTCACTCAACCAATCCTATAAACGGGGCATAGCAAGAGCGATTAGCTTACCACTTGTCCTGTCACAACCGTATTCTTACACTCAGCGAAAAAGAGATGTTGAGCGACTGATTAACGAGCAGTTCTCGTAGAAAAACTTCTGTTAAGATACCTCCATTGGAATGCCGCATGCTCCACATTGATCGATTGAAGAATCAATTTATGAAACTGTCCGTAATGGGAGTCGAACCCGTGGGATCTGTAACCGAAGCCAACGGCGCTAGCAAAAATCTACCCACCTTCTGTTTACCAAGTGAGGCCGTTCTCTGGTCAAGGCTTGTGCTTATTTTCATCAACTGTTCCCAAAAACCGCAACTCCTCGACTCAAACTCCACACCCCTGCACACACAAGTATTCAATCAAAACTGTCAAATCCGAAGTATCGTTTTTTTGCCACAGCGACTACGATATCGAATATATACTGACAGAAGGTATTAAGTCGTAAAAGATTCTGAGATAATCGCATTTAAATTTTTTCCAAAGTACTGCTTGAAGGGGTACAGTATTTATAGCCTTATTCAGGAACGCAGTACATGCGCCATTTAATATACAACAATTACGCCATCTATTTTTTACAGCAAAAAGGTGATAAATGGGAATTAAATAATATTATTAAAACTAACTATCGCTCTCTCAGGTACAATTGCTTATTAAAAAGATTTTTTTGTACATTATAAAGAATAATCTTTTTGGCATACAAATCATAAGATTTGGTATCGATGAGTTATATAGTCATATAATGCTTTCTGCCAGAATAAAAATATAACAATACAACTTAATACTGTTTTTTATCAAAGCCATTATATCGTAAAACTTCACGCGTCCTACCCAGTATGTCGAGTGTAAAACTGCATACATTTTGACATTCAAAATAATTGATCTTCATCGTTCCTCCTGTGGTCCATACAGTCTGTAATTTCATTATTTTAGTATCTCTGGCATGGCCACTCCCTATGCATGTAGTATATGAAGCGTTCTTTCAGTATACCCTCGTTATATTCCTCAATTATTGTATACTGTTTTAAACAGGATTATTGTATAGGTTTAGATTTAATTACCGGACCGGTCTATTTCCGCAATCCACCGTTGCCTTTCCACGCCTATTTCGTCTCGTTATTCTTGCGAATATTGCAGAACTGTTACTAATTTAAGATACGTAGACATTAAGAATATTATAACTAGTTATTAGCGCATTCCTCGTGTCTTATTTTGGTTGACGTAGATTCGTTTTTAACGCTGAAAAGTGCGTAAATAATTGTTTCGTTGTATCATATTTAACCGTATGTGGAACGTCCAAGGTTCCCCGTCAATCGTTAATCTTATGGATAGTATCGCTATAGCCATTCTCTGATTTCCGAGCTTTTCACGAAAATCAAACCACTTCATCCCAATATCTAAATTTCGAAGCTCAGTATAAACCGTTTTTATTTGAATCTTTGTCGGGTGTCATGATTCGCTACCGTAAAGCTGCAATGACAGAATGCAAGCGTTGATCTTGTATAGTTCTTCAAAATCCTAACATAGACATTACCATGCCTTGTCTGTAGCTGACTGGTTTGACACGAAAGTATGGATGTCTTTGATACCTTGAATTCCCTCCCACCCATCGGATTCTAAATAATGGGGCGTAGCAATGGCGATTAGCTAAATACTAGTCTTCTATCCTTACTCACTTCAAAACAAAAAAAAGAGGTTGAGAAACTGAATAACCGAAAGTTCTCGTAGGGCAACTTCTGTACGTTTTGAGTCTATATGAATTTTAAATATTTCTGATGTAAATTGTGGAAAAATTAAATGTAAAAACGGTAGTCCATTCAGTGAAACCCAGATCCATAGTTCTCGGATTCATCGGTTTGTTTTTTGGTCCCGATAACTAAACAGTGTCAAATAGTCCACCCGCATCCATCGCATGTTTCGAGGGGCCCGCTAAAAACTGTAAATCGGGGCTCCAGCTTATGTCCAAGGGGGACGGAAGTTAACCTCTTTAGGCTCAGAAGGCCGGTCTACCTGGTGCACCTAGAATGAGCTGAAAAGTCTAACGGCAGAAATACTTACGGATGGGCCTTGTCCACTCCCAATGAAAGTTTAGCTATGTTACTCAGTTGCTCAACCTCTCTTTTTTGAAGAGAGTAAGAAGTAGAAGAATACGGCTAGGACATGACTAGTGGTCAGTTAATCGCTCTTGCTACGCCCTGTTTTTAGGATCAAATCAATTCATGAAACTGTCCGTAGTGGGATTCAAACCTGGGAGATCTGTAAATTATCTGGATTTTAACCGTTATTTATTAAACTAACCACTTTACGAATTCGATTCGAAGTATTAGTAATTCTTTTTTATAGCAATTTTTTTTTTTATTTAATCTTTCTTTCTATAGCAGGGGGTCAGGGAACAAATTTTGGTATTCCCCCCATAGTATATTTGTTAAAAACTTATTACTCTCTCGAGTTGAAAGCGTTTAAAAAATCTTTGAATTTTATGAAATCGGTACTGAGAACCTGGTAGATCTTGCAATCGATTTTTTTTGTACACAAAAAGAATTATCTGCAAAAAACCCGTTTGATATTTTTCATAATTTCCTTTAGAAAGAGTCAAATTTAATTATTAAAAATTGTTTTCATGTGGTTAGTGAATTTACTGTTAACTCTCAAACAGTATACCTAATGTTAATTTTAAAGTTATGTACGTATTAAATTCGTTAGCTGTTTATATTATTAAAAAAAAAAGTAAAATAAGATACACTATTTTAAGTTCCGAATTCAAAATAATTATTTCATTCATAAATTGCAAGTAGTATTATCATTATTACTTTTTTTTTTTTACTTATTTAGGCTGTAAGATGTTTTATGCAATAAGAAGTATTTTGGTATATTAGAAATTTAAATTTTCTAAAACATAAATATAACACTATTTTTGTATTCTATATTAAATAAAATATACCGTATTATTCCTGCACGGATAAGATTTTACAAAACGCATCCGTTTTAATTCGACTTAGAAACAAAATGGAGGCGTCTCAAGGAAGACTTGATCTCACCTTGATCTTCTTTCATGTGATAACGTTCTCGCCATTCCTGTAGGTACAGCAATTTAAATTTATAATATCATTAAATTTGATATTTACATTCACGCTAAGCTCGGTTAACGTGTCTGCAATTTAGGTGTGGTAAAATATTTTCAGCCCAAATTTTTGTTATTTACGACTCTGGGTTTCAATTTTAGACATGTCAAAAACATTAAATGCTTAACAAATCAATTTACAAAACATTTCGCCCTGGGATTTGAACCCGTGAGCTCCGTAACCGAAGACAACGACGTTGACCACTCAGCCGTATATCGCGTATAATTTACCAAATGCTTTGTTCCTTAATTAAATATAATAATAACAGGCCTGTCGCTGAGTGGTTAACGTTAACGCTCCTTGTCACTTTCGATTGTGGTATTCACATATTCGACGACCCGGAGGGACAATTTCATAAAATAATCTTTCAAAAAAAGGCATAAATGTTTGTGATATTTTCATGTCTTAATTCCTATCCTGAAAACCCAACATTGAAAAAACTAGATAACTACTCGTCCCCTATCGTTTTATCGTTACCCTCTCGCTGAAAACAACCATTAATACAAAATTAATATTGATAACTTTGTTATTGAATTGGTTGTGACATGTGTTTCGTCTTTTTGACGCATCTTCAGACTTGCAACCTATTCAACTTCTATTATACTTATGTGGAGGTATCTCAACACAAGATTTTTTTAAAGAGAGAGTAGGGAGTGGTTTGGCAAGATTAGTGGTTAACTAATCGCTCTCGCTATGCCACGTGATTTGAGGATCAGATGGGAATTTTAGACATCACAAAAATTCATGACTTCGAATAGAAATCTTTAAATCAATTTATGAAGACGACAACGTTAACCACTGCACCACGGACCTGGCAGTATACTTTGACGTGGTTTTGAAACTAACCTAACATAATTATGTTTGAATATTTCTAGGTGACTTAATTCAATCAACATCAAAAACATAATATCTGTGGCGCATTGGCAGAAGTTGATATGTCAGTGTTTTGTCATTTTGAGTTTATTCTCATGATATATAGAAAATAGTCCTGCGCATGTGGTGGCAAAATCTGTCAGAAAATGTTATGTAACATATCATTGTTCAGCATTTCACCAATCATATTCAATATTGTATGCAGTAAATTTTACTACTATAAGGGTGGCAACATCTGAACACATTGCGTTGTTGTGGCAGAAGGCGATACGCCAAAAAACCTTGTTTTGAGATAATCGACTTTTAAGAAAATCGTGAAATTTAAGCCTTTCTATTTAAATATAAATACCTTAACCGTTATTTATTTAACTAATCACTTCATGAGATTCATTAATGATTTACGAATTCGATTCAAGTATTGGTAATTATTTTTTTATATTAATTATAATTTTTTACCACTGTCAACGAAATTGACTTAATTTCTTCAAATTACGTAATAAATACATGGAATATGGCTGAACTTGTTTTTCAGACAATAGACCATCCTAAAATCTATCATACTTATCACCTTCTGCCACTACGTCGACGTTATCATATCCTGTAAAGTAAGGTAAAACTGACAAATCAACTTTTTCCATCACGCTACAGATAGAAAAGATTAAATCTTTGTGTAATAATCAAAAAGAATTTAATGTAAATCTTTCAAAATCGTCAGTTACGGTAACTTTTCTTAGCATTACAAAATTGTTTCTAGCTTACAGTTAATAAAATATATACACATGAATTGTTAGTAAAACCTATGTATAGTAAATTTTTATTATGTTTTTATTATTATATATTCCAATCAAAATTGAAACATTCCTAAATATATGAGCGATATTTTATTTTATAGTTATTGTGTTTTTATTGAAAACTTGAATTCGCCGTGAAGGACTTGGTAAACCGGCGTCCGTCAGAAGAACTCCGCCCCGGAAGGGTCCAGGTTTGTATTCTCCAAGCCCCTCCATGATTCCCCGTCACCCGCCAATCGATTGCTTCCTCCAATGACACGCCAGAGTTCCTCAGCTCCGCCGAGTACATCCTGTGGATAGTGCCCACAGGTCGGAAGAAGAGGCAAGCAGGAGATAGAGGCTCTCCGGAAGCATCCGCAGCACGTGACTCAGTCAGTTCCAACGTTTCTCCATAACAGCAGATGTGACGGTGTTGACCAGTCCGTTCCCTAATCTCCGAGTTCCTCACGAAGTCAAACCACTTTACGCCCAGTAAGTTTAGTTTAGGAGGTTTAGCACCTCGCAGAATTGATCCTTCCATAATTTTTTGACATCGGACACTATTGCTCCGTAGGGTTCGTGAAGAGGCCATAATTTTGTACAATTTTCTAGTGTCGTGTCCACTGTCGAGTCGCGCAGATTTCTTGACAACCTTGTCCTGATTTCAGTAATCAGCGCGACGATCTTCGAATTTCTCTGGGTCCACTTCACTGTCCATCAGTGCCTTCAGTCTGGCTCGCTTTTCGATTTCCTTCCATGTTGTATCGGACATCCATTTTGGTTGCCCCCTTCCGGAATCCAAGAACATCTTTGCCGGACAATGTAGACCAGTATGGAGATACGATGGTACATGCATATGTATGGATGGCATCCGCCAATGGTGAGCTCATTCATAGTGACGAATTCTATCAACTTCTCACTCTGTCGTTTGTGCGTTTCCCAGACCATGTCGCTCCACCACAGTGGCCGAATGATGGATCACCTTCTACACGCGCGTTATAATCCACCATTATTATCACGCGGTTCCTTCGGGGGATAACTGACCGTTGCGTGAAGGGAGGTCATAGAAAGCGTCCTCAGAGGGGGCATAGCACTGAGCTATCGGTAGTCCAAACTGTGGCCCGCGTCAGTTGTTCGGATATCGGCATTTCTCTAGGCAACACACCCCTTGGCAATGAGATCAGCCCTGGCCTGAGAAAACAAGCGTGCACCCCTCCAACAACCTCTTCCCGGAGCCTTTCCATCGCATCGTGTTCACTCCTAGAATATCCAGATGATAGTTCCGCAAGATACGGGTGACGTGTTCTTTCCCAGGAGTGCGGATGGTACGGACAATGTTAGTACCAATATGCATTGTGTGGTTGTTGAAGAGGATTTTTTCTTCTCTGTCCGCGTAGCTGCATGGTTGTCGTCGTTTTCTTGAGCTGGGGTTCTGAGGCGTTTGAGGTAGTGTCGTAATCTGGTCATTTAAGGAGGCAGACTGATTAAGCCTGCGCTCCCAAGGCCTGGGTCACAAAGGCTCTAAGGGTCTGGTCAACCCTGTTTTTGTCAATTACTAAACAGTATTAAGTCTATATTGCTATTTTTATATTCTGGTAGAAAGCATGTGATATGACTATAGCTCATCGATACCAAATCTTATGATTTGTATGCCAAAAAGATTATTCTTTATAATGTACAAAAAATCTTTTTCGAAGAGTCAGTCAGTTAATCGCTCTCGCTACGCCCCATTTTTAGGATCGGATAAGAATTCTAGACATCAGAAACATCCATGCCTACGAACAGAAATCGATTAAAAAATCATTTTATGAAACTCTCCGTACCGCAGTTTGAACCCGAGACATATGTAACCATAGCCAAACACGACTCTCAGGTATACCTAACTTCGAAATATTAACATTAACAACAAACAGCACATGGTAATTTGGGAATGAAGAATTTTTTATTGTTTATTATTTTATTGGAGTTAACTTTGTTTTCTTAACCGGAGAGGTGATTATGCCACACTGGCTTGAAATCAGGAATATCATGGTCGTTCGGGCTGTTCTTGTTATTGTAATAATTGTTCACTCCATCTTTGTTATTGAGATTGTTTAAGTTGTTGTTGTTGTCTTGATTGTCAGTTTGGTAGAGATCGCTTATAATGTACTCAGTGTCCCATTCTTGGCCGAGGAGAGTGTCGGATGCATCTTTGTGGACGTACGGAGCTAAGTCGAATTTCGAAACCCCAACGCTATTGAAAAAATCGAGCACGTCGTCCAAAGGGGCAGCGGTACCTATCGGAAAAAAAAGACAGTTCACTTTTGAGGTCACTGATCACTCAATGCGGAGCACACCGAAGGTATACTGACAGAACTCATTAAATCATATAAACAAGTTTTGAGATAATCGCATTTAAAGCATCATTTTTTTTTCAAACTACTCTTCCAAGCAGAATTAAAATGATTATTTGTACATTATAAACTGACTTAATGCGTTCTGTCAGTATACACCCTCAATATGGCCTACTGGTAGAGGTATCTCAACAGAAGTTTTTCTACACGAACTGCTTGTTACTACTGTTGCTCGACCTCTCATTTTCGACGAGATGGATAGGGCTAGGACCAGGATTAGTGGTTAGCTAATCGCTCCTGCTTTTAGAATCGGATGGGTGGGAGAGGATTTTAGGCATCACCTTCTTCTTGGTGGTAAAACACATTTTTTTTGTATCACTTGAAAATTTTCGCAATGAGCGAAACCTGTCCTGATCGTTGTAAAACTCGGTAGTAGGACTAACCACTAGTATATTGTAGTCCTAGACCCTAGAAAAAAACGCTGAGCAACTCTCGTAAAAAATATTCCGCCTAGTTAAACTCCATTATGCTCCACATTGTGAGCGGACATAGGTTAAAACAAACGGCTAAATAGCTGTATAAAAAACGATTTCTGTTGAAATGCTCCGTTAGTGCACCTTAGGGGGGCGGATATGATTTATATTTCCACAGTTTTATATTGTTTACTTACTCATATCGATGCAAGAAATCGCCACGAATAAAAACGCCGTCGCTATCATCATTTTGGCGGCCATTTTGTGCGGTGTCCTTTCAAAATGGCGCACTGTCTTCAGCGAAAGGTCACTCTGTGGTGTTATGCTATTAATCGATTTTAAATGTTTTTTCTTTTTATTTATATACGAAGTGAAATAATAAAATGTCGCGTTAATTTACTTTTTAATTGTCTGTATTTATTGTTTGACGGCAATTTCGTAAAATTAATTCGTCAATTTGATATGGTAAATGCAGTTTTTTTACCGTTTTATTATCGGGTGATAGGAAAGAACCATTACAATAATAAGTACGTGGTGCAGTTGGAAGCGTCGTTAGATTCAAGTCCCGGTGCGGACGGTTTTTCAATCGATTTTTGGATTTCTGTTTGTAGTCTTCCATCCGATCCTCAAAAACGTAGCGAGAGCGATTAGCTTACCACTAGTTCTGTCCTAATCCTATCCTTTTATCCCTACTCTCTTCGAGAAACGAGAGGTTGAGCGATTGAGTAAAACGCAGTTCTCATAGAAAAATAAACTTGTGCTAAGATATCTCCATTAGGAGACCATATGATCCACGTAGGGAACGAGCATGGTTGAAAAATATTAGTGCAGTGGTCAACGTCGTCGGCTTCGGTTACTCATATCACGGGTTCGAATCCCAGCAAAGACAGTTTCATTCATTGATTTTTCAATGTTTTTTTATTCGAAAGCATGGGGTGTTTGTGCTGTCTGCGATTCCCTCCCACACATCCGATACTAAAATCGCGACGTAGCAAAAGCGGTTAGCTAACCACAAGTCCTGTCCGTAGCCCTATCCTCCTACCCTTACTCTCTTCGAAAAAGAAAGGTTGAGCTACTGAGTAACAAGCAGTTTTCATAAAAAAGTCTGTTCAGATACCTCCGTTAGAAGTCCATATGCTCCACGTTGGGAGCGGACATTGTTAGAGCTTTGACATGCAACATTATTTACGTCTTGACTTTTCAACGGAAAATCGTTTCAATGCAGCTTACGCACAGTTTGAGCTAGAAAAGTTTCTTTAGGATTGTTATTCATAACACCACTGTCGCTGAAAGTTAAGAGTCGATAATAAAACGTTGAAAAGTGCTCCAGAGAAGCGATTTTCCGTTTAGAAGAGGCTGAGTAACAAGCAGTTCTCGTAGACTAACTTCTGTTAAGATACCGCCATATTGAGAGTGGACAAGGTTACCAAAAAAATTAAACAATGTATTTTTGGACGCGAGTGAACAAATCGTGTTTTGCGGCGGCTGGACAGGAAAGGGTTAAAAAATCAAATCAACTAAGAATTATGCTCGCATGGTTTTAAAAACGTCATAAGCGGAGAAATAGTGCATACAACAAAATGATTATTTATATTTAAGGGCAATCAAAATTGATTTATCAACATTTAGCGTGTTGCGTCACAACGAAAACAACACGCGCCAAATATATAATAAAGGCATTAAGTCATAAAAACAAGATAATCGCATTTCAAGCATTAATATTTTTCAAATGATATACTCTCAAAAATACAACAATTCCAACCGCGTGAAAATCTCATACCTAAACCTGGTCAAAAATGACTTCACTAACCGTCAACTGCTCCGAGTGGTAGAATATATCACGGATGGATTTAACCGCCGTCCCTTTACCACAGGCCTGTTCTTAGACAAGATGATCATCAACCCGGTCTCGAAGCCCCAATGATTAAATTGATCAATTCATTTCTCACCGACCTCACCTCAACGGAGTAAAATTCACACCTCGTATAAACACTGCGGGCGTTCCGCATGGGGTCTCACTTTCGCCTTTGCTGTACAATCTGTACACGCACGACATCACCATCCCGGACAGTAACTCGCAAACTATCGTCGCGCAATACGCAGACGATACGGCGATCTCAGTCAGGTCGAAGAACAGGAACAGAGCCACCGCACTTGTACAGAAAATGGGTGCGTCAATAGCTTCATGGTGCAAGGATTGGCGTATTAAGTCACACCCGGAGAAAAATACTGTAGACATGCCGTGGGCCAAATCAGTTAATTACCCGACTCAATTCCATCAGACACATAGATGTCAAAAAACGCCAAGCACCGCAAGTCACGGGAAGATTGATTCCTATGATAGGCAGGCGGAGCAACCTTGCAATAAAAAGCAAATTGCTCCTGTACACCTCGATCACCAGACCCATCATGACCTACGCGACCTCCATACGGGGACACGTTAGCGTGAAGCAGATTCAGAAATTACAGGTTATTCAGAATAAAACATTGCGACAAATCACAAACGCGGCGTGGTTTGTCAGCACACTGCACAGAGACATTATCATTGATCCTATCCTGGAACACGTCGTGAAGCTGTCGAAGAAATTTTACAGCGACATGACTGACCATCCCAACCCCAACATCAAAACGCTACTACACGATTACACCGAACACACGCACACAGATTACGTGAGTCCTCGGATTACGGCGTCAGGACCCGGACCGGCGGAAGAAAGAAGCAGATGAACGCACGACGCCGAAACAGAGAACTTCGAGATCGTCTGGAATATCAGTAGTTTGACTTCCTCTCGAGGATAAATAAAAAATGGACAGCGTAACGCACATACGTCTTCGGGCGGGTGTGCAGTGCACTGCTCTAACAAAACATAATAAAGCTTAAATAAAGATTAAATAAAGATTAATGAATCACCGCCCGGTGTCACCACCATCAAGATTACATCAGGAAGCCGCACTACCATTCACTGAGATGAAAAGGATAAGCGCAATAGCTGCATTGCATGGTGCTTGATGAAATTTCAATATTAACTTTGAATTATTGAGATTTTGTACATTTCCATGTATTTTGTCACTAACGATCCGGGTTTCGCCTTTCGGCATCTTCAGGCATTCGAGTACACGAATGGACTCGAAGCCCGGGTCGTTAGTGACAAGATACATGGAAATGTACAAAATCTCAACAATAGTTTTTTTGAAAAGATTTTTTGTACATTATAAAGAATAAACTTTTTGGCATTCAAATCATGAAATCCGATATCGATAAGTATAGTTTTACCATACTTTTTGCCAGAATAAAAAAATAACAGTAAGACTTATTCCTTTTTCTTTTCAAAGCCATTACATCCCTATGACTTCATGCGTTCTACCAGTTTTTAGCGTTAAATTGGATATATTGAGAGATTCAAAACAGAAAACCATCAAAAACTCGATATAATAGTAGAGAGGTGGAAGAAAAAAAAAAGAACAAAACATTATTTATTTAAAATGTTTGACAATCAATTTCGCTTTGCAGTGGCAGCATTATTTGACTGTCAGATATTCGAAAAAACAACATAACCTTAACGAGTAATATATATTATTCAGAATTTTTACTTAACACAGCAATCCATAAATGGATATAAAAGCAGAACCAGAAGAACGATTATCAGATACTGAAGACAATTCATTCACGGTTTGTTTGTTGTGCATTGTATTAATTTTTGATTGTGTGAAGAAAGTTTGGTTGGGAAGAACTGGTGTCAATAATAATATGTTTAGTCATTTAAAGGCCGATGATGAATTCGTATGGTAAATACGCTATACAACATGAATCTCCGCTTCTAAGTGAATATTAACTAAATGTCGCTAATAACAATACAGCTCTGTAGGAAATTTAATTACGAATGGGAAAATGTTAAATTATCGTGCATAGGAATTGCGGAAACTCGGTTTCAGGCCCGACTAATGCATATATATATATAAGGTGCTCTAAATGCTGATTTAAACAGAGGGTAGAAATAATGATTAGCTAACAAGTAGTCCTTTCCTGGTAAATGATCGTTTTACCGGACGTGACCTAAAAGTGCTAATTTTGCAGCAAACATTACGTAAAATGAAATGTTTTGGAGTGTTACAAACCAAACCTAGCACATCATTTCGGGTAGCTTTCCTTGTAAAAATATATTTTTTCCACGTCCGGTAAAACGAACATATACCCCTTCCTTCTGTAAAGATCTGTTCGCTCTCCGTATGACGCCGCAAATTTGTTGAAGGTGCTATTTTTTTTTATACAATCTTATATTATATAATAGCGTAGACTGCTCTGTACACGTTTTATTATTATCACAATCACATCTAGGTATGAAATTTTCTCATGACCCAAGCGTTTGTGGTGTATATATAAAATAAAATATTATGCAATGCACCCAGTTCTGACGTAATAACTACTTTAGACATTCAGTATTTCAATTTCAATACCGTCATTAGATTATAATAGTTATTTAATAATGGGGCATTTCTCAAGATAGGGACAATCAGCACTTTACCAATTCTAATTGAATTAATTATTTTATTGCAGATGTACACAATGGAATGTGAAGATCAGTTGGTTGCCAAGGAAAGTGATGAACAAATCGATGTTAAAGTTGAACCAAACAGTTGCAGCGTTGTTGATAATAATGAATGTAACACATTGAAAAGGCGTTCATCGAGGCACTGTAACAATAAAGTTGCTAAAAAGAAAAATTCGAGTCTAAATGAGTCTTTTTTCCTGTATAGTGATATTACAATTGACGAAATTGATATTAAAAAAGAACTGGAGCATCAGGAGGCGGTTTTAAACGACGGAGAAACTTACATGTGCGACGTTTGCGCGTTCAATTGCAGAACGCGAGAAGAATTCGAAAAACATGAATCTGTTCACGTCAAAATGACGCAACATAAATGCAGCTATTGCGATTTTAAGTGCCGATTATTGGGTAATTTAAGATTTCACGAAACGGTTCACAGCGATATACGACCATTCCCGTGTAAAGATTGCCGATTCAGCTCGAAAACATCGGCAGGACTCAAAGCGCACTCGACGATTCACTGCAAAACGCCAAAAATAAAATGCAAAAACTGTAAATACGAAGGTTGTTCGAAACGTGAAATGGATTTGCACCGTAGAGTGAAATGTGACGATAAAAAATACGCGTGCAATCTGTGCGCGTTTAAATCCGCAACTAAACGTGGTGTCACCGTTCATAAAATTGTGCACGAAGACGCTAAAAAGTTTGTTTGTGTAACGTGCGGGTTTCGGTGTAAGCGTGGTTACGAATTAAGTTTGCATCGGCGTACGCATATGGATTTTAAACCGTACGCGTGTAAGATTTGTCCGTTCACATGCAAAGCATCGAACGTGCTCAAGTCTCATCAAATAACGCACGCAACCGCACGTCCTTTTAAATGTAAAGCGTGTAAAAGTTGTTTTAAATCTGCTGGATTGCTGTCAAAGCATGAAATTATACACGAGACTGTTAAAAAATTTAAATGTAAGCTATGCGCATACGCGTGTCGCAGTACTTCTCATTTGAATAGGCACAATTTAACGATGCACAACGCTGGTAGTGTCGTGAAAAAGTACAAATGCGATACGTGCAAGTACACATCTCGCACGTCTACCAATTTAGATTCGCACAAGTTAATCCACACTTCGGAAAAACCGCACGTCTGCACGGAGTGCGACGCCAGCTATAAAACCAAGAGCAGTCTGACGGTGCACAGGGCGGTCCACGCCTCCACGAAGGCCTTCAAATGCAAACTGTGTTCGTACGAGAGTTTCCATTCGAAGGCGCTGCGCCGTCATGTCGGCACGCACAGTGACGAGAGACCGTTCGCGTGCGAGGTGTGCCGGCAGGCGTTCAAAAGGAAGACACACATGCTGCGGCATCTCAGTGTTCACCGTCCCTCTTGATTGTGTTAATTTTTTGACAGTATCTAATTAATTATTGGAGATTTTCGGCTTGGCAGTTTGTGATGTCATTTCCCCTCGTGTGCAGTAATGCCAAATGTTTTTTTTTTCTTTCAATATATATAATTAACAAATACAGCCAGTGGTCTCCAGTCATCTAACGTCTTCAATCGTGAAAATCTTGAACAACTCTCCCCAAAAAAGAGAGATTGAGTGTCTAACTGAGTGACAAGCAGTTTACAAACAATGATAACCATCATATGTTGTATGTGAAATTTGATTATTAATAAATCAATCCATATGTGACCAAGATAATGGTGATTTTCTTTAAACATATTTCATTGTTCCCCACAAAATAACAAACAATAATTATTGATCAGAACTTCAAATTCGATTCCACCTGACCCCGAGCTGTGGCCGTTGCACCTGATCCGAGGCTATGCGACTCCTGAGTATACTGTCATATTTGACAAACCTGTCGAGGGTATTCAGGAAACGATGCGTAGGCTGCAGAGCAACTCGTATCGCATCGATGTCAAAGGCAATGTGAGTGAAACCAATGTGCTCTGCAACAGTTTCTGTCCGGGTTCGCGTTTCCTTCCGACGAGCGCGGGGCTGGACATCGAGGGAGTCGACGGCTTCAAGTACTTGGGGGTAGACATCACGCGGGATGGCAACCCGATTAGGGATAGCTGGAGTAATCTTAAACTCAATGCGGAAAGTCTGGAACTCACGGTCGTAATTGGTCAGAACCGAGTGCCGGCTATCGAACGCATGCGTTCTGATGGTGTCGCTTTACGGTTGCGAGTCATGGCACCTCACTAAAGTACTATGCTCGAAAACAGATACTTTCGGTGAATACTATGGTTGCGGTGGTTTGTCAGAAACTTGGAGGTAAGAGAGAGGACGGATTGGCTGCTTATTACTTGGCTTGGAGATGTTCTCTGGATGTCTCCAGGGGAGCCTGAATCCTGCACGACTCTTTAAACAACCGGATGGATTCCGTCACCCCGGAAGGCTGCTGATGACCATCCATAGCGAGGGTCTCCAAACTGTGGCCCGCGGTCGTAAGTAGTCGTAACAATCTGTAACGCACATCACGTCCCCTTACTACGTCCAAAATAAAAGAGGCGATGGACCCGGTTCGAACATGTGCTGTGGATGCCCCAGGGGAGCCCGAATCTTGCCTGTCTCTTCTGCCGACCGGATAGACTCCGTCGCCCTGGAAGGCCGCTGGAACGAAGCAAGGAACTGGCGACAGAGAATCTTGGTCATACTCTCGTAAAATCTGAAGGGATTGATTTTCTGCACACTTAAATGCACGCCATCAAGTCATGGGTAGTTGCTCCCAAGACACTCACAATTAAGGAAGAAAAAAAGGTTTGTTATGTCACTGGATCTGCAAAATAAAATTAACGAATGAGAAAGCATTGGTGGGTGGAGGAGGGCAAGTGATTAACTATCAGGACCAGCCAATTCACAACTGGCCCCATGGTAACTTCCTGGAGCTGCGAGGAAGTAAGAAGAGGTAGGGGGGAGGGGCAATATATATATATTTTAAATTCGCATTTTTTATTCAGTTATTTACAGTCAATTTAAAAATTAAATATGTTCTTAGTACAAAATTTTCGACATTCATTATAAAATATTATATTTATCGCGACTATCCTCAATGTATATAATAAATATAGCCAGGTCCGTGGTAAACGACCATTGGCTTCCGTCGCGGTGTTACCGGGTTCGAATCCCACTATGGACAGAATTTTGATCGATTTCTGTTCAAAGACATGGAAGTCTGTGATGTCGAAACTTTCAAAACCGATCTTTGAAAAGGGTAAAATGTAGCACGAGCGATTAGCTAACCGCTAGTCCTGTCCTATACTCAGTTTGAAAAAAAAAGTTTGACCAACTGAGTAACAAGCCGTTCTGGTTGAGATACCTCCATTAGGAATCCATACGCTCCACATTGGGATCGGACATGGTAAAAAAAAATAAAAACGCTCCACATTGGTACATGTCTGCCTGTAACACACAGCACAACACAATGCATGATGACGGTGTGTATTTCTCTCTTTCGTGCATGCTCTTTTATCCTACTTGCTTATACGCAAGTTAGGTTGTGTGATAGAGATAGAGATACATCCACCGCACGACGATGGTGTGTTTATACGTATGTGAGAGTGTTGAACGAATGTTGAGTGTATCTGTGTTATCATCTGCTTAGAGTGCAAAACTTAATAGAGCAAAATAAAAATGTACTGTCGAGTGTAAACCTGCAATGATTGTGGTTTACCTAAAAAAACATTGTCGTACATGTAGCTGTTAAATGAGAGAAATTGACAAAATTGGAGGGAACGACATCACAAAAACCCATGCCTTAGATCTCGAAAAATTTTTGGAAATCGGAGAGCGGACTATGTACAAAAGCCAGTGTATCCCTGGGGTGGAGGCAAACGACGAGTAAAATAAATATTAATTTTTAACACAAAAAGTACGACATTTAAATTCTAAAAATATTCCTTATTAATCTACAATATAAAAAATATCATATTTATTTGATTCGCTTTTTGATTATTTTGATATAGGGCCGACGCGCCAAATCATAAAATGAGCAAAAATGGCTCAATCCAGCGTAATTTCTTTTTTTTTTCCATGTCCGCTCCCAATGTGGAGCATATGGTCTCCTAATGGAGGTATCTTGACAGAATTTTTTCTACGAGAACTGCTTGTCACTCAGTTGCTTAACCTCTCTTTTCTTTTTCGAAGAGAGTAGGGATAGAAGGATAAGGCTATGACAGGAGTAGTGGTTAGCTAATCGCTCTCGCCCCGTGAGGATGGGATTGGTGGGAGGGAGGACTCAGACTACGAACAGAAATCCATAAATCGATTGAAAGATCAATCAATGAAAACCATCCGCACCGGGAATCGAACCCGAGACATCCGTAACCGTAGCCAGCGACGAAACCAACTGCGCCACGGACGCCGACAATTTCTTTGGGAGTTATCAATTTTTGTTAATCATACTGCAAATTTTTCGGACATATCCACGTTTGGTCTGCATCAAAATTCATAAATAAATAAAGTCTACGAAAAGACATCTTACAAAGACGGCAATGTCCGATTTTTTTGAACACGTGACTTTGTCTCTGAATATAACAATCACAAGACACTATTCGTTTCCAAATCCTTCACAAAAAGACGGGGACGTCTCTAAACACATTTTAGATCTTGTTTCTTAACGTTAAGTTAGGTTAGGTGTTATTCTCGGAGCCGTGGTCGTAGAGAAACTGCCCGAGCAGAATGGGCGCCGACTGCGTCTGTTCGGTCTTCAGCCGCCTAGCCCCGACGTGCCTCCGCATCTTCAGGTGCACCAGCTTGATGTGGGTCGCCATCGTGCTGTTCTGCGCGAACTTCTTGCCGCACTCTCCGCACTCGAAAGGGCGCTCCCCCGTGTGCACGCGGATGTGCTTCACCAGCACAGCTTTCGCCTTTAAACATATTAGATTTCATATATATATTTAAATTATTCTGTATTTTGGGTATTTTGAGGTAAATGTAACATTGCAGAGGAAGAGATTCGACGGTTGCTAACCCTGAAAGCCTTGTTGCAGATGTCGCAGGTGTGAGTGCGCGCCGGCCGCACCCCGTCGTGGATCTTCTTCATGTGACTGCGGAGGCCGTCCTGCGAGCCGAACTGCATGTCGCACTTGGCGCACTTGAAGTTCTTGAGGCGGAGGTGCACCCACTCGACGTGGTGCCTGAGGCCCTTCTCGTCGTCGTAGCGCCGGGAACAGTGCGAGCATCCGAATCTGCGGAAGGTAACAAACTATGAAACTTGGTGACTATATTGCAGTCGGGATACCGAGTGTCCGACAGACAAATGGATCCGAATCTCAGGGTGAGGTGTAACGACCTCGCAAGTTCACGCACGTTTTTCCATGGCCTTTTTCGGAGACCGTCTATTTTGACGTGTAAAGAAATGTTGATTGACAGAAGGCATTATGTCATAAAAACACGTCGACCACTTCACCACGGATCGGATATTGATAATAGGTGACGCGATTGTCGCCCAAGTACCTGAGCATGTCCGGATCGATGTGCTTGAGAGACTTGCGCAGGTGCAGCTTGAGGTTGGACTGCGTCTTGAACTTCATGTCGCACTCCACGCAGTAGTAGTCCTTGGTGGTGATGTGCGTCACCTTGTGCGTGTACAGCAGCGAAGCGTAACGGAACGCCTTCGGGCACTGGTCGCACGCGTACCGCTTCACGTCCGCGTGGCGTCTGCGCAGAAAAATACATGCAATTATTATAGACTGCAGTAACAACATGCAGCAAACTAGAAGCTAGAAAAATTTGAGCTTATTTACTGAGCATACGGAGAATTTCAATGAAACGAGAACAAGTTTTGAATCAGTCGCCTAACCTTTATTTTTCAGAGGGGGGACTAGGAAAGGATGAGTATATCCTGTTTTCAAGATTTCCCATAGAGAGCGAAACTGGTATGCCTAATGTATTGGTAATAGAGCAGGCCTGGACACTTCTGGAAATGCATTTGTGCAATGCGTGTGGCCCACTGTGTGGTCAATAAGTTTTAGTCATCAGAATAAATAATGCTCATCTAAAAATAGCATTACACTTGCGGTCCGCCGTCCACGTCGGATTTTTAATGTGACCCTTCGATCGAAACATTTTCCCGGGCCCGCACCAGGGTGTTCAACGATTTTTCTTTGTAAATCAGTGTGGAAAGCTTAAGTAGGGAACTGATCGCTCTCTCAGTTCACTCCGGATTAGATTGGTCAAGAATTGGCTAGGGTTCTTAGGGGACCATAATACTTATATACTTAGATCGGGGAACAATGAATGCGGGATTATTTAACATTGTTCTTATAGGTGGGACGTGGCTACCAAAAAAATAGCTGGATAAAACGGGGTTCCACTGTAACTGTAAAATAAACTTAAATGTCGCCAAGGACAACGTTACCCGAAACTAACCGCAAAGCTAGTAATATTGTCAACGTGATACTTACGTCAGCGATCCATCCTCGTGGTGACTTTTTGAAAATACAAAATTCATTGTTTTAATACAGTCAAATGATTATTTAACATAGACAAATATTGATGAACATTTACACTATGACAAATGTAAACGATATCTATGACACATCGACCTTTATAAATTGGCCGTTTAGCGAGGGCGCCAGCGTCACGAGAGGATAATGTTGTACCGCTTTACCTCTCGCAGGGCCAATCACGGCATTATGTCATAAAAACAAGTATCCGTAGGATTTCATTATTCGGGAACTGATCTAACTGAGGATGCAGTGTCCAGCTGAGATGGTTTCGGTGAGAATGACTCTGGAGGATTACCGAAGTGGCCAGGAAGCTTAGACAACAGAGGAGCTCTGTTAGTCAGTAGCTTCCAAGCGGAGGGACAAATTGTTTGAAGAGATAGGGTATATATTTAATTTCAAGAACGCAGTACATGCGATTTTTAAATCGCCATCTATTATTTACAGCGAAAAGGTGGTAAATTAAATAATATTATTAAAACTAGCCAGCGACATCTATATGAAATTATACAGACGAATTATAAAGATGGAAATAAATATTTTATACATTGGACTCTATTGGTGAAGATTGGTTAGATCAGGGTGGGGGACCTGCTTCCTTTACAAAAGTAACATATATGGAATTGGACGTTTCAGCGACCTTCCAGCACAAGGTTCCCCGTCCTGTGTAAGAGTATATGAAGATGATAATAAATATTTTAGATATATGATTCCAAAAGTGGTTGTTTAGCGAGAATTAGTTGAAATTTAAACGAAAGTGGCCTTCCAACATGATTAGGTCCTTCACGATAAAAATTTACGATTTTCTTAATAGTCGATTATCTCAAACCAAGGTTTTCCGACTTAACGCCTTCTGCCACTATATCGACGATATGTACACTGATGTTTAAAATCAAGAAGTGAAACTAGCTTACAGCATATGCGCTCGGAGAGTTTCGATAGTCTTGAAGAGTTTACCGCACTTGTCGCAGGCTATCTTCGTCGACGGGTAATGGATCCTCATGTGCTTCTGGAACATGGTCCGCTTCCTGCAACAAAATCCGAGTCTTCGGTATATTAGGCGGAATTAGCTAAAAACTTATGAACTATGTATGGCACTGAACGTGGAAGTTGTGAACCAGAAGTCAAAAGACAAATTGGAATAGCTAAGGCTGCAATGTCCAGGCTGGAGAGAATATGGAAAAGCAAGGAAGTTACCAGTTACTATGGTCACAAATGGTTAACGGAGAATTATCGAGACTCACGTGAGAGTCTTCCCGCAGACGTTGCAGATGTAGGTGCGCGGCGTCCCCTCGTGCTGTAGCGTGTAGTGCTCGAGGAGATGCTGCCGGGACGCCTTCACCACCAGGCACCGCTTGCACTGGTACTTGGTGGAGTGAGACTTCTTGTGACCGCGCATGGACACCGTCGACGGCAGAAACTGGTGGCACAGGTCGCACTCCAGCTCGCCATTTTTCTGCCGATGCAAAAACATACTAGTAATGTTGCAAAGCAACAAAATTTCATGCGACAATTGCGAGTAGTGAGTACATTGGCCAAACAGTTTCTTTTGTATTGAAGCAATTAAGAATACAGTAGTCGCTGATTATACACAGTTACAAATATTGAGCTCGCATTTCGGAGCATATGGCCTCCTAATGGAGGTATCTTAACAGTAGTTTGTCTACGAGAATTCAGTTGCTAAACCTCTTTTTTTTTTTAAGAGAGTGGGGATAGAATGATAGAGATGGGACAGGACTAGTTGTTAGCTAATCACTCTCGCTGTGCCCCGTTTTTAAGATTGAATAAGTGGGAGGGAATTTCTTTTACTATATAGTGAGTATATGGACCTCTTAGCGAGGTATCTCAACATAAGTTTTCTACATGAACTGCTAGTTAGTCAGTTGCTCAACCTCTATCTTTTTTTTTAGAGAGTCGCCATAGAAGGACAGGACTAGGACAGATTTAGTGGTTAGCTAACCACTCTTGCTGTGCCCCGTTTTTAGAATCGGATAAGTGGGAGGGAATTTTAGACATCACAATCAATTTATGAAACTGTCTGTACTGAGATTCGAACCCGAGACTTCTGTAACCGACGCCAGCGACGTTGACCACTATATATCAATTCATTTGACTGAGCTGACGCCTTCTCAACTAAAACAAACTAATTCAAAATTTCATATAATAAGATAAGAGACCGGTCTTGGGCACGCAGATGTTTTGTGAACAGATACTCACGGGGGAATGTTTGGTCATGTGGTTCTGCAGAACGTCCTCATAGTTGAAGCCCTTCACGCACATCTCGCACTTGAACGGGGCGTTGAGGTAGCGCTCGCTCTTCGCCGCCATTATCATCTCCATCATCAGCTGCTCCTTGCCCAGCTTTATCACCTGCGCAAGCAACGAAATCGTATACAGAGAACAGCCCTTTTCGAATAGTTTCTGAATTATAAAAATTATTTTATCAAGAAATTTTGGAAACTAATAGAGCCCAGTTAAATTCCTTGCCAATTTTGAATGAGCAGCTGAACCTTCCTAATTCTCCGCTATTATATCCTATACATTGAAACACCTAACAGATGTCACTAAATGTGGAATGATTGTATATATTTACCATTTCGTCGAATTGCATCCCGTCAAAACCCACAATACTATTATAATTGTAAAATCACTGGTATTTCTAAAAGAAGTTGAAAAGCGGCAATTCGCCACTCTGTTAATATGGTGTTTACAAAATAAGGATTAGGGAGATTCTCGAAATTTTAACTCAGGTATCAGTGTGGCTTTCAGACGTATAATATCTTACCTTGTAAATAATAATTGTCGTATTTGTATCTTCTATATAAACGTTAGACACTGTTTACTGTCTCTCAGTTCGAGTCCATTCGTGTGCTCGAATGCTTGAAGATGCCGAAAGGCGAAACCCGGGTCGTTAGTGACAAAATACATGGAAGTGTACAAAATCTCAATAATCCAAATTTTACAAAAATACTGTTTAAAATTTGATTTGAATAATTAACCATCACATCAAATACATCAAGAAGTAAACTAAAGTCGTCGCATTCTATCTAAAATAAATTGAAGAAAATGAGGATGAAAAATATTTAATCTACGACTTTGCAAGCAAAATGGCTGCGGCAAGTCATCATATACACTGCCAACGCACACGCAAGCAAGTGCGTAGCCGTAAACTATGCATGATACACAAGGCTGACGATTAAGCCGAAATTCAAAAGACTGAATATCGAAAGCTGTTTCTAAAAATATATTTCCTTTAGTTCTACTTGACGTGTTCACGATCTGTTGCCTAATTTCTCTACCTAAAGGTTTGAACTATTTTTTAAAGCATAAGTGTTTCCTTATGGTTTGACCGGAAATACAAGATAAAGTCTTGGACATGTAATGTCCAGTGCGTTCATCGGGTCAATAACATTATATAAATACACATTCCAATTGCATTACAATATTTAAATTTGCAGCTGCGTAAGATTGCTCGTGTATTACGGCATATTTAAAGGAGTCATTCGTGAAACTCAATGATATCATGATAAGATACTGAAAGCACCAGAGTTGGGTGAAGGCACAAATAACCATTACCTGGGGTATTCCTCATTGTTCTTGAAATCAAGAAAAATTGTATCTCAACAGAAGTCGTTCTACGGGAAATGTTTGTTATTCAATTACTCAAGATCTCTTTTTCAGAGAGAGTGGAGATAGAAGAACGGTGCTAGGGCAGGACCGTTTGATGCGACAATTGCAAGTAGTGAGTACATTGGCCAAAACAATTTATTCTTTTGTATTGAAGCAATTGAGAATACAGTAGTCTCCGATTATACACAGTTTCAAATATTTCCGCTCCCAATGTGCAGCATATGGGTCTCCTAATGGACGTATCTGAACAAAAGTTTTTTCTACGAGAACCGCTCGTCACTGCCGTTATTCGAAGAGATAGAAGGATAGCGCTAGAACATTACTAATGGTTAGCTAATCACTCTCGCTAAGCATAATTTTTAGGAACATACGGGTGGGTGGGAGGTTTAAAACATCTCAGACATTCATGCCTTCAAACAGAAAGAGAGATTGAACCCTTCCTTCTATCCGTACTCTCTTCGTAAAGACAAATTGAGCAACTTAATAACAAGCGGGTATAAACTTTTATTGAGATATAATTTATCTCCATTAGAAATCCACAGATAGAAATTATCTAATTATTAAATAACCATCGATGGAAAAATCTATTTATGATTGGTATTCGAACCAGCGGAATCCGAAATTCTCACCTTGTACTGTTCGGTCTCCAGCACCATTCTGCTGCTTATCTCCGGCCTGTCCGAGGACTTATCAGCGACTTCGTTCTTAGCCACGGTGACGATGTCCACCTTCAATTTTACCTTGTCTCTCTTCTTATCCTTCTTCCTGTCTTTTTTCTTTTTACTCCTCTTAACTGCGTCCTTCCCTTCGGCTAAGTAGTCTTCGAGGCTGTCGATTTTACTCCGTTTCAACTTCCGTTTGGAAGGTTTTTTAACCTTAAAATCGTCAGCGCCGCAGTAGTTGTTTCCAGAGAAAGAATCATCGTCGACGATGCCCTGCTTTACGATCTTCAGAGGCAGATTCTCGTAACCCAGATCGTCTAATTCTTCCAATTTAACGGCGTACAAATCTACATTGTCAATTTTTTCTTTTTCTTCGTCGGAAACAGCGCCATCTTCGTAGCGTGCGTCATCGTCGTCGCAATCTTCATTTTTAACGTTATCCGCAACGTGCAGCGTTTTATCGGCAACACTCTCACAGCTTTCGATTGCGTAATTCGTGTCATGTTTTTCATTGTTTTGTAAGCGAGCGGGCGAAGCGGAATATACTGTCGTGTTACTGGCCGGTTCGTGTTCTTGAGTTGACGTGACGTCGATAGCGAACGTGTTGGAGTAGGACAGCATATGAAAAGCGTTTAATTTCTTTCGCTCGCTCGCTAAGAAGTCTTTCGTCAACTAGAATAAAAGAACAAACATATAATTATGACTTGATTTGTCAGTCATAACATATTTACATCATTAGTATAAAACCGTTGACTATTAAAATCTCTTCCATCGAAATATTGCCATAATTTTTACTTAGTTTATTATTCACTGTTAAGGTGTTAACTGTCAATTCTTGGGGGAAGTAGTACAAATGAATTGTTTTATTTTATGAAATTTTTGAAACTATTTCTAATTTAAAATTGTTTGCTAATACAAACATTTAAAGCAAGTACTCGGTCAAAACCAAGTGCCTCAATGAACCAAGTATGCTGACGACACTGTCATATTTCACAAATCTGTCGTGGGTATTCAGGAAACAATGGACAGGCTGCAGAGCAACTCGTATCGCATAAGTTGCAAAATCAATGCGAGTGAAACCATGGTGCTCTGCACCAGTTTCTGTCCGGACCCAGACTACCCCCTGACAAGCGCGGAGCTAGACATCGAGAGAGTCAACGGCTTCGTGTACCTGGAGGAACACATCATGGGAGATGGAAATCCGTGTAAAGAGCTAGTGATTAGATCAGGGATAGCTGGAGAAACCTTCAATTCAATTCGGAATATCTCACGGTTGTGTTCAGTCAGAACCATGTGTCACCTACTCAACGCATGCATTTCGACAGCGCTGGTTTGCTGTTGGGAATCATGGCACCACGCTTAAGTGCAGGGTAACCGTATAATGTGCTTTGCAAACAGATGCTTGTGATGAATGCTAGGGGTAAGGTGGTTTCACTTTGTCAGGAGATCGGAGGTAAGAGAGCGGACAGATCAGTCTCGGCAGCCCAGGGAACCTAAATCCCGCTTGTTTCTTTTACCAATCGGATGGATCCCGTCGCCCCGGAAGGTCATCCAATGGCGCTAGGCTGACCTGGGAGTGTGTCGCCCATACACAGACAATTTTTAAAAGAGTCGTGAAGACGTTGTATTACCCGTCGCGTTTGGTAGTATCGGCGTTTATTGATGAAGACGTCGAGGGTGTAGCGGACGCTTCTGCACCGCTCCCGGAAGTAATTGAACTTGCTAAGCTGACGCAGGCACCCAGCGCATATCCAAGGTGGCAGCCCGTCCGACTCGGACGCCTGAAACACAAATAATTGCAATATATAATATGAAACAATTTCCGGCATTGCAGCTAGCAGTCATGCCATCAGATATTTTTAAGTCGCATGAAGTCTTCTCAGGGCTCAAATGATATTCTTTAAGATTTAAGACATTAACAAATTTCAAAAACACAGTAGAACATGAGTGAAGATATCGAAGGGCGGGTCCATATAGGATGACTCTCGTAGCAATCGAAGACGGATCTAACAATGGAGACAGGCTCAGTCAGTATGGCGGTTTCAAAAGGCTAGAATCTGTAAGATTGCTTTCGGAGCTGGTGAAGATACTATGACAATAGTGGCAGAAGTCAATCAGTCAATATCTGACCAAGTTTATTGGTCCCATGCACTGATTGTCCCTAGTTTAAAGAATAACTTAGCGATATCTGAATAGATCTGTTTGTTTGCTGTATGACGCAGCGAAAGTCAATCCTTTGCAATGCAAATTGTTAATTCATTTTCGGTATCCGACTCTGTGACATCTGAAATTCCTTACTACGATTAACTAACCACTAGTTCTGTCCTACCCACTACTCTCTGCGAAAGAGTAACCAGCAATTCTCGTAGAAAAACTTCTGTTGAAATACTTCCAAAAGAGACTAGAAGAGTAGACGTGGTTTTAAAAAAAATATAACATAAAGTTAACAATATTATAATATCTCTATCGAAATAGTCAGGTCGGTGGTGCAGTGGTAAATGGCGTTGGCTAGGATTACAGATGTCCTGGGTTCAAATCAGCGTACGGACAATTTAAAAAATCGTTTTTTTTTTTTCAATGGATTTCTATTCAAAGGCATGGATGTTTCTGATGTCTAGAATTCCCTCCCACCCATCCGATCCTAAAAACGGGGCGCAGCGAGAGCGATCAGCTAGCCACTAGTCCTGTCCTAGCCCTATTCTTCTATCCCTACTGTCTTCGAAAAAAAAATTGAGCAACTGAATAACAAGCAGTTCTCGTAGAAACACTTCCACTGAGATACCTTCATTAGAAATCCATATACTTTACGTAAGGAACAGACGCGGTTTGCAAAAGAAACATAAAAATATATAAAAATAACAATACTATAAATCCTCTATTGAAATCTTGTTTTTTTCAACGAAATAAACAGTTGAATAGCGCTATAACAACAAAATATCAAACATAGAACGTTGCTATGTAATATAATATGCAGTTCATTTGTTTTTCTTGTGTATTTACCTCGATACCAGCGACTAAACTGTAAACACTGTTCACGGATTCGTCGAATACGTTCGTCATGTTTCCCTGCGTTTCCAGGCACGCCCGGCACACCTTCCCGTCGAAATACAGTGAGTCGTCAATGGCGGAAGCGCTCTCCGTCGATTCCATCGTGAGTTATTTTAATTTCGGCATGTTTTGCGTGAGAAATCAAGCCGCGATCGCAGGTCTGACGTCTGTCTACTGACGGCGGCGGCCATATTTGTTTTGTTTATTGTCCGGTTCCGTGTTGTTTGCCATGTAAAGAAAAAAATATTATCAAGTATCCCTTGTGGTTTGACGGATTCATTATGGAAATTTATTATAAATCGGGAGTTGCGTTTTATATCGCTGTAAACTTTATTTTAATTTGAAAAAAAAATATCTTGCATTGCAGCTAAAATACGAGACAAACTTGATGAGAGTTTTAATAAATCACTCATGTCCAAGATGACAAATTTAAATTGAAAAAAATCCAAATTTGTTATTGATCTTGCTGGGATTTGAACCAAGACTCAACAGATCGTTAGGGTAAAGCTCTTACAATTAGACCACATAGGCCGACCATATGACCACCACACGATTCCTCCATGATTCTCTGTCCCCCGCTAGCGTTTTTGCTTCCTACCAGGTTATGTTTCCAAGAAGCTTTGAAACGTGACTTATTCCACAATCATTTAGCTTGGAAGATGGATGGTTATATGGTAGCCAATAGCTCAGCTGTGGGGTCAATATGTAATTCGGTTGCATACTTACAAAGCCTCATCAATCCAAATTGTTATGTTGCAGAAATGGCTCATTCCAACATAACTTGATATACAATATTAAGAGAGAGAAAATACTCTTAATTCACAAAAAAATGGACAGGTTTCTCTTTTGTTTCTATTTTAAACATGCCACACTATGATTTAGCAAAGATAAAAATTTGTCTGTTGCATTTTACAAGGGTTTTTTTTTATTTGTTTATTTTTTATAATCGTCAAAAAAATATTGTTTTGAGATAATGGACTTTCAATAGAATCGTGCAAATTAAGTCTCTTTATTTACATACCTTAACCGTTATTTATTAAACTAACCACTTGATGAGATTCCTTAATCATTTACGAATTTGATTTAATTTTTAGCAATTCTTTTTTATAGTAATGTTAGTTATAGTTTTTTGCCATTAAAATAATGTTTTCCCATCTCAATTATGTACAGAATATATGAAAGCATCAAGAAAAGTTGTCAAGACTTTAAAATCACTTTTATAGTAATTACAGTGATTATTTGTATCGTGGACCAAAATTACCCGATTCGGATGGAAATTTTGCACACCTTGTTTTATCTTTGTTTATATATCAATTATAACAATAAATCTATGTATGTTGATTAAATTTCATCTTAAGATATTAGTTCATTTCTATATAGAACAATATCACACATAAATGCAATGGCGAACTATAAAAATACAAAAACCTTCAGAGCTGCTCAAAGTTACCCAGATTGACCGTAGTACTATTATCAAAAATAGCTAACCTACAACGGTCCACCTAGTAAAATTTACATGGCATTCAAAAGATTAACGGATTTTATTAAAAATAATTGACTTTATTTTGAACGAATTCTTCTTTCAGCGGCTTGCCGTTGGCGGTAGCGAATCACATAACTCTTCGAACGGTATTCAGTATCGTCTCCGGATTCTTCGCTGCCGTTGTCACTTTCTTTCCCGTCGCGCAATGAGAATCCAAAGGACTTTCCAATGTTATACACGTCTTTGTGTTTAAGGAGAAACAGCCTGGAGTTCTTGTCGCTGGTGGACCTGATGCTTTGCAGGATTTTGCTGGTGCTGAGTCCCTGCAGCAGCTGCGCGACGACGATCGCTCGGTCCCAATCGGACAGAGGGAGATACTTGGCGCCAAAGTCGTGTTTATAATGATCTTTGTAATACTTCACAATTATGTCATCGCCGGACCTCTCCATTTCGATCTGAGACATACACTGGTAGCCGATCTTGTAACTGTCGTATCTCCGGGGTTTTTTGGTCGGTCCGGCGCTGCGTTTGCCGTGCCCCGATCGATGACATAGCCACAGCCTTCCGACACAAAAAGGATTAGACTATAGTTCAAAGCATTGTAATGATATCAAATTATTTAGAATTAAATGAATAAAATCCAGTTCATTACTAAGACATCTCCAAATCAAATAACCCATATTGAGATAGTGAGAAAAGCAATATTCAAATGGTCACCGTAAATCAAATATTATTGATTTGTACACGAGTTTTATACATTTTATAAACAGGTGTTTAACAATTAGGCACTTTTCGAGTATAGTCGGTAGAAGGATATTTAGAAATATCCTAGAAATATCAATATTTTGTTGAGTAATTCTTTAGAAGGTTATCTGCCTTAGTATATTTTTGCTGACATTTTTGAGTACTGAATCAGATAGAGGGCAACATTTTACATATAACTGCATATTTAATTTCAAATTTCATTCCTTTAGAGTGGTCTGACTTAAATTTTAAATTATGTGATTTTCTGGACTATAGCCGAGTGATTAAAGTCATTTCAACGTAAATTTTACTAATTCAGAAGCATTGATTCGATTGGTCCTTTACTCTTATACGCATTGCATTTATTTTAGCATATTCAACTCATTTTTAAATTATTAAGACTTAACGCCCTTTTCCTTTTGCATACAGAATATTTCATGCACCGATACAAACTTACTGACCATTTGTCTGTGTTGAGCTGTTGCTGCACACCTTTGCAATAGTATAATGAGCAAGTTTTGTTCTCTTCAGCCGTCCTCCAAGCCTTGAACCCTGTAAGAGGTGCAACGAGCAATTTATAAATGGCTACTTCTGGGGTTCACGGTTGAACTCGGTCAAAAATGAGTGCTAGGTATTCAACGCATGCATTCTGACGGTGATGCGAGTCATGGCACCTCACTAAAGCACAGGGTGACCGTATACTGTGCTTTGAAAACAAATACTAGGTGTACAGTGGTTTAACTGTGTCATATTTCACAAATTTTTTGAGGGTATTCAACAATGGAGAAGCTGCAGAGCAACTCGTATCGCATTGGTCTCAACGTCAATGCGAGTAAAACCAATGTGCTTTACAAAAGTGTCTTTCCAAACTCAAACTACCCTCTGACGAGTGGGGGGCAGGACATTGAGAAAGTCATTGAGGGTAACACATTACAGGAGATGGTGATCCATTCAAGGATGGTAAACAGCTTGCGATCCAATTAGGGATAGCTGCAGTAACCTTCAACTAAATGAACAATGTCTGGAACTTACCGTACTCGATCAGTACCAAGTGCCACCTATTCAATGCATGCATTCTGACAGTGCTGCTGTACAGTCGCGAGTCATAGCACAGGATAACCGAAAACAGATACTTGCGGCAACTACTGTTTGTACGGTGGTTGATTTTGTCAGGAGCTCGGAGGTAAGGGATGCGGACGGACTAGCCTCTTATTACGTCCAATAATAAAAAGGCGACAATGGACCTGGCTTGGACACGTGCTGCGGATGCCCCAGGGGAGCCTGAAGCATGCCTGTATCTTTCACCAACCAGATGGATTCCGTCGCCTTGGAAGGCCGCTGATGACCATCCATAGGATGTATTCGGCGGAGCTACGAGACGCTGGGATGACCTGGAAGGAAGCGAGGAGACTGGGAAGCTTGGAGGAAGCGCGTGATGGCCATATGCTCCAAATAGGGAGCGGATATGTTTAAAAAAAAAAATTATAATCAGTCAACATCGTAAATTAAAAAAAAATATAGTAAATAATGTAAATTAATTAAAACATATGCAACAAATCACCATTTATGCTCTTGAACGTCAAACGCTGGCATCCCATTTCCAAGCCGTGTTCATCTTCCAAGTGTTTCCTCAGAAGACTCGTTTTGCCGAAGGCGGCCGAGCATCCATCTTCGCGACAGAGGGCTTGTTTGACGGGGAAAATACCAACATTCCTCCTCATAACCGCTTCCTCGTGCTTCCTGTCAAAGTGGCGGTAGAGACTCTGCCGTTTGACGAACGCCCTTGTGCAAAGCATACACTCAAACCCTCGCTCTGTGCGTATCGGCATCGAGTATACGACCGGTTCGGGGTTCGTCACGAATCTGACGGCCTCCGTGTCTTCGGTTTGGGCATCTGGGCGTTGTTCCGCTGGCACAGTGATCTCTTCTATCACTTCCGAGTAGTCCACTCGTTCATCTTCGGCGGGGAATGGCTCATCTACTGACCCGACAACAAATATGTACGACAGGTTAGGATCTTCCAACAAATTTATATCCATTGTGATGCAGTATCTTATTTAGAATAACGTCCAATCAATGCGTATAAGAGACATGCGCGAATTCTTAGGGAAAACGACGGTATTTCAGTATCGTTTTGTTGTGACGTCTGATTTTTAGGTTATGATACGGAATAATTGCCGCAATGAAAAAATGTGTAACCTTACAATAATTATTATAGGCAATGGAAAATCATCATCACCGTGAAAAAATGAGATAAAATAATAGTCATAACATGCGCCGCAGACATCAAATACCATTCGGCATCATCAAAATTTAATAGGCGGAATTACCCTTGGTTCACTAATGATTGCAAACATTTGTAAAGTTCAACTTAGGGTTGTGCAAATGATATAATTAATTGTTCAGATAAGGTGACGTGCATATTAATTAAGTAAGATAATTATTTATGGAACTTTTATTTTTTAATGATTTTGCCAAGAAATATAAAAAAAATAATATACGGTTTTTTTTGCACTAATTCCACATGTTTATAATGATCAGAACCAGTTTCGCTCGTCACAAGAATTATCAACAGATAAAAATAAAAGGCTATTTAAAAAATTGAAATTTATATCAGTCCGTATTAGGGGTTGAATTCATCATAGCCATAATCGAAGCCGGAGACGTTGACCACTGCACACCTGGACCCGACAAATAAATAAATAATTTTCAAAATATTGTAAATTACATCTTTTTTAGTCCATGGTAACTTTTATAGACAGCATTGTCTATGATGTCACAATCTGACGTTTGGCGACAACAATCAATATTATTGAAAGCGTTCTTATTTCGAATAAAAAAAACAAAATTATAAAAATGGACGCCGAAGACATTGATTTCGTAGAAATACCGATTGTGAAAAATTCAGAAGAAGAATATTTACAAAATGTCGAAAGTTCCACACATAAAGATGTAAATATGATCAATTTAATGGTAAATACGCTAATAACAATGCAGTTTTGTAAACAATTTAATTACAAATAGAAAAATGTTAAATTGTCCTTTCTTTGGTAAATGTTCGTATTGGTGGATGTTGTCTAAAAATGCACTTTTTTCATCAAAAAGTATGCGAAATGAATTATATACGGTAGAACAGTCTTTTATCAAGCTAAATATATGGAAAATATTCAATAATGATGAAAGGAAACGATGGAATAGTGATTTATTGAGGACATGTCGCATAGTAATTAGTGTATTGTCACAAACTTTATTATTTGCTCTCTATATTGCAATAAATCAAGAGTGCCAACCTAAAAAGCAAACATATTCGTGGTTACATTAAACAAATAAGAGTCTAAATGAAGATTCCTACGAATTCAAATATCTT
Organism: Himalopsyche phryganea; assembly: GCA_022494535.1. Classification (NCBI taxonomy): domain Eukaryota; kingdom Metazoa; phylum Arthropoda; class Insecta; order Trichoptera; family Rhyacophilidae; genus Himalopsyche; species Himalopsyche phryganea. Next base: position 924,738 of record JAGVSL010000162.1, on the reverse strand, counting down.
TATTTTACGTAAGGCATTTATTTGGTAGAAGTAAAATATGAAAGTATTCAGTTCTACAATGTTTTATTTGTTAATGTAATTAGTTTCATAAATTTCGTTCCAGGAATCAGTACCGTTCCAGCCTGGAAAACAACAAAACCCTGCCAATGGCAAAACGGTCACCAACAAATACCGATGTCAAAGTTGCATCTACCGCTGTAATAACTACGAAGACTTCCGGAAGCACCAAAACAGACACGGCGTCAAGAAAAAGTTTGCGTGCGATCAGTGCACGTACGCCTGCCAATACCCGAGCGACCTCGCCAAGCACAAGACCGTCCACACCGACGTTAAGCAATTTTCGTGTGACATTTGCGATTACACGTGTCGTTTTTCCAGCAACCTCGTAAACCACAAACTAAAACACACAGGGGAAGCTTTGTATTCCTGCGAATTCTGCAAATACAAAGGATACATTTTGAGTAATTTTAAAAAGCATCTATTGACGCACAGCGACGACCGGCCGTTCGCGTGTAATGTTTGTTCATACACGTGCCGACAAGCGAGCAATCTCGCGCAGCATAAATTAAAACACAACGTAGAAAAAGCGTTTTCGTGCGGGTTTTGCGATTACCGCAGTCGTTCTTACGGGAATTTGACTAATCACATGTCGACGCATGGATCTGATCGGCCGTTTTCGTGCGACGAGTGCGCATACACGTGTCGCCTGGCCAGTTCGTTGAAGAAACATAAAATAATACACACCGATTTGAAGCCGTATTCGTGTAGGGTTTGTAAATACACGTGTAAGACTTCTACGTATTTAAAAATACATAATTTGATTCATAACGATATTAACCCATACGTTTGCAATCTTTGTCCATATAAAAGTAAATATTCCAGCAATTTAAATAAGCACATAAGAAAGAAACATTCAGAAATTGTTACTGGAACAACAGTTCCGATTGAAGTCGTGCTTGGAAATACGAATCAACACGTTACGTTAATTGAAATTGACGTTCCACCATTTGAAAACGTTAGTTAATTACGTTCTATTCCAAATTGAATGGATTAGAACAGTGTTTCCTACGGATACCCAGGGGTCCGTTGCAAATTAAAAATAATTTAGGGGTGCGTGGACAACGTTAAATATTTGTGACGCTTTTTCATTATTACGAAAGTTGAAATGAATAGCAATAAATAAATTGGTAGCAATTTTTTGGGTTTTGGACCATTTTGCAAGCTGAACCGCAAACTCAATGTATCCCTACTAATAGAGGAGCAATTTATTGAATAATTCACACGCGAGAGCCGGAAAACAATGTTTGTATAAAGATACCACAAATTCTGGTTACAAATATAGATACCAATTTTATATCCTGCATTATGGGTCACTGTACAGAGGCTGTTGACTGCTTTCCCGTCTTCCTATTTAGTGGAACGTGGATTAAGTGCGGTTATGAACTTCATCATACTGTAAATATCAAAATGTTTTATTTTTACCATTTGCCATTCAAGAAAACTTTACAGTTTTTCCATTTTACTTTGGCGGTTCGTGGTCAGGTTTTTGCCTTAAGAAGGGGTCCATACGCATAATAAGTTTGGGAACCACTGCATTAGAACAGACTCAACGATACTTTGAGTACATTTGCAAGCTTGACTGGCTTACCGTTTAAGGTGCAATTTGAGTTGGGGCCTGGCAGCACTAGTGTGGCACAGATCATCGAGAGGGGGTAACACAAAAGATAGATTGATTGAATTGGCATTTATTTGATAGAATTCCATTATAATAGGATAAAATAACAAAGTATTCAATTCTACAAAATTTTATTAGGTAGTTGATAGCTGGTTCGGCTTGAAGCCATCGTCAGAACTATACTAAAACTCTGTTAATGTGGCATTTAATGTTAGTAATAATCTTGTCGGCGTCCATTACGCAGTTGGTAGTGTCGTTGGCTACGGTTACGGATGTCTCGGGATCAATTTATGCTAACCACTGGTCCTGTCATGGAATAAAAATATAGTTGTGACGATGACGTTAAGCCAAAATAGCTATCAACTACCTAATAAAATTTTGTAGAACTAAATGCTTTGTTATTTTATCCTATAACAAAAGAAAAATTTCGCTTTCCGCTTAGAAGTAGTTGCAGTGACATTCAACTCGGCTGTACACGATTGAAACTAAATGCCAAACGTTGTATTCTTCTGTTGCTGGTTTATGGTAGCGAATCGTGGCACCTAATGAAGACTCGGAAAAGCCGTATACTGAGATTCGTGAATAGATGCTTGAGTAGGATACAGGGGGTGAGGTGGTTCGACTTCGTGAGGAACTCGGAGGTTAGGGAACCGACCTGGCTGGATCGCGTGCTGCGGAAAGCCTCAATCCTGCTTGCCTCTTCTTCTGACCAGTGGAATTCCGGTGTCCTGGACGTCTATCCACTGCGAAGCTGAAGGATTCTGGCATGTCGCGGAAGGAAGCAAAGCGATTGGTGGGTGACGTGGCCATATGCTCAACATAAGGTGGGAATATGGTTAGTGAAGAAGAATTTTGGCGGGTGTTTTAAAGATATTTTTGTCTGGAACGCTTCTAGGTTCCACAAAAACAACGATATGCTGCCATATTGTAAATTTATTATCCAGAATAAAGAACATTTTGTAAAATATTCTATGTGAAAGTTTCCATTTAACCAGAGCGTTGGTGCGGAGTTTGGAGCAGGAGATCGGAGAGGTGGAGCAATGCGGTTTTGTCCGGAGTTCCTAAAATATATAGCGCTCCACTGCTCTGTAAATTGTTATCAAAATTGGTATTAAAATTTCGTCCTAATTTACAATGATTATATGTAAGAAACATATTTGGCTTTTGGGCCCTGTGTTCCAGTGTAGCGGTAAGAGCTTTGCCCTAGCGATCAGCTGAGCCTGGTTCAAGTCCCAGCAGGGTCAATATCAAATTTAGACTTCTTCAATTCAAATATGTGATTTTGGACATGAGTAATTTGTAAAAATTCTCATCGAGTTTATCTCGTGTGATTTTCCAATTTTTTAAATATTTGGCACATTGGCTATCAGCTGTAATGACAGATCAATTTTTTATTTGTCAGCTGTCAATGTGAATAATATGGACTCCTAATGGAGGTATTTAAACGGAAGTTTTTTCTACGAAAACTGCTAGTTACTCAACCTCTCTTTTTCTTTTGAAGAGAGTAGGGATTGAAAGATAGGGCTAGGACAGGACTAGTGGTTAGCTAATCACTCTCGCTATGCCCCGTTTCTATGATCGGATGGGTGCGAGGGAATTTTAGAGATTTTCAAAAATCAATTTATAAAACTGTCCACATCAAGACTTGAACTTGAGACATTCGTAACCGTAGCCGACGACGTTAACCCCTGCACAACGGAGCCGACTAGTCCTGGCTTAGGTCCCTCCAAAGCAAGGGCGGTAAAGAGTGATAGGCTTAAATAAAAACGGTTCGATAATCTATTTATATAATTTATAATTTAATTTAAGACATCGACTGAGGGTGCTTGATGGAATTTCAATATCGAATTTGAATTATTGAGATTTTGTACACTTCCATGTATTTTGTCACTAACGACCCGGGTTTCGCCTTTCGGCATCTTCAGGCATTCGAGCTAACGAATGGACTCGAACTGACAGACAGTAAACAGTGTCTAACGTTTATATAGAAGATACAAATACGACAAATATTATTTACGAGATAAAATATTATACGTCTAGGATCCACAACTGATACCTTAGTTAACATTTCGAGAATCGCCTTAATCCTTATTTTGTAAACAACACTCTGTTAACAGGTCGTTAGTGACAAAATACATGGAAGTGTACAAAATCTCAATAATTGAACATTAAAATGAATTAACAATTTAGACATGTACAGAAGATTCTAATTCATTGGGCAACCGGTTTGTTGGGACAGCGGCTTATTTGGCCCAAATATAGAGAAACAGGAACCGAACCAAGAAACTAACAATAGTTTATATTGTCAAATTGAGATAGTAAATGGAGACATCCCGCGATCTGAGAACTGAAAGGTTCTAAGTGTCGATTCTTCGGAAAAACAAAATTAGCTGCCGCATTATTCTAAGGGTATTACGAGGGTATATTTTAAGGAATAGCCGGAGCCACATTTAACTGGGGCACGCAGCTGTACATGAATTAAACCGAATGCCATTTATTCAAAGCTTGCATTATACTTGTGATGCTTTACGATAGTGGATCACGGCATCAGACAAAGACTCGGAAAAACCATTTACTTAGTTTCGAGAATAGAAGCTTGCGTCGAATACTCGGGGTGAAGTGGTTTGACTTCGTGAGGAATTCGGAGATTAGGGAACGGACCGCGCAACGCCCAGTCACGTCATTTCGACCTCAACTAGACTGCTGACGTCACCAATTTCATCGGTCATGAATAGTAGCGTCTTTTCAGCGTGAGTCAGCATGTGTCGCTGCAAACTGCTCAGTCGGTTGCACCTGAACGTGCAAATCTGACACGTGAACGGTTTCACTTCGCTGTGCACGAGTTTGTGACGCGCCAACGTGGCCGACAGCTTACACCGATAACTGCACTTATCACACTCGAAGGGTTTTTCCTCTGTATGAATCAACTTGTGTTTCTTCAGACTGCCGGACGAGCGGCAGATAAAGGGGCAGGTCCCGCATTGATACGGAGTTTCCTCGCCGTGTATCAGCTTGTGACGGAGGAGTTTGCTTGGCCGGTTGCACGTGTACGAGCACTGGTCGCAGTCCAGTGGGTTATCCTGGCTGTGGATGGTTTTGTGTCGGGCGAGGTCTCCGGGTCGCTTCAGCTTAAATCCGCACAGGTCGCAGGCGAATCTACGCTCGTCCGTGTGGATGTACTGATGCTTCCGGAGCTCGCTCGGCCTTTTACATTTGAACAGGCATTTGTCGCATTCTATCGGTTTGGTGACAGCAACCAGTTGTTCATCATCCCTCAAGTCGCGCTCTGTGATATATCTCAGTTTTTTTTTTTCTATATTGTTATTCTTTAGATGTATTATTGTTTTTTGATCTAAATTACTAAATTTGTCAGCATTAATAGCAGAATTTTTTGTTATTGTGCTAACTAACCTAACCTAAAAAAATAAAAATACACATTAACAACAACGATAATAAGTAATTTATTTATCAAATTGGCATTACAGCGGACAGCCAATGCGCCAAATATTTTGAAAAGTCATTCATGTTCAAGATCAAAAATTTTAAATTTGATATGTCGGCTCTGTAGTGCAGTGGTAAACGTCGTTGGTTCATGTACCGGTAGAGACAGGTTCATAAATTGATTTCTGTTTATAGACGTGGATGTTTGTGGTGTCTAAAATGAGTGAGAGCGATTAGCCAACCACTAGTCCTGTCTTAGCCCTATCCTTCTATTCCTACTCTCTTCAAAAAAGAGAGGTTGAGCAATTGAGTAACAAGTAGTTTTCTCGTAGAATACCTTCAATAGGAGGCCACCACTCAGTTACCCAACCTCTCTTTTTCGAAGAGAGTAGGGATTGAAGGATAGGACTATCACAGGACTAGTGGTTAGCTAATCGCTCTCGCTACAGCCCCGTTTTAAGGATGAATCAGATCGGTGGGAAGGAATTTTTAATCGTCAAAAACATCCATACTTTCAAACAGAAATCTTTAAATCAATTTATGAAACTGTCCGTACTGAGATTCGAGCCCGTGAGGTCCGCAACTGAAGCCTAAGACGTGAAGCACTACATCACGGAAAGTAGTTAGGTGAATATTCCTTACATACAAAATGAGTAATTGTGTTTTAGAAGTTGGTACTTCAAAAAGAAATTTTAATGGCGGCCCGACATGACAGCTAGCGACAAGTCACGAAGATATTCCATAATTTTAGCTTATTAAAAGATTATTCTACTCTAAAACGTATCATTTTGGGTATTGTGCGTCGTAAAAATAGCATTTTTAGACCACGTTCGGTAAAACGATTTATTGCCAATTATTTTTTACCTACCTACGAAAAATAACCATAGAGCAAACAAGACGACGTAAATGTTAAAAACAAAACATTAACCTTAGAGTTTAAATCTTTGGAATGCCTTTCAGAAGCAACAGTATCTTCTGAAACTTCAAATTCTGATTCCAAATCATCACTACAGTCCTCAGATACACCTTCATCATCAATTTCTGTCTTTATTCCTGCAGAATCCCGTCCGGAAGTCAATTCATGATTCAAAATTGGAACTTCGACGTAATAATGGCGGATCGGCTCTCGTTTCATCGTAGACTTTGATTCCTCCGCCATTTTGTGGCATTTATTAATTAATCTGACATCGCATCAGCGTCCGATATTATCAGACTTTTGCTGACGATCATTTTTATGTTTGTTTGCGCGAATCTGACGCACGGGGTGAAAACAACAGCCGGCCGGGATGTTCATCGATATTATTAGGCTAGCTGAAGTAGAGTTCTGCGGCCGTCTGTATTGTATAGCGATACTCGAACATTTAAAATAATAAAATAAACTAGGTAAAGGCTTAATTCTAATAGGTATATTTTTTGTTGGCATTTTTGTTTCATAAAGAATTTAGATTATAAGTAATCGTTTTTTTAAATTATTTTAATTAAAACAAAATCTAGCATTACAGCTGACAGCCAATGCGCCAAATATTTTGAAAATTGGAAAATCATATGAGATAAATTGAAATTGAAAAGATCTAAATTAGATATAAACCTTACGACAGCTCTAAAAGGAGTCTGATAAAATGTGACGAATGGTGATTTGTGAGGAAAAAGCTATGTGAATATGGTGAGAGGTTAAAAATTGCCAAAATTGCGTGACGTTATAAATGGACGGCCCCTAAAGAAACTGAGTAACAAGCAGTTTTTTTAGAAAAACTTATGTTGAAATACCTTCATTAGTAAGCTATATCATGCTGCACATTGTGAACAGATGTGGTTGAAATGAAAAATACATAATATATCGACTGTGTTTTGGCCAATTGATGTGATGTAACCATAAAAAAATACGAAAATGAGTTAATTATTGGATCTCTTTTTAAAGACAGACAGAGTAGAGACAGAGTGGGTTTATTTTCTATGGAATTGACGGGTTACATCAATTGGCCAAAACACCGTCAATATTATATATAGTCTTAAGTGATATCATTACCTACGTTTATTTTCTGTGGATTTGAAGGTAACTTTGTATAAATTTAAAATTTGTTATTCCACTGGCTGTGCATTTTCAGATTAACTAAAGTAAGTCACATTTAATAACAGTCAATGAAATAACAAAGTTATCAACTTAAATTTTATATTAATATCATTATAACACATCTCTTTTCGTCATCGATTTATAGCAACCTTTGCAATATAATTTGAAATTTCAAAACACTCATGGAGTTAATCAAATTTGAGATCCATAGTACCGTGAGGCCCTGGTCAATAGCCTCTTGGATAGGGTCTGAGTTTTGGATCACAAGTGTCTCAGATGTGTTTTTGCACTCCACTGGACGGAATATACCCAGTGATGATTTGAATATAACACATCAACCGAGCAATGTCTGCCAAGCAGAAGTGACAAAATCGACTGAACAATCAATTTATGAAACTGTCCATACATGGATTTGAACCTGTGACATCCATAACCAACAACGTTGAACATTGCACATACAGACCCGACATTATAAACAAAATATTTTTTGATGTTTTGAACACCCCAATTGACAGAAGATTCCCAGTGATGTATTAAAAAAAAACCATCAACCGAGTATTGTCCGTCAAGTAGGATTATCCATTTAGTGATGATTTATGCTAGCGAATCGCGACACACGTTATGTAATAATTTTATCTTCTGTGTTGTCCATTTCTTCTGTTGATGAATGTGTAACAGTCACAAAGGTAACTACAACTGTGATAGAATGATAAAAGTAACCTATCACACCAGCAGTTCCTTCTGTGACGATAGTTACAAGTTGGCCTCTTATGGTGAGCCGCTGCTGAGACAATCCTGGCGTAAACACGAAACAAACAAAACCTTGAGACACAGTATAAGGAACTATAACCAGTGCTGTAGAGAAAAATATACCGGGCGGTATATTCTTTTTCCCACAAGAACTGATTATTTAATAAATTATATTATGATTAAGGATTGAGAAATAGGGCTAGGACACAAACAGTATTTAGCTGATCGCTCTTCCTACACCTTGTTTTGAGGACTGAATAGGTGGGAGGGTACGGTACATTGCAGAAATCCATAAATCTATTGAAAAAAAACGATTTATTAAAACTGCCTTGTTCTTGGATTTTAAAATGTGAATACTGCTTCCGAAACCAACGACATTCACCACTCGACTACAATGTTAGTAAATGTCCCTTTAGGCTTTTATTGTAGCAAGATAGTATTCCAGTGTCACTTTTTCATGTTTCTGCATCTTGTGGATTGGGTATACGATATTGGATACATTGTTAAGATCTTCCCAGTGGCAGGCTGGTTGTACAATTTCTAAGAAAAAAACAATCTTGAGGGTATTAATATTATAAGGTATACAATATCAAACAAAGAGTGACATATAGTCACCGTATACCCTCTGCAAAGCTATGACGACGTGGAATGTTCTTGAGATTGTAGATTTATCTTCTGTACGTCAATTTCTACTGTAGATATATGACACAGTCACAAAGGTAACTACAACTGTGATAGAATGGAAAATGTAACCTATCACACCAGCAGTTCCTTCTGTGAATGTAGTCACGATGGATCGCACCAGCTTCTACAAAGAAACATAAATTACAGGTAGTCCTCGACTCGTGTTCACAATCTTTATTTATTAAAAGCAGAGGATCGGCCGGCCAATTTGCGATAAGATTTGAAAAGCGCGCTCTGATGTGTTAAAATGTATCTGTACCATTTTTTGTTGCAGTTACTTTATTTCCACAAATGAAATAGCTGCTCTGCTTTCTCCACTTAAGATGGCTGTTTATTGTTCATAATAATTACAAACTTAATATTTAATTATTTTAAATGGTTCACTAATTTTTTCTTATATTTTTCCTGATTCATTACTGTATATTACATTAGTAACGTCATTAAAAACTTTGTTCATCTAAATGGACTTTTAATGTAGCTATATTTGTGATTTCATATTAGTATTTAATGATTTGCAAGAGGTCCATAAAATTTTAATTGTAGACTCTTTTATTTGATTTATGTATAATTTGTTTGATAATCAGTATTTTCTTGTCTCAGTTCATGAACCATCAGTTTTATATAAATAAGCTTGTTATGTTTGTATTTTTATCAGTTGACAATGCTCGTAATGAGCGAAACCGGTCCTGATCATTATAAATATGTGGAAGTAGTACAAATGTGTTTTATTTTTAAAAAATAAATTGACGCCGCTAAAACTGACCTGAACCGAACAATATTAAATTTTAATAGTTTGTAAAGAATCCGATTTACGACCGGAAAGACCAAAGTTCAGGAATGTATTTTGGTCGTAAGTCGAGGACAACCTGTACATATTATTTGTTGAATGGGATAGATCATTCTTTCACACACTGTATTTGAATAATGTAGTCTCATTAATCCTTACTGCATCTGTGTTACTGGTTCTTCATCGAATTCTGTTGTCATTTTTGAATACACTTCGCACTAATGGTTCAGCTTTAAGGTTATCAAATATTACTTAAGAGCGAAACCACCAATGCGAAGTATCTTCAATTCTGCTAATAAAGCCCCGGAATCAGTTTCCTCCACTCCAACTAGCTGACGACCTCCCAGTGGTTCTCCCATTGGTAAATTGGTTCTACACATGGGAAGAACAAACAATTCAAGAGAACGATTCTTAATAATGACGACGGCGTGAATCCGAAACCGATGAACTGTAGTTATTTTTACCCTATTATAATGGAGTATTACCAAGTAATTTCAAATAAACACTGAGACTATTATGAGAGCATTACGTCATCTGGTTAGCATTCGTTATGTTGTGATGGTGTTGGACTCCCACATTCGACAGAAAACACCCAGTGATGTGTTTTATAATTCCTCAGCAACTGGGCGTTATCCACCGAACAAAAGAGACCTATTGATTGAATGGTCAACACGTAGCTACTACAGGATTCCCCGCCACTTTGCATCAAGCGGACATTCTGGATTAATTTCACTAGAAATCAGTTAAAATAGTCAACTAGTCGAAACTAGAATATACTTTACAGTAACTACTCAATAGGAGCTATATGTAGCTGGTTTTAACCAGATATAATTAGACAAAACTGGATATGAGATAGATAGAAAAAAAACGTAAACAAATTAAAACCAAATGATATTTTTTCAACGCTTGCATTCTACCTGTGCTGTTTTACGGTAGTGAATCATGGCACCCGGCGAAGACTGTATAATGCGTTTAGAGAATAGATACTTGCGTAGGATACTGCGGGTGAGGTGGCTTAACTTCGTGACGAACTCGGAGACGTTGGAACTGGCTGGGTCACGTGCTGTGGATGCCTCAATCTTGCTTCTTCCGTCGTACGAAATTTCAACGACTTGAATTTGATTTGAAATCCCACCAAGCACACTCAGTCGATATCTAAAAAAAACATGATGTGAGTTTGTAGTTGGTATAAAGGTAGTGTCATGAGTTATGAGTGACCAACCCGCCATATTTATAATAACAATCAAAACGCTTGAAGATTTGGCCACCTCTCCGGCCAGAAAATACCCAGTGATGTAATTTTTATTCAACACCTACTGAATATCGTCCGGCAAGCGAGCGTGGCCATTTTAATTATTTAAACACTCCTCCTAGGCAGGGTAGAAATATTACATAGTGTCACGGTTGGGTTTCTAGTCCAGTATCAATGGAAGGTATTTTTATTTTGACCTTCTGAACTAGGAAATTCAGTACAAACTTTTATAAATTTTAAATTCATTATGTTTGTAGCTAAATATCCCAATTTAGACTGCCATAATGATGCACTTGGCTTGAAATAGGAGCCACTTTTAAAATGCTGAAAGCACTGGAATAGAAACACAAAAAAATTACATACATGAGAGTAAAACAACAATATTTCATCTACTTTCAATCAGTAAGTGTAGTTAATTTCATATAGGTTGTGAAAAGACTATGGAATTAACACAAGAATAATTATTATATTAATATTAATAGCACGATTTGAAAAATGTTGAAGTGTGGGATAGTCCCAAAGGGCAACTATTGCTGTGATAAGATCGCAATATAACTTATCACACCAGGAGTTCCTTTTAAAACATATCCTACAAGACAGGATCAGAAATACAAATAGCTTCAGTTGTTATCAATAGGATATAACAATAACACAACACTATAACTGTCAAAGTCAACATAAATACAATTAATTAACAGTAATTTTATCGGTGCAGTTGTTTGTTTAACAGCGTCCAAATAAAATCAACTTTTGTTCTTTAGGTCCATGGTGCAGTGGAAAACGTTGGTGGCTTCGGTTACAGACTTCACAGACTCGTATCGCAGTGAGGACAGTTTTATATATTAGATTTACAGATTTTTGTTCGAGGGCATGGCTGTTTGTGTGTTTCTTAAATTCTCTCCCACCCATGCGATCCACACGAAAAACGAAGCGTACCAAGCAACAGAGTAAATATTAAAGATTTTTTCAATTTAAATTTGAGATCTTGGGCATGAGTGAATGTGATGTCTCTTCTCCTTGATGATTTAAAAAAAAATATCTGGTGCCTTGACTGTTAATAATTAAACAGAAGAAGAACACGGAAACAATACCAACAAACAATAAAAGCTCCACAAGTCACACTACCCTCTTAAAAAGTATTGCAGTTCTTTGCATATTCTGTCTGAAATTCTGTTATATAAATTCCACCGATGCTCTAGCTTTAATTAGTAAATTTAAATTAGAAGTTAGAACACAAGCGAGAAGTATAAACAGTAAAATAAAATATTCTAAAATAATGTAATTCAGTTGATGACGCCATATTTATTACCACTTCGCAAACCACACATCAATTTTGTCTGACCCCCCTTCTCCAAGAGTCTTCCTGGAAATTTAAATATTACATATTTAACAGAGCTAAGGAACATAGAAAACTGACGCCACAAGTCGGTCCAAGAACTGGAAGGTCAACGATGAACAGGCTATTCTGATGGATAGAGGATACCCAGTGATGAATATGGTGCAACACCAACTCGGTACACTCCACCAATTAGAAAAGCCTTAGTTATTATTAATGCTGTAGCGGAGAGTATAAACGGAATCTGGAATTCTTCTTTTCTGGCACTACAGTTCAGGGGAACCTTGGCCTCTCCAATTCTCCTGGTATTTCAAGTATTGTGACACTCCGTATGATATAATCACATCACTTGCTGTGTCATTTCTACATATTTGTATACATTCATTGGATTGTCATTATAATTCTTGTGAAGATTGCGAGCTCTTCGTAGGATGAAATATACCCGGTGAGGATAGGAAAACAACCACTACCAGAGTATTTCCATCTTATGAGAGGCTCGGAGAGGGATTCATCGAATATCTGACGTTACACAAAATTTTACTGAAATAGCTGCTCTACAGTTGCGAGCCATGACACCATATGAACAAGATAACCGTACACTGTATTTCGAAATGATGGTTTGACTTTATCAGGAACTGGTAGGTAAGAAAATGGACAAACCATATTTTGTCGAAAATAAACGAACAATGACGGTACTGGTTTGGAAATGTGCTGAAGATGCCCCAGGTGAGCCTGAATCTATTCTGGCACTTCTACAAGCTAGATGGAACAGTTGATGAGCAAAGAGGCTGGTGGTGTCCCTCGCCATTGGACAAACTATACCCAGTGATGACTTGAGGATCAGCACCGACTGAGCAACATTCATCCAAGTGCAAGAGTCATTGATCTTGATGATTAACTACCAACTTCCACACACAATGCCACATTAAATTCGATAACAGATGACATCTTGTGTAACAAGGGTTGACCCAGAGGGTAACTACAGCTGTGATAGAGCTAAAAAATCACCTATCACACCAGGAGTTCCTTCTGTGACAGGCCCCTCCTTATAGAATCCATCCTTATAGAACTCAGAAGTTAAATTACAGTTTTATGAAATAAGTGGGCCAAAACAGAAGTCTTGTGGGACACCTCGATTGATATGGGACCACAGTGGAATGCAAGCGTTTGATCTAGTCACCACATTAGAGTCACGGTGATACTGGAACAAAGCGCTTGAACTCCATTGCAATTCAGCAATTCTTATTACAGTAATATTAATTATACAATATAGATAAAATATTACCGGTCTGTGGTCGAGTGGTCAACGTACAGACTGGTTGATTGGGGCAGCAGCTTATTCGGGTCAAATCTAGGAAAAATGAAACATCACCGAGGAACTTAAATGACTAGTTTCTATCGTTAATTATTACCGGGCCTTTAACCGAGTGTAAAACGTCGATAGATCGTTAAAATCTTTTAATCCCTTGAAGAGACGTTGAGCAACTGAGTAACAAGCAGTTCTGGTATTCTGTTCAGATGGGCAGCGGATATGGTTAAAAAATTATTTTTACACGGTTTCGAAATTGCACGATCCAATACTATTGTCAATTTACTTGAATCTTTTTTGTACGGCTGTAACGTTTATTTAAAATTAAAATATTTTGAATAAAAAAACAAAATGAGTTCAGTTCTGACGATGGCGTTAAGCCAAAATTGATTGAACTAATAAATGGAGTTGTACCAAGTAAATGTATTTAATCAATAAGATACATACATTTAGCAAGACCGTTTGAATGCAACGTAAGAGGAATGAGTGTATTATATTGTTTTGACCATATCAAATGTGGTGCATATAGATTACTAATGGGTCTCAATATAACAAAATTTCTATTAGTGACTGGGTTGCTCAATCTATCTTTTCCTATCTAAGGATAAGGGTCTAGTACTTAGTTTGTCGGGTATAGAGCAGTGCTCCAAGCAACATAAATACTATAACAGGTGCAATAAAACAAATAATTAATGAACTTGAAGCTTGAAAGAATGAGTCTAGATTATGAAACAAAAATATAAATAAGTAATAAGTATTTCGTAGACAGATATGACACAAATAGAACAGGTAATCAAAAACACATAAATTAACATTAGTTTAGAATTTCGAAATAGGCGTAGTTGGCAAGCAATAAAATGCTTAATTAACAATAAATAATATTACACAAGGTAATTAGTACTGTGAAATCAATTTTTGTAATACTTACATGGCAGCATTGTGAAATACAGCAACTAGACACTTATTACCACACTTATTCAAACTTGGCCACTCGGTTACTCGATCCCTCTTTTTAGAAGTGAGAATGACAATAAGAATTTAAATTTATCATAATTTGATATTAACCTTGCCGGGATTTGAAACCAAAGCTCTCACCACTGAACCACAAAGGCCTAGTGGCATTGTCTATATAAAAGATATTCACTCAACTAAAATTAGAAATATTAAATGATATTTTAGACCAAGTCACAATTAGTCCTAAATTTATTTGAAAAAATACAGTTTCTTTCGTAATACTGCCTCCATTTTATATTTTCAGTTGATAATGATCACGATAAGCGAAATCAGCACTGATCATTATGAAAATGTGTACAGAAATAGTACAAAACTTATTGTGTTTAATTTTTAAATATAATGACTTTCCACAAAGAATTGACGAATTTAAAACAACTAATATTAAGTTTCACTCAGAAAATTAGTTAACGCGTTGCCCACCTGAGATTTAAGCCGTATGCGAACAATGATTCTACTCGTCAAAAAAAAATATTTATCAAAATCATGTTATTGACTATAAAACGATAAAATAAGAAAACGACAATTACAGCAAAATTGACGACAAATTCACAAAACTAAAAACACACTTTTACAGATAATATTATGAAATCTTAAAATAGATTTTCAAACAACTAAATTTCGAAGTAATTAAAATTAAATTAGAGAGTATAGTAATAGCGGCGATAATGAAATTTAGTTGTGCACTTCACAATTGATGAAGGTCGACTGAATATTGATAGCAAGGCCAAGGGTATTTATTCAAATTAGATCCTGTAGGGCTTCCGGCGGTTGGTAGTAAGGGAGGGGGTGATTTAGAAAGTTGATCGAAGAATACCCTGATATTAATAATTTAAATTATTCAATATTTGTACATATAATAAAATATTGCTGTTTTTTAAACAAACATTCAAAAATTTAATACATCAAGGGTAGGTATACTGGCGGAAATTATTAAATCATAAAAATATGTTCTAAGATAATCGCATTTGAAGCATTATTTTTGTTTTTTAAAGTGCGAATGTTTTTGGTATACAAATCATAAGATTTGGTATTGATGAGTTAAAGTTATATCATGCTTTTTGCCAGAGTAAAAAACTGACAATTTGACTTAATAATACTGTTTTTTACAAAGCCATTGTATTATATGAATTAATGCATTCTGCCAGTTGGTAGAGAGTTGAATTGCATACCTACATTTTTAAATTTAAATAGAAAATCATTAAAAATTAACTTTAGTCGGTACATCTTCGATACAGTATAATAAAATCTATTTTATTATGTGTTATGTAATATAACGTCATACGTAGAAGTTAAATCTTTAACTAGAATACATACAATATTAAAATCTAGCTTCTTTTTACAACGGCTGCAAAAAAACGATCCACATCGAAGAATATTCTTGGAATTTCAGTTAATTTTTCCTTGTTTTACTGGTTTTATTAATTGAATTGTTCATTTACTTGGTAGAATTGTACTTTTAAAAGCCATAGCACATCCTAATGTGGCGGATATGGCCTCCTAATATAAGTTTTTCTACGCAAGCATTCATGCTTTTGAACAGAAATCTAAAACCCGTGAGGTCTGTAACCGAAGCCAGCGACGTTGACCACTGCGCCACGGACCCGGCATTTATTTCTATAATGAAATATATATTTTTTAACTATGTTCGCCCACAATGTGAAGCATATGGACAATTTATGAAGCTTGTCTCGACAATCTTTCTCCTAGACGGACAGTTTTATAAATTGATTTTTCAGTGAATTTCTGTTGTTCCTGAAAATGGAAGCGATTAGCCAACCATTACTCCTGTCTAAGCCCTATCCTTTTGTCAATATACTTTTCGAAAAAAGAGAGGTTAAGCAACTGAATAACATGAAATTCACGAAGAAAAACTATTGTTAAGATACCTCTATTAAGAGGCAAAATGTTTTTATGATGTAGAAAATTCTCTCTCATTCACCCGATTCTAAAAAACGGGAGCTATTAACTTACCACTTTTCTTAGTCCTATCTTTCTAATCCTACTCTATTCACAAACGAGAGGTTCAGCAACAGAGTAACAAGCAATTTTCTTAGAATAACTTCTCTTAAGATACCTCCACTAGATGGCCATTTCGAATGTATACTGACAAAACGAATTCAGTAATTTTTTGACGATTTTCTGTTTTAAATGCCAAAATGTATGCAGTTTAACGCTTTTCGCACTGGCAAAACGCATTAGAATACATTATTTTTTTTGATTCTAGCAGAAAGCATGATAAAACTACAAATCTTATAATTGCATACTAAACAGATTATGTTTTATAATGTACAACAAATCTTATAAACCAACAATTGTACTTTGAAAAGAAAATAGTGCCTTAAATGACTTAATTCTTTCTGTCAGTATAACATAAATATATTGTTTATATTTAAGACAAATCAATATGAAATAGTATCATCATTAAGTCTTGTTATTATATTCATATCTAAATCAAACAGTATTGAGTCATAAATCGAGAAGTTTAGCAACTAAGCAATAGCCATTTCTCTTATGTTGAAGTATCATCTTTAATGCTTCGCATTAGGCAAATATTATTTAACTTCCTTGCTTACCAAAATGGAGAAAGTTATCATTGATTCATAACCTTATACTAGAGTTCTGCACGGGCCGAGCCCGACATCTTCAGGCCTGATTCGACCCGGCCCGAGTCATATAGAAATTCATTTATACTTTTGAAACAATACATCGTTGCTAAATTCACTAAATCGATAAAATGACATATTAAGTTAGTTATTCCAAATGTTACTTATTTAAAACTTTACTGTATGGAAGAATACACTTATTTTTGCAATGCCACTCAAAGAAAGAAAGTGTTTGTGTTTTAATTCTGTTTATTGAAGAGCTTTCTATCTGGTGCGTACACGAATAAATCAGATGGTTTTCCAAGATGTCTTTATTTGTACGAATTTGATTCTTTGTTTTAGATTTTAGATACATCTGGATTGTGAGATTGATTTTTATATATATAATAAGACCTACTGTAAGTTAAAAATTAAAAAGTTGAGAGCCGGGCTCGGGCCGGGCCGGGCCAGATTGTCCTATGTTCTTTGCGCAAGTGTAAGCAATAGCTTGACAAAGTTTCATCGGAATCGGATGAACGGTATGGCAGTGCATAATATACGAAGAAACCCACATTGATTTTTATATATTAGATAGAAAATACAGTTTTTTACAAACAAACTAAATGAAAAATATATGTATTTCATGTTAGTGTCTTCTTCCAGAAAATTGAAGATTGGTGCTATTGAATCCACATTTCCAACGATATTCATAGCACACGTGAAGTAAATTGTTTAAGTTATGAATAAAATCGCTTTACTAATAACGAAAACGGACGTCTCGTGTTCAATTCCCGGTGCGGACAGTTTTTTTTAAATTGATCTGGGTGTTTTTATGTCTAAAAACGATTAGCGATTAGCTAACCGCTAATCCTGTCCTAACCCTATTCTTCTATCCCTATTCTCTTCTAAAAAAAGTGAGGTTGAACAACTGATTAGTAAAGTACCAGTTAGAGACCTCCATTAGGAGATCATACGCTTCACGTTGGGAGCGGACATGGAAAAAAAGTATTGCTTTAAATAAATATCCTTTCCCGGGCCCGTGCAGAACTCTAGCTTACAATGAAACATTAACCAAACGAGTGTCAATATTATTAATATTTCTTGGAATGTTGTGTCATGTGACACTTTGCAAATTCCAAACATTCATAATATGGCTCGACATAATTAATTTGTCGAATGGTATTGTTTGTTATTATTTCGTACAATATATATCATTTTATTAAGAATTAAAAATACCATAAATTGATTTTTCAATGGGTTCAACGAGTGGGTAACAAGCAATTCTCGTACCAAAACTTATGATGAGATACCGGTATTAGGAGGACATATATGTTCCATATTGTGATCCTAAAAGCGGAAGCGATTAGCTTACCACTAGTCCTGTCCCAGCCCCCTAGCCCTTTTATACATACTCTGTTGGAAAAAAGAGAAGTTGAGGAACTGAGTAACAAGGAGTCCTCATAGAAAAAACTTCATACTGACCACTAGTCCTGCTATAGTCTAAATCTTTTATACCTACTTTCTTCGAAACAAGAGACGTTCAGTAAGTGAGTAACAAGCAATTCTCGTAGAAAAATTTCTATTGAGATACCTATATTTTAAAAAAATATCTCGCATTACAGCTGACAGCCAATGCGCCAAATATTTTTAAAATTAGAACATCATACGAGATAAACTCGATGAGAATTTTCATTCATCAAGTCATTAATCTCCAAGATCACAAATTTGAACTGAAAAAATCTAAAGTTGATAGTGACCTTGCTGGGAATCGAACCAGGACAGACCTGATTGCTAGGGTAAACACTTACCACTAGACCACAGAGGCTGACAAATTATTATTAAAACAACATATATAAGGATGTCATATGCTCCACATTGGGAGCGGCCATAATTAAAAAAAATGGCAACTCCTGTCCTACTGTAACAAGCAGCTCTCGTAGAAAAAACATGTAAATTACCATAAGTCTTGCCCTAGCCCAATCCTTCTACCCTTACTCTCATTGAAAAAAAGAGAGGTTCAACAACTGAGTGACAGGCAGTGCCCATGGAGATTTTCTCTCAAAATTCATTCAGCTGAAGGCCATACGCTCCACATTGGTATCGGACATGGGTAATTAAAATGTGAGATTAGAAACTTTGATAAAATATAATCAAATATTTGATTGTATTCATTAATTCCAAAATCAAAACAGGAAATGAATTATTAACGACATCAAGCAGCCATTTTGAAAATGTCACCTTCTGTATAGATAAACAATATTATTAAATAGTGTAATTAGTGACTTTCTATTCCGTCCTTAAGTGCGTTTAATTAATACTACAATTAATATGGAAACTGGCGCAGATACTAGGGTCATTTCGCCAGTGGTCGGCCAGTTAAGCGACAGGTGTACTTTCAAAAGGGATTTTGAGTCAATTAATGATAAATACATATTTTTTCGCTGTTATTCCATGAAACAGGGATTAAGTAATGTAACAAACGAAAAATAAAACAGTTAATATTGTACCAAGCATAAAATAATAGAAGTTTACAGAAAATGCGTATTCTCCTAGTGAACCAAACTTCATGAATATCGCGAAATAATCTACTGATATTAGACAGAACAATAAAAAACATAATGATGCAAAGCACGACAATATAAAGTATATTTTGTTAGCGATCCCCATACAAGATGAATTTGTCGAAACTTACGAAGTAAAAATGTGCTTTTTTTAAATTGCGTATTGCATCATATAGGTCAGCATGGTAAAGATATACATTGACATTGGATGTCGACATGTCTATGCTTCCTATTTGATTTTCTTTGAATTTCTTCTATTAAATCTGTGAAAGTGGATATGTTTTGCACATAATACTAGATATCGGTAGATGGCGAACCAATGTTATATATTCAAAAGTGATTCATAAATTCAAGGTAAAAAAACATTGTGCCCACCGGTGGGCTTATAGCGTGTGGAGCCCATACGAAGAACGCACACCGGTGTGTTTATAGCGGTCTAGTAGTTAAGAAACCATTGCACACTTGTATATTTCTAAATATCCTTCTACTGAATATATTCGTAAAGTACCTAATTGTTAAGCAGCTGTTTATAAAATGTACGAAAATCATGTAAAAATCAATAATATCTGATTAACGGCGACCATTTGTATATTTATTTTCTTACTATCTCAATATGGATTATTTAGAGATGTCTGAGCGAACTGGTCGATCGATATGCTTCACATTGGAATCGGACGTGGTAGCCAACAATAGAAAATATAATTAATTTATTAATAAGTATTATTGCTGGCGGCCTTTCACTTGATATTATCATTTAATGTCTTTAGGTAATTAGTGAAACATCCTGTTTCGATTGTAAATATTATTCAACGTATACACCTATGTAAATAAATAATTTTAATAAATATTTACAACTTTCCAATCGATTTGAAACTATGGCGAGATAATAATAAATTCGTTTTGACATTAGATCAATTATATCCTTCCATCCTTACTAGAGTAACTAGCAGTTCTAGTAGAAAGGTTATTGAGACGCATGTCTCGGGTTCGAATTCCAATAAGGACTATTTAATAAATTGATTGTTGAATCGATTTATTAAATTTTTAATATTTATGAATTTCTGTTCGAAGGCATGGATATTTTTAATGTCTAATTTGATTAGCTAGCCCTATTTTTCTATCCCTAATATCTTAAAAAAAGAGAGTTTGAGCGACTGAGTACAAAGCAGCTCTAGTAAAAAACTTATATTTACATACATATATGACGATGTCATATGCTCCACATTGGCACCGGATTTGGATTTAAATAAAATAGACATTCTTATCCTATAGTAACAAGCAGTTCTCGTAGAAAAAACTTGTAACTAACCATTAGTCGTGCACTAGTCTATTCCTTTTTTTTCCCATGTCCGCTCCCAGTGTGGAGCATATGGTCTCCTAATGGAGGTATCTTGACAGAATTTTTTCTACGAGAACTACTTGTCACTCAGTTGCTCAACCTCTCTTTTCTATTTTTTTTTTCGAAGAGAGTACGGATAGAAGGATAGGGCTATGACAGGACTAGTGGTTAGCTAATCGCTCTCGCTACGCCCCGTGAGGATGGGATGGGTGGGAGGGAGGACTCAGACTACGAACAGAAATCCATAAATCGATTGAAAGATCAATCTATGAAAACCGTCCGCACCGGGAATTGAACCCGAGACATCCGTAACCGTAGCCAGCGACGAAACCAACTGCGCCACGGACTATTCCTACCATCCATAAATTATTCGAAAAATAGTCAGGTTGAGCAGCTGAGTGGCAAGCAGCTCTCGTAAAAATTCTGTTTAGATACGTCTATGACGATGCCATATGCTCCACATTGGAATCGGACTTAGTTTTAAATAAAATAGCGATTCCTATCCTAGAGTAACAAGCAGTTCTTGTAGAAAAAAATTCTAACTAATCACTAGTCCCACCTTAGCCTAACCTTTTATCCTCACTCTCTTCGAAAAGATGGGGTGCTATTGAGTAACAAATAGTTCTATTACAAAGAGTCCGTATCTTTCACATTTAGAGCGTATATGGTTTAAAAAAATGTATATTTCATGATAAAAAAAAAATGCCGGATTGAAAATGTTGAGTTTAGGGGTCCGCGAGGTCCGAATGGTTGGCGAACGCTGCATTACAGTGCTAGTTGTAAGGTATACGATATTGCATAAAGGGTACATCACATCATACCCACCCACGCCCATTGTACTATAAAAACGAATATAGAAAACGCAACTAGACTTTCCAATAAATGTTTGCAATGTTTAAAATTCCCTCCCACCTGTGTGATTCTAAAAACGTCTGCAGCGAGAGCGATTAGCTCCCCATTATGTATGTACCAATTTAACTTGGCAGCTAGTGAAGGTACCACCGTCGCGAATGTTGCCATACTTAACCAGAACAGAATTTTTTAATAAATTCCAAAACTTATATTTTAACAACGGTTATTGAAAGTAGACAAGATATTTATTTCACATAAAATGGTATTTTGAGAAATTTATTTGAGACTGACAATTCTAGTTTCTAATTCAGCGGCGGCCAAGTAATGTTGCTAATACTATAGTCCTGTCCTAGTCTTTTACTTCTAACCCTAATCTCTTATATAAAAAAGCGAGGTTGAGCAACTGAGTAACAAGCGGTTCTCATACAAATACTTTTCTCGAGGTACCTCCATCAGGAGTCCATATGCTCCACACTGAGAGTGGACATGGCTAAAAATATTTAACGAAAAACGAAGCATCGGCGTGCGGTGGACTTATCTCTATCTCTATCGCACAACCTCATTTGAGTATGAGCAAGTAGGATACAAGAGCATGCGCCGCATGCCCTTGCATCTCGCTTGCACCTTCAATTTTCATGTGATTTAGTGAGAGAGAGATACAGCCACGACACGCGCATGCATAGTAGATATTTTACCCTTAACAAAATAAACTGACTTAAACTTACAGCAAGGTCAATATTAAATTTAAATTTAAGATCTTGGACATGGGTGTTTAGTGATGTCTCTCCTCCTCGAATTAAAAAAAAACTAATCTCATTTGAGTTTACCTCGTATTATTAAAAATCAATTTTGATTCAGCGTCATATGAAGAGTGAGTAGAACTAAACTTTTCGTTTATCTGGAGGGATTAATTTTCTGCACACTTGAGTGCACGCCACCTAGCCATGTGCATTTGCTCCTAAAACACAACCAAAAAAAAATTCAAGGACCCCCGGGTGGCACAAACCCTAGATACACCACTAGGAGGAGGGCAAGTAAGTTTCTCCTAACCCCAAAATTCAATCTCTATTAAAAGAGAGGTTGGGTGACCGATTCTCGCTAAGATGTCTGATGCATTTGGAATTATTTTGTATTTACAGCAAATTTTGATAAACTACAAACTAGGGTCTCGTGTAGTGACAAATTCATACTTACAAGACTGCATGCATTGGGACTGTGGTCGAAGAAAAGATGTGGCTGAAAGCACTTTGGTGGTCCACATAAGATGCATCTTCTTTGGTGACGTAGTTCTTCTTCTTCCATGATTCCCCGTCATCCGCCAATTGCTTTGCTTCCTCCCATGACATGCTAGAGTCCCTCAGTCCGACCGAGTACATCTTGAGGATAATACCTACCAGTTGTCCAGGAGAGAAGAGGCAAGCAGGTTTAAGGCATCCACAGACAGTTCCAACGTCTCTTCATGACCACTGACGTAACAGGGCGCTGTCTGGCACGGTCCCTAATCTCCAAATTCCCCACGAAGTCAAACCAACTCACCCACAGTATCCGTTGAAAGGATCTATTCTCAAAGCTCATTATACTGTTTTTTTAGTTTTCTTCGTGTGCCATGATTCTCTACCGTAAAGCAGCACTGGTATAATACAAGCTTTGAAGAAATGAAATTCGGTTTAAGACGTGTACAGCTGCGTGTCCCAGTCGGTCTGCATTGAGTTAAATGTGGGTCTAGCTATTTCAAGCTCTTTTTTTGTATTACCGTCTTCCAGACGAAGAGGTGTCTTGATTCACTACCGTAAAGAAGCGTTTATAGAATACAAGCGTTGTACAAATTGCAAACGGTCTCCATTGAGTTGAATGTGGCTCCAGGTATTCCAAACAGCCACGTCAATGGTCGGAATCTCCATTCTTTTAAAACCCACGTTTTGACTTGAAAGAAACACGTCTTCGAACCGATATGTAATTCAAATTATGAATTGATTTCAATATAATTTTTGATTTTAAAAAATTGTCTTCAATTGTCGATTGTTAAGCCAACACATACTTTCATTACACATAAAATATTTACACATATTAATTTCTCAACACTTGTTAATTAAAGGAGCTTTGAATATACACTGACGCTTTAGTGCTTGCATTTGAGGATCGCAAGAATTTTTCTCAAAGCTTGCATTTTTCTATTGAAAGGGGAAGGTTGTGCAATTCCGTTTCTTTATATTATATATTATATTATAAGTGCTTGCTCCAGATTCTATCCTAATTATTTCGTCAGTAACTAATTCAATACACGAGGGGTCTAGCATCATAACTCATAATCTCCAGCATATGCAAAAAATGGGTTATGAATGCAGCATTGTTCTTCAATTATAAAATACGTTTCTAAACTTACAAACTTCCATCTGAAATGATTCTGAAAATTGTGTTCATTTTCACAACCCATTTTTCTAAACTTATAATATCCATTTCAGCCAATGAGAGTGCAGCATCGTACTGTCATGACCACAAGTGTTTGTTTACATATCATGGTGTAAGCGTCTGCTCTATACGTTTGTAATTGTAGCATGAAAACGGTTTTTTTGGGTTTGCCAAAAACATGCATTGATGAAGACTTATGACACTAAAGCCCTCAAATGGTCAGTGTGAAATAATCAACGGTAGGTAAATAATTATGTTTGTCACTAAATAATTGACAAATTTTCAGGATTTAGTTAGATTAACCAAAAAATAAATATTTGACAGTTTAATTTAATAACTGACCATTCTCTATAAATTACTAACCGTTTATTATACTTACTGACCATTTTTTAAAAGTTTTAATAATTTCAATATCAAATTTGGACTATTGAGATTTTGTACACTTCCATGTATTTTGTCACTAACGACCGGGTTTCGCCTTTCGGCATCTTCAGGCATTCGAGCACACGAATGGACTCTCAATAATCCAAATTTGATATTGAAATTCCATCAAGCACCCTCAGTCGATGTCTTAAATTATATTAATATTTATATGTTATAGATCATTTACAATTTCATAAATTGATTTTGCAAACGATTTATGGATTTCTGTTCGAGCGAGAGCGATTAACCAACCACTTTTCCTGTCCTATCCTTCAATACCTACTTGCTTCGAAAAAGAGATTTCGAGTAACTGAATAACAAGCAGTTCTATTAATTCCCTAAAACTAAAATTCTTTCCCACGGAGCTTAGCGAGAGTGATTAGATAACCACTGTGCCCGCCTATCCTTCAATTCTTACCCCAATTTGAGGTTGATCAACTGTGTAACAAGCAGTTCTCCAAGGAAAACATTCGTTTAAGTAATTTAGGTCACACTTGTGATATATATACAATTTTGGCATAATAATCAAGAGCATGTGGACTCCCAATGTAGCTTATTTCAACATAAGTTTTCTTTACGATTGCACTCATTCCATTGTTGTAAATTACGGAATCACTGATTTTGTTATGTCAAAGTTTCTTTCTCGGCGGTAACTTTGCGAAAATTCATTTATAATATAAAATATATGTTGATAACCTTGCTATTCCACTGGCTGTGTTATTAAATGTCACACGTGTTTCGGTTCTTTAAGAACCATCTTCGTACTAACTATATCGCAAAGTTATTAATTATAAGGTTAAACAGCCAAAACACGCGTGACATTTAGTAACACAGCCAGTGGAATAGCAAAGTTATCAACTTAAATTTTTTGTTACACATAATGACCACTCAAAATAGTATTTTACTTACGCCCCTCGTTCATTTTGAATGTATAATGTGGCCCTTCTGACTAAACGTTAGCCTAGGCATGATTTAGATTGTAAACAATTAAAAAAAAAAAAAACGTTAAACAGATAAAGCCACCGCAAGCGCCTGGTATTTTTGTATGTGGTGTCTGAAACTCTCCTCGATCCTAACAAAAGGGTGAAGCGAGAGCGATCCTTACTTTCTACGAAAAAAGGTCTTTCATTCAGGTCTTTTAGAAAAAACTTTTCTTCACATACCTCCATTAGGAGAATATTCTCCTCATTGGGAGCGGACATGGTAAAAAAAACAAGAAAATATATATGTCAAATGTGTTTCCTCCTTCATTATATTATTTATAAGTAACTAGTGAGTACCCAGCATGCGTTGCAATGCCACTCAAAGAAAGAAAGTGTTTGTGTTTTAATTCTGTTTATTGAAGTGCTTTTGGACACACAATATTTTTTGTTTCTGTCTGGTGCGTACACGAATAAATCAGAAAGTTTTCCGAGATGTCACTATTTGTACAAATTTGATTCTTTATTTTAGATTTTCAATATATCTGGATTGTGAGATTGTTTTACTATGCCCATGTCGTTCGCGCAAGAGCAAACAATAACTTGACAAGGTTTTATCGGAATATAATGAACGGTATGGCAGTGCATAAGATACAAACAAACACACGTTGATTTTTATATATTAGATGGTACCAAAAATAATAAATAATTTCCGGGCCCATAGACGAGCAGTCGACGTCGCTGGCTTTGGCCACGGTACTCACGGACTCAAATCCCTGTATGGAGGGTATCTAAAATTATCTTCCACCCATCCGATCCTTAAAAAAACGGGAGTTGCTATTTTTATGTTGCCTCTAAGACGAGAGATCCTCTGCGAGGAAAATCCAGAGGCTGAGTAGGCCAAGTCAACAAATGCGCAGAATAATTTCAACCTTTTTACAAATAGCAATATATATCATATTTTTAATGTGTGTTTCGATACAAAAAAATAGGGTATAGTACGAGTTCTTAGCTAACCCCTTATTCTTTCCCCTTTACACTCTTCGAACAAGAGAGGTTGAGAGACTGAGTAACAAGCAGTTCTCGTCGAAAAACTTCTGCCACACGCTTCAAATTGGGAGCGAACATCGTTTTAAAAATCTGTGCTTCTGTTGTCTAGTGGTAAAACCTGTTCTGATCGATTGGATTCATATCACAGCAAAGTCACTATTATATTGAGAATATTTTAATGTAGCATTTATTTGAGATCCTGCGCATAGGTGTTTGTGATGTATTACCTGATTAGTCATGCCCCAGTTGAGACAGTTTAATTAGGAGTCCATTAGAAGTGGGCAAGTATTTGAAAATGAAGTATGCAGTGTCTTCGCCAGGAAGTCCCTTGTCTTCTTCTTCATTCTTCTGGCCATCTTTTACTCTTTTGAGAAGAGAGCAGAGATCTCTCGCAAGGGCTCGTTTTTAGGATCGGATGGGTGGCAGGGATTTTTGGACATCACAAACATCCACACCTTCGTATAGACATGTGAAAATTTTACGTGGTTACTTTTTACTGTTCGGTAGGAGTTTTTGTGATAAAGAATTTTTCTCTTTCTCGCTCGATCAGATGTAAAGTTAAGGGTGCAAGCAAGATATAAAGGCATACGAGCGCTTGCTCCTGTGTCATATTTGCTTTTATATAAGTGAGGTTATGTGATAGAGATAAATTTACAGCGAGCAGAAAGGATGTATCTATATCTAACTGGGTTGGTTTCATAAAGCCTCACCATCCCCTTCAAAACAATGATATCTTTTAAGTGCGGCAACAGTGTACGATTGCAATAATTATTTGCTTGTGGATGTAGGTATGTGCAATGGTTTCATATTTATCCAAAGGTGTCCTTTTTCACTTTGTTTGCGCAAACACGCTGACGTCATGTATTTAATACATTTTAATATTATTAATGTACCAAACACAATTTACTTTATTTTTAACGGTATTCACTACCAATGATGAGCATATTGTCGTTGTTTTGAATAATTGGACTTTGAAATCTGTGAAATAATGTTTGAAATGCTAGGGCGAGTGTTTCTAAAGTCGGCCGTCGGCAGTGGTCAACGTTTTGAGCTTAAAACTTAAATAATAGTGGATACATTTAAAAATACAGATTTTTAAAATTCGTTTAGGTAGTCTTGCCACTTGCCAATGTACATCTGCACTATACTGACCTATATGATGCAATACGCAATTAAAAAAAGCACATTTTTTCTTTGTAAGTTTCGAAAAATTCATTTTGTATGCAAATCGCTAACAAAATATACTTTATATTGTCATGCTTTGCATCATTACGTTTTTTATTGTTCTGTCTACCATCAGTAAATTCTTTCGCGATATTTATGAAGTTTCATAGTTTTGGCCGAACCACTTTTTTTGTAAACTTCTATTATTTTATGCTTGGTACAATATTTACCATTTTATTTTCAGTTGGTTCCATTACTTAATCCCTGTTTAATGGAATAACAACGAAAAAAATATTTATTTATCATTCATTGACTCAAAATCCCTTTTGAAAGTATACCTGTCGCTTAACTGGCCGACCAC
Source organism: Himalopsyche phryganea (assembly GCA_022494535.1). Lineage (NCBI taxonomy): Eukaryota > Metazoa > Arthropoda > Insecta > Trichoptera > Rhyacophilidae > Himalopsyche > Himalopsyche phryganea. Next base: position 896,758 of record JAGVSL010000162.1, on the reverse strand, counting down.
TGGCGAAATGACCCGATACCGTTATCATTTAGTTTGTACTAAGCTGTTTTTAAGTTAAAGTGTAATTTATAAAAATAAGTGTGTTCTTCCAATTAACCCAATATGTCATTTATTCTATTTATTGTTTTCTTCCAGAAGGTGAAAATATTATGGTCTTATAGGAATTGCCCGGTTGTTCGAAATTTATTTTTCAAAGATAGGCTATAGGTATAGAATGATATGGCTAGGGCAGGACTAGTGGTTAGTTATAAGTTTTGCCTACGAGAACTGTTTGTTACTCTGGGAAAGGAGTTGCTATTTTTTTAAAACCATATCTACCCCCAATGTTGAGCATATGGCTTACCTACTAATATAGGCACCTGAACAGAAGTGCTTGTTACTCTAGGGTAGAAGTTGTTATTTTTAAAGCCACGTCCGCTCCCAATGTGCAGCATATGGCCTCCTAATATAGGTATCTCAACAGAAGTTTTTCTACGCCAACTCCTTGTTACTTTTGGATAGGAGATGCTATTTTTTTAAACCATTCCCGTCAATGTGGAGCATATGGCTTCCTTATATATTTAGGTACCTGAAAGAATTTTATTTACGACAACTGCTTGTTACTCTATGCTATTTTTTAAAAATGTCCGCTGTCATTAAGAAACATAGATCCTCCTAATAAGGCTATCTCAATAGCAGTTTTTCTGCTAGAACTGATTGTCACTCAATTGCTCAATTTTTCTTTTGGAAGAGAGTGGGGATAGAGAGATGGGGCTAGGACAGGATGGTAAGAGGTTAGCTAATCGCTCTGGCTACGCACCGTTTTTAGAATCGAATGGGTGGGAGGGAATTTTTGACATCACATATTCAAAGGCATGGATGTTTAATCTCACCTATTAGCTTACCGATAATCAGTTGTAAAGTGTTAACTGTCAATTCTGGTTGAAAGGCAGTATATTTTAAAAATAAAACACAATTTGTTTCCTACGAATTTCACATTTTTATAATGATTAGTATCGATTTCGCAAGTATCAGTTGATAATGCTGGCGATGTGCGAAACCGGGCCGATATTAGCTAGCCAAAGCCTCAATGACTCAATATAAGCGCGTCTATCTTGGGCGAAGCCGGGTAAAAAGCACTAATATTTCGTTACTCCAAAAATAGACCAAGGTCCAAAAAACTAAGAGTGGCGCAACGTGGCATTGAAAGGTGCACGCTGGGCATAACGAGTAAGGACCGCAAAAGAAGCCGATGGATAAGGAAACAAACAAGAGTGAGAGATGTGAGAACCCGCTGAAGTAGTATCGCAAAGCTAAGAACCGAGAAGTGTGAAGTGAGCTGGGGGACGCCTTCAACCAGCAGTGGATCGACCCCGGCTGAAAATGATTTTATAACTTCTTGTGTTCTACCAGTATTTAGAGCACTAAATTGCATGCAATTTGGAATTTAACCTTTTTACTCTCATTGGGCCGATACATCGGCACTACAGCTTGGAATCAAATTTACGACTTATTTTTCATTAGTCTGTTGTGTATAGAGAATATCATTTGTTCTACATTACGCATGACTAATTTATTTAATGAGTGTTGCTGTCAAAATATTTTATACTACAAAAAATGAAAACATGAATCACTTTCATAGAGAAATAAAAGAATATTTTTTTCTGTTTGTAAGTACGAATATATTATACTAGAGAATTATATGCCATAATTTTGGGTAAGTTTACCCATCGATCTAAGATTGGCCCAGTACATGGAAAAAATGCTGTCATAATACCATGATAATATTATTAATGCCACATGAATATTTTTTAGTTAAGCAAAAGTGTTGAGTAGTCCCTGGTGGTAAAAATATGAATTAATGTGCTACATAATTTGTTTTATTGTTGAATTTGTAAGCTGTCAGCTTGGAATGATAAAAAAACATTTTAAAAACTTCACTTGAAATAAATTGGATAAGCCATATTGTCAATTTGTATTACTAATCTGTAAGCCGAATGCTGTATATCTTTTCCCATCTCAATTAAGTATTTACAGAATATATGAAAGCGTAAAGAAAAGTTGCCAAGACTTTAAAATCAATGAATTAATAGTAATTACAGTGATTATTTGTATCTTGGGTCAAAGTTACCCGATTTGGATGAACATTTTGCCCATCTTGTTTTATCAATATTTATGTATCAATTATAACAATAAATCTATTTATGTTAATTAAATGTCATCTTAAGACGTTAGTTTATTTCTATGTAGAACAATACCACACATAAATGCAATGGCGAACCATAAAAATAAAAAAAACCCTCAGAACTGGGCCAAACTTACCCAGGTCTGAGCAAATTGAATATATAAAAAAAATGTCTTCACAGTTGCTTTGTAGTTCAATTTCTAACTAAATTTGTATTAATTTTATTTTTTTTCTTTTCTTTTCTTTTATTCATGTAATCTCTTAATATTATTATTTATTACTACTTTAAACACAATTGAGAACACAACAAATGTTTAAATATTTTAAAAATACCTATGTACAGAATTATTCAAACATTATTTTTTCCATGTCTGCTCCTAACGTGGAGCATATGGTCTACTAATGGAAGTTTATCAACAGAGTGTTCTATTAGAACTGCTTGTTACTCAACCTCTTTTTTCGAAGAGAGTAGGGATAGAAGGATAGGGCTAGGTCAAGAGTAGTGATTTTCTAATCGCTCTAGCGTGAAGGAGGAACGATTTTTAGACATCACAAACACTCAGAATACGAATAGATATTCATAAATCGGTTGAAAGATCAATTTGTGAAACTGTCCGCACCGGGACTTGAACCCGAGACATCTCTAACTGTAGCCAAAGACGTTACCTACATATTAAAACATATGTAAGGCTAAATCAGCCGGAAGTAGAAGGGTTTAAACAGAAAATCATTAAAAACTGACGTAACGCTGTTGAAGATATAAAATCTATTGCAGATCAACAACGATATGAAAAAAAGAATGTTTATTAATCAGTTCTTACTTTAAATTTGGATTATTGAGATTTTGTACACTTCCATGTATTTTGTCACTAACGCCCTCAGTCAATGTCTTAAATTAGTTCTTACTTCCTTTATTTTACATTTTTTCATAACAATCGCCGAGTCTTTGGTGGCGAGGGATTGATCGTTCAGCGTTGCATTCATTCTCGGATATCAAAAAAGCTGCGCCTTATTATGAAAAAGTGACAGACGAACACGATTGAATGGATGAAATTACTACAAAAGGATCAATCGCGTCGATAGTGGTGGACAAAGCTACGTTTGCTACTCGCGACTTTGTTTGTAAAGTCACAAAATCGTTCAAGTATGAGGATTCAATTGTGACACATTCACCGTTCCTGAGTTTGTCTAAGTCCGATCTCAATGTGAGCATATGGACTTGCAACTAAAATCCCCCCACATTAATAACAAAATAAGACTAATCGAGAGAATGAAAAGACTCTAGGGTTTCTTGAAAACCAAAGAATCGGGGCTACAAATTAATTTAACCGTACCTATAACAGACGTTTATTCTTAACAGGTAAAACCGATTGATATTATTTTGTTTTAATGTGAATAAATTACTAGGTGTGGTTGTTAATAAAACTGTTTCAAGTGTTGATAAATTATTTTTATTTATTTAATCCGTATTTCGTATCCGTGGTGCAGTGGTCAACGTCATTGGCTCGAACCACAGTACAGACAGTTACATAAATTGATTTTTAAATCAATTACGATGTCTAAATTCCCTCTCACAGATCCAATTCTAAAAACAAGGCATAGCAAGTGTGATTAGCTAATTACTATTCGTGTCCTAGCCTCATACATTTACCCCTACTCTTTTATACATCAATATAAGAAGACCATATACTCCATATTGAGAATGAACATTGTTTTTTTTTTTTAAATAACATTCACTATTAATATACATTCTTGAGATTGCTAATGATATCTTGCTGTGCTTCACAACTAGGTGACATGCGGCTTTTTTGTGCAGTGAAGATATGTATTGACATGTTACATATCGTTACCTTAATTTGAAAAAGTTCTAACTGCACTTGACCATGTTTTGAAATACGAGAATTATTGTATTTTAAAGGGAAAAATGTATTTTTAATTAGTGAGTTAGCATATATTTATATTTTTTATATAATTTATTTTAACTAAAACCTTTATATTAGAAAATAATGAGCATCTAAAGCTTTAATTAGAACTGACAACGACACTTTGTTTGAAAAGGTTTTATCGTGTATTTCAATTTTATCAAACAAAATGTTCTGATTTTTGAGATATTTATTAATATTATATATTATCATGACTTGCTGAAGCATATAAGCTAACAATAATATTATAATACAACAAAATAATAATACATATTTACTTTGAATGTTTGAATGAACTCAGCTAATTTTAGTCAATGACCAAATCGATAGAACAGTAGAAGAAAAGGTTAAAAGACACACCAACCATCGAGAGAAGAATGTTTGACATGACGTGAAAGCCTTTTCAAAAAAACTGCAGCAGTTATACCGATTTATAGAACGGTTTAAAACAAATTTATGAAAAAAAAATGTGTGGGTAGAATTTCGAAATACTGCTAACTCCCTGTATATGATAGAATGTGGCTAATAAAACATTTTTTCAAATCAAAAGGTCATTTTATGCCAAAATATCAGTTAAAACCTTTTCAAACTAAGATAACGATATTATATTATAATGAACTATGCGTAACCCTTAAGTGTTTCTTTAGACTCGACGAATACACAGATTTAAATTCACACTGGTCACATTCGTAGGGTTTTTCTCCAGTGTGAATCCTTGTATGCTTAATCAAACTCGACGAATGTGCAGTTCTGAATTCGCAGTACTCGCATTTGTGCGGTTTTTCTCCCGAATGTGACAGTTTATGTATTTTATACGAAGAGTAATGTAAACATTTAAAGTCGCACGTGTCACATTTGAATGGTTTTTCACCCGTATGCGACATTTTGTGTACCTTTAAGCCGTACGAATACGCTGATTTAAAATCGCACATGTCACATTTGTACGGTCTGTCGTCTGTGTGGAGGGCTTTGTGGGATCTTAACGCAACAGCGCGCGCGCATTTAAAGCTGCATTGGTCGCATTCGAACGGTTTTTCTCCTGTATGTGACATCGTATGTCTTTTTAGATTCCTCAGGCGGGCAGACCTGAAACTGCACTGCTCGCAGTTAAAAGGTTTCTCGTGGGGGTCTTGTTTCTTCGTCACAATTTCACCACTGGACAAGTTCGCCGACGGTGGAAATTTGGCGCCGCCATTTCGAATCTAAAACATAAATAAATAAACCAAAATTATCAACCACAAAAACATTTATTCCGAAAGATTCCAAAAGGCGAAACGCGGGTCATAAGTGACGAAATACATGGAAATGTACAAAATCTCAATAATTCAAATTTGACAACGGTATTGATTGATTAAACTAGGGCATTTACTTTTATTATAATAGGATAAAATAGGAAAGTATTTAGTTGGTTGATAGCTATTTCAGCTTAACGCAATCCTCAGATCTACGCTTGAACTTAATTTAATTAAACAGTATATCGACACTTTTAAGGTGTTAACTGTCAATTCTTCGTGGAAAGACATTATATTTTAAAAAATAAAACACAATTCATTTGTATTACTTACACATATTTATAATGATCAGGACCGTTTTCGCTCATCACGAGCATTATCAACTGATAAAAATATAAACAACAGGCTTATTTATATAAAATTGAGTGTAAAAATGAAGGTATCTAAAACTGATGGTTCATGAACTGAGACAAGAAAATACTGATTAACAAACAAATTATACATAAATCAAATGAAAGAGTCTACAATTAAAATGTTTTGGACCTCATGCAAATCATTAAATACTAATCTGAAATCACAAATAAAGCTACATTAAAAGTCCATTTAGCTAAACAAATTTTTTAATGACGTTACTAATATAATATACAATAATGAATCAGGGAAATTATAAGAAAAAATTAATGAACCATTTAAAATAATCAAATATTAAGTATGTAATTAATATGAATAATAAACAGCCGTCTTAAGTGAAGAAAGCAGAGTATCCATTAAATTTTTAATATCTGAAAAACAAAAATTACAGAGACAGAATCAATTCTTACAAGTTTAAAAAAAAAAAGTATATCGACAGTTGATGTAGCCCTCAAAATTGAAATTGTCTCTGGTCCAAGTCTGCAACCTATTTCATACATTTAAGATATCGACTGAGGGTGCTTGATGGAATTTTAATATCGTATTAATTTTTTGAAATTTTGTACATTTCTGTTTATTTCGTCACTAACTGTTGTGGGTTTCGCCTTTTGGCATTCTCAAGACTATTAACTTCCATAACCAAACAATTTTTATTCTTAATACTTGTTCTGTGCGTCGGTCATATCAGTCAACAGTTGCAAAGGCCGTTCGGCTGATCAATGCATTGCCTAGAGAAGTGGTAATTTTCAGCAACGAACTCAGGGCATTGTTGCTTATATAATTTTTTGACAAATCGACGTGGCTTACATCGAGCGGCCTGGTCAGAATTTTTAAATCTAAAACCGATGTAAGATGATATTTCCCTTCCAAAGAGTATTTCAATTTATTTTTTAATTTATATCATTTGGTCGAGACCTGCTCTTTCAACTTTCCCAACCATTAACGCATTTTTTGAAGGTTACATCAATTGGCCAAAACATTGGTCGATATTATTGCGACTGTTTAAAATATTTGTATTTCGCGTAAATTATCAGTTCCCCCTAATTTCCACGTATGATAATTTGTCACTTTCCTATTCGTAATTAAATTTCCTACATAACTGCATTGTTATTAGAGGAATTTAGCTAATTTTCGAGTAGAAAAACCGTAAATAAATTTACAGAATCACCTTTGATGTCAAGTCAGGTTTGACATCCAAAAATTCATCATTTTTGGTAACATTTGGGTAATTTTCTAAGCGAGGTTCGTCCGGTAACATCAGTTCATCGTTTATTTCTGTTTTTACAAATTCAAATTTAGAATTTCCGTCGAATTCTTGTTTTATGTCTATGGCTCTATGGTACTCCTTTGGAAGTTTATTCTGTGGATAATCATCGTCAGGTTCAACTTTATTAACCTCCATTATGTTTTATGACAGTATTAAAGTTGAATATCACCTTGTTACTCCGTATTTTTTTTAATAATAAACATAAGAAGTTAAAGCTTATATTCTAAATGTCAGTTTTTGTTAAAATTTGATGTGTATAGACCAGAAATAATAATATAGATTAACCATAGTGTAATGATGCACATTACAAATTATATATATATTTATGGAATAGTTTGGATCATGTATTCCAAGTAAAATTTAATATTTGGAAGTCCACGCAATGGCAATTTTGTGTTAATTGCGGCGGCGCGACTTAACCAATCAAGTCGTGCCGTGGTGGACAAGAAAGATCCAATAAGGTCATTTCAAATTGAATAATAATTAAGCCAGAATAGAAGCGACGAAATTATAAGATACTTCAGGTCTGGCGTTCAACCGCAGAGGTGGTCCTCAAAGGGCTACCCAAACGAGCAGCGCATTGATGGAAGTCATCCGATCCTGATGGAGCAACAACATCTCTATCAGTATCATATTTATATTTCTTTTGTTATTTTTTATTGTATTAACTTAAGCTATGGTCATTCCATATGTTGTGCATATTGCAACATTTAAATGTAAAATCTTATTTTTTTGTTAAACACGAGGTAACTCTAACTTTTTGTATTAATTTGTGAATTTATGTGCAAACAAAAAAAATTTTGCCATATGTACAACATATATAGTTAGCCACATAAAACATGAAACATCTAAATTCAACATATAATTTCATTTCTTGACCATAAAAAACTACTTACTATAAGTTTAGCAAGAAAAAATAAATATAATTTGTACCATCGTACGATGTGTAAAACAAAATCTTAAGACCAAATAGTTTGGGCAAATATCCCCAAAATAAGGTATTTGAAAAAATTATAACTGCTCAAACCGTATATAGATATTATGGAGAACAGATATAATAAAAAAATTTGAAAAGAAAGAGCAACCACGAAACACAACCAGTTTAAATGTTTTACAAAAAATTTAGAAAATGATTTCCAAATACATAAATGTTCAAAATAACTCAATATAATGCTTTTATAAAAAAATTAATGGATGCTATAGAAAAAAGCATATGATTATATTTTGAAGCAAAAGATAGAAAAAAGACTATTTGAAAGTGTGTAATTGCTACAACCAACACTTTGATATTTACTAGACGTTATTGTGTTTTAGCAATATCCTTAATATGAAACTTTCCCAAAGGTTTACCATTGAGATCACCCAGTAAATATACTAAAGGAGATATCTTTTTCAAAACAGTATTTTTCATTGTTGTATATTAAAATTTAATTTATCACAAATTAATACAAAAAGTTAGAGTTACCTCGTGTTTAACAAAAAAATAAGATTTTACATTTAAATGTTGCAATATGCACAACATATGGAATGACCATAGCTTAAGTTAATACAATAAAAAATAACAAAAGAAATATAAATATGATACTGATAGAGATGTTGTTGCTCCATCAGGATCGGATGACTTCCATCAATGCGCTGCTCGTTTGGGTAGCCCTTTGAGGACCACCTCTGCGGTTGAACGCCAGACCTGAAGTATCTTATAATTTCGTCGCTTCTATTCTGGCTTAATTATTATTCAATTTGAAATGACCTTATTGGATCTTTCTTGTCCACCACGGCACGACTTGATTGGTTAAGTCGCGCCGCCGCAATTAACACAAAATTGCCATTGCGTGGACTTCCAAATATTAAATTTTACTTGGAATACATGATCCAAACTATTCCATAAATATATATATAATTTGTAATGTGCATCATTACAATAGACTATAAGTGCTGCAAAAATGTATATTTTAGGTAAATTCAATGCAGTTTTTGCACCGGAGAGACTACCGTGGAAAGAAAACCGTGTTAAAAAAGATACAAGGTGCGTACATGAAAAATAGATATGTTCCATTATCCAAAATACCATCAAAATATAAAATTCTAGTACTCGAAAAACAATCTATTTTATATTTGTATAACAATATTTCAGTTTAATTGTAAGACATCGGCTAAGGTAGTCTGAATTATTGAAATTTTTCCATGTATTTCGACAGAAACGACCCGGGTTTCGCTCTTCAAGCAGACTGATATATATTAGCGGACTGACGAACCCCTTATTACGCCCAAAACAGCGACGATGGACATGTGCTGCAGATTCCCCGGGCAAGCCTGAATCCTGCCTGTTTCTTCAACCAACCTAACAGATTCTGTCACCCTGGAAGGCAGCCGATGACCGTCCATAGGGTGTACTCGGCGGAGGAAGGAGAACGAAGCCGGAAGACCGGACAGAAGATCTTTGAGGCACCATGGTGGCCATATACTCTGAGTAGGGAGCAGATATGGTTAAATAACTTAAGCCAGCTTGCCTTAACCGAGCGTTTGCATGTGTTTAGTGAGTGGAGCGGGTACAATCAACTTACCTTCACCGACACGTCACCGTTTCTCTTGTAAATGCTTGAAGAAGCTCATGGTCAGTATATAAATCGTGGAATTAGAAGAAATTGGGTTTTATTATTAAAAATAATAATAAATAATGTCGCTTCACCAAGACCTGACAGAACCGTGTATTTTTTTGTCCATATCCTGTCCCAATGTAAAGCATATGGACTCCCAATGGAATTTATCTCAACGGGGATACGGGTACGACAGGACTACTGGGTATCTAATCGCTCATACGGTGAGCGAGTAGGTGTACACAGATAACGCTTAGTCATTTCTTAATTTAGAATCAGCACACTAAATTGCAAGTCGTCGAGTTTTGGGCAGCTGCTCTCGAGACAATCCCGGCACAAAAACTGAAATTATACTTTATTATTTCGCTGATATCAGAACGCACTGATTTGGCAAAAGCAAAAGGGCCGCATTAACAATTCAAAATGAACGACGGGCCGCAAGTAAAACATTTTTTTTCGATATATATATATACATTATTTTCTATCATGAAAACGGAATTTATTCTCTAAAAACCAACATTGCTTAGGCTAACGGGCCGCACAAAAACACTCGGGCCTCAGTTTGTCCAGGATTTCTATAAATAGTAAAAATAGAAAATTTCAAGATAAAGTATGCGTAACTCTTAAGTGTTTCTTCAGACTCGACGAGTACACAGATTTAAAATCACACTGGTCGCATTCGTAGGGTTTTTCTCCGCTGTGTGACATTACGTGCGTTTTTAAACTAGAAGCACGCGCGCATTTAAAATCACACTGGTCGCATTTGAAAGGTTTTTCCCCGGTGTGAAGCCGCTTGTGCTTCCTCAGACTGGCCGGATAGGCAGATTTAAAATCACATTGATCGCAGACGAACGGCTTTTCACCAGAGTGCGACATCTGGTGCTCGTTCAACGAGCAAGCCCGAATCGATTGGAAATCGCATTGGTTACATTTAAACGGTTTATCATCGCTGTGGGACAGTTTGTGCGTCTTCAAAGTGATCGCGCGTATAGTTTTAAAATCGCATTGATCACAGTGAAACGGTTTTTCTCCTGTGTGAGTCATTTTATGTGTGACCAAATCGGCAGACTGAGCAGCTTTATATTCGCACTTGTCACACTTGAAAGGCTTGTCACCAGTATGTGTCATCATGTGTAACTTTAAAAGATTCGCTTGTACAGTACCGTAGCTGCAAATGTCACATTTGAACGGGATTTCTCCTGTATGTGACATTTTATGTGTCTTCAATTCAGAAGCACGCGAACATTTATACACGCATTGGTCACATTCGAATGGTTTTTCTCCTGTATGAATCATCGTATGTTTTCTTAAACTCGACGAATGTGCCGTTCTAAAATCACAATATTCACATTTGTACGGTTTTTCTCCTGAATGTGACAGTTTATGTGTTTTAAACGACGAGAAATGTAAACATTTAAAGTCGCACATGTCACATTTGATCGGTTTTTCCCCCGTATGTGACATTTTATGTATTTTCATACTGTAGGAATACGCCGATTTAAATTCGCACATGTCGCATTTGTATGGTTTGTCGTCTGTGTGGAGGGCTTTGTGTGCTTTTAACGAAACGGCGCGCGCGCATTTAAATTCACACTGGTCGCATTCGAAAGGTTTCTCGCCGGTGTGTGACATTTTGTGGCGGTTTAGGTTCCTCAAGCGCGCAGATCTAAAGTCGCATTGGTCGCAGTTGAACGGTTTTTCGCGGGTGTCTTGCTTCTTTAACGAAATTTTACTACTGGACGAGTTCGCCGACGATTTGACGCCGCCATTTTGGATCTAGAAAAAGTAATAATTCAAAATTATTAACAAAAAATGTCCAATATATATTTTTTACACAGGTATATTAAAAAAAGAAGGTACATTAACAAACTGAGGTACGCGTTGCAGTTAATCATTAAGTATTTAATTTGTCAGGTCCGTGGTGTAGTTTCATAAACTGAATTTTCAATCGATTTCTGTACATAGGTATGGATGTTTGTGATATCTAAAAATACCTTCCACCCATCCAATATTAAAACGAGGGCGATTAGCTAACCACCAGTCCTGTCAAAATTTTATTCTTTTATCCTTACTGTCTTTGGAAAAAAGATGCTGAGCAACTGTCAGCATGGTCACATCTGATTCTAAAAAAACGAGGCGTAGCGAGTGCGATTAGCTATCTACTAGTCCTATCATTCTATCGGTACCCCTTCGAAAAAGAAAGCTTGACCAACGGAGTAACAAACAATTCTCATAGAAAACTTGTGTCGAGATACCTCGATTGTGTTTGGACATGGTTTATAGAGTAGTCATCAATATTCCAACGATATAATGAAGTTCTACCAAGTAAAAACGTATTCAATCGATACCTTTATATAGTACAAAAAACACGTGGCGTAGTTAGAGCGATTAGCTCACAGTAAATCCTGTCTTAACCCTATCCTAATATATCTACTCTACTCTTCCCACCGAGTAACACTGGAAGTGCACAGGTAAACAAAAATGCCTTATTCGCCAACTAGTCAGCAATCGCGGTCGATCGGTCCAGTGAAAGGTCTGACAGACTTGCACAGCCCTTCTTCTTCTTCATGTGTCAAATGAAACTCCCATACTTCCCAGGACGTGTTCCATAGTGTCACATTTAGATGTTGGTCTATCCGCCAACAGGCTATTTTTCCCTCTATATCACTTTTTAATGTAAGAATTATCTTCAGAAATAACCTGCTGGGAACTCCCTTCAGCATAAGAACATTCGCCGACGTCTCCGGGATTTCCCTGACCCTCTAGATAATTATCTTCGGAATCCATTGAAACAGCCTACAGAAAAAAATAAAACAATCAATAAATTTAAATTTCACTTCGTACAAATGTCCAGTGTTTGGTAACCATAACTCGCTTTAGGTAAATAATAAAAGATATCGACTTCGTTTGCTTGATGGAATTTTTAATACAAAAAAATAGTGCACATCTGGACTCGCCACGCGTCCACGCGACGAAATATAATACAATTTTAAAGTTATTCCCAGTGGCATCACTATGGTAAGGTTGGTTCTACGTTTAAACTTAATGGGGTTATACCAGACTTGGTTGAGATCAGGACCCTAATATTAGTAACTAAAAAATAACAGAATTCTCATTTTGGTCTGAATTTATTACATCCGAGACTGTAGCTGGATGGTCAGCGTCGTTGGCATCATTTCACGGGTTGAAAACGAAGTGCGTACTGTTTTATAAATTGACTTTTCAATCAAGTTTGAATTGATTGAATAATTTTTGCCATTACCGACTTGGGTTTTCGGCTTATCTTCAGGAATTTGATTGCAAGGATGTACTCGAATTGAAAATTTGTGTACTTGAATGTCTGAAGATTCCGAAAAGGCAAAACGTATGGAAATGTACAAAATTTACCACAGACCCGGAAGTAATTATCAGTTCTAGGCATGCATGAGTCCATATACTTAATGTATGGAATAGATTATGTGTTATTTTTAAACAGGATAACCTGATTTGGGGATAATCTATCTGAATACGAGCGTTCAGGGTTGGTGTATGGTTTTTCAAAGCTTGCGTCGTACACCATGCGCTGACTGCCTCCCCATCGCACATCGTCTTCCGATTTGATGGCAGCCACGGCGAAAGATTTGTCCTAAAAAATGGAGAAAACATTAAAGTTACGATTGCACAGGGGAACAAAATAACCAACATGCCGCAGTGTCTTTACACACCAGGGCTTACGTCATTTGTCCGTCAGGCATACGCAGTCAGTTCCAACATCTTACCACAACCACTAACATAACATGTGCAAAAGAATCTATTCTCAATACTCATAATAACGTTGTCTGATGCAATGATTTGCTACCGTAAAGCAGCACTGGAAGAATGCAAGCGTTGAACAATTTTGATAGCAAGACCTAGATAGCAATTTGTAAGCAAACTTAAGTATAATCAAATACATATGTTATATCGGTTTCGCGGTGCAATTGTCAAAATCGTTAGTTTCGGTTGCAGATCTCACGGGTTCAAATGCCAGTATGGAAAGTTCGAAATATTGATTTATGTGCAATAACATGGATGTTTGTGACGACCAAAATGGGACACAGCGATAATGATTAGCCAACCATTAGTACTACTCCCTACGAAAAACTTCTGTTGAGAGAGCTTCATTAGGAGGCCATATTCTTCAAATTGGAAAATTAATTTATTATATTTGAGTTATTGAGATTTTGTACACTTCCATGTATTTTGTCACTAACGACCCGTGTTTCACCGAAGATTCAGCTGTTCGTCCACTTACCGTTGCTGTATCCTATACGTTGAAACACCAAACAGATGCCACTAAGTGTGGAATGATTGTATATATTTACCCTTTCGTCGAATTGCATCCCGTCAAAACCCTCAATGCTATTATAATTGTAAAATCACTGGTAATTCTAATATTAGTTGGAAAGCGGCAATTCACCACCCTGTTAATGCGTTTGTTTACACAACAAAGATTAAGACGATTCTCGAAATTTTCACTCAGGTATCAGTGTGAATCCTAGAGGTATAATATTTTATCTCGTAAATAATATTTGTCGTATTTGTATCTTCTATATAAACGTTAGACACTGTTTACTGTCTGTTAGTTTAAGTTCATTCGTGCGCTCGAATGCCTGAAGATGCCGAAAGGAGAAACCCGGGTCGTTAGTGATAAAATACATGGAAGTGTACGAAATTTCAATAACTCAAATTTGATATTGAAGATTCATCAAGCACCCTCTGTCGATGTCTAAAATTAAATTTATTATACTATATAATGTCAAGAATGTGTTTTTATGTGATTTTTTGACTGTTTTAAGTGTGTTTTCAAGTAATGGATAATTTCTGCTGAAGGCAAGGCCTTCGAACACAAATCAATTAATGCAAGTGTCTGATACCGCAACGAAAAACAATACTGCAACATTAAAACATGAAAATATTTATGTATATATTATAACCTCATCGTTTTCTACGATTTCAGAATAAGGGTCGTTTTCCTCATCTTCAGAAACTTCACGTTTTACTTCAATATCACTTTCCATAAACTCCATTTTGATATTTGGTGGGTGTAGGTCATCTTCGTCGTCGTTTGGCTCCGAATCATCCTGGGAAAAAGAGAATATGTGTTAATTTCGGGATGGTGGTGCAGTGGTTAAGGTCATTGACTACGTCGGTTACGGATGTCGCGGGTTTAAATCCCGGTAAGAACAGTTTTAATAACTGTATTTTTTAATTGATTTCTGTTCGTAGGTATGGATGTTTGTGACGTATAGAATTCCCTCTCATCCATCCTTGTAATGTCCTAGCCCTATCATTCTATCCATAATCTTTTCGAAAAGGAAAGGTTGAGCAACTGAGTGACCAGTGGTCACCCGTTCCTTCTATACCTACTATAGAGAAACTGAATTACAGGCAGTTCTTGAAGATGTAAAGTACCTCCACTAAGCCATATGCTCTACATCTGGAGCAGACATAATAAAAAAATACTGAGAGAACGCATTTGGTTAGTTTTCGATTCGATTTTATGTTTTAAACGTTAAAATATGTGCAATTTAACGGTTTACCTACTGATAGAGCGCACGAAGTCATGTGATATAATGACTTCGAAAAAAACAGTATTAACTCGTTTTGCTATTTTTTTATTCTGGTAGAAAGCATGTGATATGACTATATCACATCGATACCAAATCTTATGATTTGTATGCCATAAAGATTATTCTTTATAATGTACAAAAAATCTTTTTAAAAAACAAACAATTGTATTTGAGAGAGTAGTTTGAAAAAAAATAGTGCTACAGAACTTTTTTTAATGACTCAATACCTTCTATTAGTATAGAAGGTATTGAGTCACATTTTTTTCCATTCTCTTAATGGATGTATCTCAACAGAATTTTTCTATGAGAACTGCTTGCTACTCAGTTGCTCAACTTCTCTTTATCGAAGAGAGTAGGGATAGAAGAACAGCGCTAGAACAGAGCTAGTGGTTAGCTGATCGCTCTCGCCCCGTGAGGATCGGATAGGTGGGTGAGGAGGGAGTTTTAGACAACACAAACACTAGTTAGACTACGAACAGAAATCCGTTAATCAATTGAAATATCAACTTATGAAAACTCTCCGCACCGGGAATTAATCCCGAGACAGCGGTAGCTCACGACACTACCAACGGCGACACGGACGCCGACAATACTTCAGTTTTAACAGCATAGAAGAACAATAGTATGATATAGTTCGACGATTTCGGTGTTAATATTTGACAATTCGTATAAATTTACGGTTTCCTTGACCTATATGTTTGATTTTTTGTTACTTAACGATTCGTAATTCAATTTCCTACAAAATTGCATTGTTATAAACGACATTTAGTTAAATTTTCAATGGGAAAAGATTGAATACATGTTTTAGAATGAAAATAAATATCAATGCCACTAACTAGTAAATAAAAATGACAGTTAATTGACAGAAAGGTAACCTCAAAATTATTCTGGGCGTTTGATGGCTCTATAGGCAATTCGAACCAAATTTCGTTTGGCGTTTGACCTTCTGCATTGTATTGTTCATCGACTGGTTCGATTTTGATATCCATTTTACGGTACTGGTTCGTATTTTGCGCCCTGCGCGAACTTTGTGGCACGAGGAATTAGCCATAGACAATAAGCAAACTAAGGATAGTAATAAATTATACAAAAAATATTATATTATCTACGGCCAATATAAATACATGAATTAAATAAAGTACTCGACTCAATTTTAAGACACATGATGTCAAAAAACGCTAATCATCGCAAGTCAAGGAAAGATTTATTCCTATGATAGGTAGACGAAGTAACTTTTCCATTTCTCCTGTACACTGCAATTATCAGACCCATTATGATTTATGCGGCCCCTATGTGGGGTAACGCTAGCATGAGACACATTAAGAAATTACAGGTTATTCAGAATAAAACATTGCGACAAATCATGAACGCGCTGTGGTTTGCTCGCAACAGCGCATTGCACAGATCGATCCTATCCTGGAACACGCCGTGAAACTGTCGAAGAAATTCTGCAGCGACATGACTTATCATTCCAACACCAGCATCAAAACACTATTATGCCATTACACCGAACACACGCACACAGATTTCGTGAGGCCTTGGAGGGTTTTACTCCTCAAACCCTCTCTTTTCCTTCCCACATGTTTGGTTGACGGTGTCAGGATTCACGCCAGCAAAATACCACACGACGCTGAAGCAGGGAGCACTTCAAGACCAACTGGGGCAACGGTACTTTGACTTTCTCTCGAGGGTTAAAAAACTAGACATCATCGCGGAGCACATGGCCTTCTAATGAAGGTAACAGAAGTTTTTTTTTATGAGAACTGCTTGTTGCTCAAAGAGAATAGAAACAGAAGGATATAGCAAGGATAGGAAGAGTGGTTAGCTTGATCACTTTCGTTATGCCACTTTTTTTGGAATTGGACTCATGGGAGGTAATTGATTTTGTTTTTTTTTTACAATTCCACTCCCAATGAAGATATCTCAATAGAAGTTTTTTTCTATTGTAACTGCTAGTTGCTCAACCTTTATTTTTCGAAGAAAGTAGTAATAGAAGGATGAGTTTAGGACAGGACAAGTGTTTAGCTAATTGCTCTCTCAATGCCTTGCTTTTAGGATCAAATAGGCGAGAGGGAATTCATCAAAAAGGCATTTATCTACTTGATAAAATTTTGCCATACATTTATGTTTAACTACTGGTGCTATTTATTGAAATTAGTTAAAATTGTTGTGTCAAAAAAAATATTGCAACTATTTTTGACCTACTTCTTCATAGACAACACAATATTATCAAATTGTCTATGACCATAAAACAAACTGGTTATTGTATTGTAATGAGTTATTTTGTTGAATATTGCATGACCGTAAAGGAAAATGAATATTAAAATTGAAAATGTCGAATGTGAATATAGTCCCGAAGGCAAAGTGGGCCATGCCGTTTGGGTGGATGTACCTATAGAGACATCAGTTCTTGAGAAAGATTTCAAGGTAACACATCAGTTTGTTAACAATAATTTTAATTTCATGTATTTAATATAAAAATCCCTTTCTACCGAGCATTGAATTCACGTTTTCCCGCTATTTGAGTGTAAAATCTGTTGTCCCGTTTCATTAAAGTATAGTTATCACTCTCTCTTACGTTAGTTTTTCATGCAATTTGGATTTGGAACGTTTAAAATGTGTTTGTTCGTTTAACTGGACGTAGTCTAAAAATGCTATTTTTACACCGAAAAGTATCCAAAATGATATGTTTTACGGTAGAAAAATCGGTTATGAAGCATAATTATATCTGCTCCCTACTTGGAGTATATGGCCATCATACGATTCCTCACGATTCTTTGTCCCTGTGCCAGCGTCCCGTAGCACCGGATGGTCATCAGAGGCCTTTTCAGGATGACGGAATTAATTCAGTCAATAAGGTGCTGCTCTGTTCACTCTCTTACCTCCGAATTCCTGACAAAATCAAACCGCCTGAGTAACGAGCCGTTCTCGTAGAAAAACTTCCGTTGAGATACCTCCATTAAGAGTCCGTAAGCTCCACACTATAACACACACGGGCTTGGTAATAAAACAATTACCGTCAAAGCAAAATGACGAACACGACACACAATTGTTTGAATGAACCGACATAATTTGCATTATTTTTAAAATAAAAAATAATAAAACCTTTTATCTCTTCGTTTCTTAGAATGATACTAACATCATCAAATCCCAAGGCGGTGTCCATGGACCGAAAATCAAAGAAGAGATTTCCGTCAGTGATCGTCTGGTGGAACTAGAAGCTTCGAAAGATGGCGCTGGACGTTCCAATTCCGAAATCAAAGAAAAACATCAGGTGATCATCGTCGTGCAGTGGATGTTTCTCTATCTCTATCACACAACTTCACTTGTGTATAAGCAAGTAGGATACAAGAGTCGCACCCTTCACTTTACACGTGATTGAGCATAAATCGATTGAGTTATCATTTTTTTTACCGTTTCCACTCCTAAAGTTGAGCGTATGGCCTCCTAATGAAGGTATCTCAACAGAAGTTTTCTACGAGAACTGCTCACTGTTACCCAGTCGCTCAACATTTCTTTTTTCGAGGAGGGTAGTGATATAAAATTAGGGCTAAAACAAGATTAGCGGTTAGATCATTTTAGGATCGGTTTGGGTGGTAGGGAAAGATTTTTAGGTGTTACAAACACCCATGCCTTCGTACAGAAATCCATAAATCGATAGATATATAATCAGGGCATAGCAAGAGCGATTAGCCAAACTCCTGTCTGGTCCTATCTCTCAACTTCATCCTTATATCCTTACTCTCCTTAGGAGACCATATCGATATTTTAGTGCAAGATGCAATATATACTCAAATACCTTAATTGGACGTACAATGTTTATGCGGTATAAAAATATGTGATGCAGATAAACGTTTTGCGTATGTTATATCGTTGTATTTTTTTTTATTTTCAGTTAAAAACGGAAACAAAACTTTCCATGAAACATGAATTCCAAATTGTTGAAAATGTATTAATAAAAGAAAAATCCTTAACGACAAACCGACTCTTAAGGCGCAAGACTTGGCCTGCGGCGCTTGTTTTCGTATAAATCTAACGAACAACCACACTGATCGGACGCCGCAGCTTGATAAATGTAGTTATCGGTGTACAAAATCTGACTTAACTTATAATCTGTCCAATAATGATCAAAAACAAAGTTCGGATATAGACCAATATAAATTATCGCATGACAGCGGAAACACTTTTCAGTGTGAACTGTGCGAGTTTCGATGTTCGAACTGTGGTGAATTGGAGAGACACAAAATGGCGCACGCAGCTAAACCGTTCAACTGTGACCGGTCTAATTACTTGAGTTTCTACACGAGGCACAAGGCGTCGCATTCCACCGGTGAGAAGTCCATCAGGTGTGATAAATGCGGTTATGAATCTGTGCTCACCTGCGAGTTTAAAAGGCGTAAGATGTCGCATTTGGACAGGAAGCTGCCCAAGTCGGCGGCGGAGCGGCAAAGAGAGTGCCGCAAGAGGAAGCGTGGGAGTTGGATTAAGGCGCCGGCGAAGAGTGGGGCGGAGCGCGTGCGCGAGTGTAGGGCTCGGAAAAAAATCATGCGGAGCCGTTCGTGAGAATCTCTATAGCCAAGACTTCAACCGGGGTCTTAATTTTTGGTCGATTCCTACACGACTATAATTAATCTCGAGAGACGGTCGCAGTTTTTATTGAGCTAATTCCAGTCGAATCCGTGGCTTCGATTGCAGATGTCTCAGGTTCGAATCCCGGTACAGACAGTTTCATAAAGTAATTTCTGTTCGTAGGCATGGATGTTTGTGATGTGTCGAATCCCCTTGCTCGTTCTTCCAGTCTGCCAATTGGGATGCCAAGTTGTAGAATCGTATCAGATAATTCTTATTTGTATAATTTAAGACATCGACTGAGGGTGCTTGATGGAATTTCAATATCAAATTTGGATTATTGAGATTTTGTACACTTCCATGTATTTTGTCACTAACGACCCGGGTTTCGCCTTTCGGCATCTTCAGGCATTCGAGCACACGAATGTTCAGTTCGAGTCCATTCGTGTGCTCGAATGCCTGAAGATGCCGAAAGGCGAAACCCGGGTCGTTAGTGACAAAATACATGGAAGTGTACAAAATCTCAATAATCCAAATTCTTATTTGTATTGAACTGTATTACCGCACCTGGCCACATATTTCTTTCGACTTATACATCAAAATGAGAATTATGCCAAACTTGAAAATGTCAAGTTTTATGTTCCTGATCATTTTTTGAGGTCCGTCGACCTAAATTGTTTGTTTCATTTTAATTGTAAAATCAGCAAGCCAATGGGTATGTCATTGGGAAGCACTCAATAATATTCAACGGTATTGCTTTCACGCGGAAGTGAGCGAGTTCAAACAAACACTGTTTCTTAATTTATTACAGTAGATTTTATCTGAGCTTACTTGAAGGTTAACTTTCTTACGAATTTACAATTTTTTTTATCTTTTTACTTAATTAACTTATAATTAATTATGTATGGTTTAAAACGTGGATGTATAAAGAATGCGAACGATTGAAACTTGATATAAATAAAAAAAAAATCTGATTCATAAGTTTTTAATTAACATTTCATAGATAACGCAAGCAAAAATACCACGCTTTTAAAATAAGTGTTAACATTTTCTAAAAATGATTTACATTTATCATTTATATTACAATGGTTTTTACACAATTTTCCTGTGCGAGTTTAGCATTTCCTTTTTTTTGCGAAGTTTCCCCGCATAAAAACCGGGTGTCACTAATCAAGACAGACTGTCGAGGCTTTCGGAATTGTTGAAGTGGGGAAAAATATGTTATAAGAACTAAATACTTTGGTATTTTTAGGATTACACGACTTATCGGTTAAATGTGATATTGCAAGTGTTTGGTCAGCGCAGACGTCAAGTCATCATTTCACACAATAGCCGTTTTTAAATGTGATATAAATGAGTGCAAAGATAAGTAAATACCGTTGTAAAAAGAAGTGCAAAAAACACGAGAAAAATGTAGAAAAAGGAATCTTTAGTCTTTTGCCAATCTCCGATCGGGAAGCACCTATTCCAAAACTTCCGAAGAAAACACATCATCAATTGTCGTCAGTTTTAATCAGGTCAAGCAACATTACGATAATTCAATTAATAATATTTTAAGCAATATGTGTTTTTTTGTGTCTTTTCAAGTTGCATGACCGAGTCGTCATAAACCCGCATTCGTCACATTTGAAATTCTTTTCACCGGTGTGTGAGAATCTGTGAATTTTTAAACCCCAAGGGCGACGTGATTTAAAATCGCATTGGTCACATTCGAACGGCTTTTTGTCGGAATGCGTCAACTTATGTAACCTCAACGAGGATACGAGCGTAGATTTAAAATCGCACTGGTCGCATTTAAAAGGCTTCTCGCCCGTGTGCGACATTTTGTGGGTCTTCAAACCGAACGGGTACGCCGATTGATAATCACATTGATCACATTTGAATCTCTTTTCTCCTGTATGTATCATTTTGTGTACTTTTAAATATGTAGCTTGAACGTATTTTTTATCGCATTGATCACATTTATAAGGTTTTTCTCCTGTGTGTAGCATTTCATGATTCTTTAGTGACACTAAATACACAGATTTAAACTCACATTGGTCACATTTGAAAGGTTTTTCAGGTTGATGATTTATTTTGTGTTTCTTTAAAAACGAAGCGTGCGCACATTTAAAATCACATTGGTCACATTTGAAAGGCTTGTTATCTGAATGTAATATTTGATGTCGTTTTAGATAAGACGGCTGTGCCGTCTTAAAGTCGCATTGATCGCATTTAAAAGATTTTTCAGAGCTATGCGTTATTTTATGTTTCTTCAAATCTCTATTTCTAGCAGTTTTATAGTCACAGCAGTCGCACTTGAATGGCTTACTAGGTTCTTCTAAAAAGTTTAGTGCTTTAGCTTTACTATTATGTACAAAATTGTGATTTTTAAGTAATCGAATTGATGTGAAGATATCGAAACAGATCCCGCATACGAAATTTCTTTCGTGGAATGTTCTGTTTTCTAATATTATAATAGCTACGCGTTCTTTTTTTGAAATTTCCTTTTTAATGTTGTGCTCGATGATTTCGACTTCATGATTAGACGATGGTAAATGGGCCGCAAGAGGATTCAATAACGGTCGCACGCTCTTGACCTTAGCGGTTTTTGTAAATTGAACCTGAAACATAAAAATTACTTATAATAAATAAAACATTTCATAGTTTAAATGCTCAAAGAAAAATTTACCAGGCCATATTATTCTTTCGACTTATACGTAGTCAAAATGAGAAATTCACCATTTTTAAGATGTTTCTGATCATTTTTGGGGGCTTCCATATATATTTTTACCCCTTCCCCCCCATCGTCACATATCTTTATGTCAGACCCCCCCAAGAGCATGGCGTCATATATATAGAACTGCTTATTCTTCCAGTCTGTCAATTGGGATGCCATTCGGAAGAGCTTTAACAATGTTAATAAACAGTATTTCTCCGGATATAGATATATTTCACGTGGACGTGAGTGAGTTCAGACCAGCACTATTGTTTTATGTATTTAAGTAGATTTTGTGTGAACTTACTAAGTTGAATTCTCTGCCAATATCTAATTTTTACTATTTTTTAAAGGTTTTTTTACATTGCAAAAGCTATAAACTTTTTTAATGTAAAAATATCTCGCCACACACGCTGAACGCTTGGCGTTGAGAGGGACTAGATATTTTCTAGATCCATTTTAAATTCATTTTGCCTTTCTATACCTTCTCAACGAGGCGAAACACGTGTCATAACTTGTAACATAAACGTATCAATTTTAATTCCAAAGATGGCGACAATGTCATAATAATCCTTCATAATTTATGGAAACTGTTGGACCTGTGGTTTAGTGGTCAACGTCGTAAGCTACTGTTACGGACGTCTCGAGTTCATGTATCGGAGAAGGCATGTGTGTTTGCGACGTAAATTCCCTCCCACACATCTTTTATTCCTATCCTAGCCCTGTCCCTCTCTCCATACTGTCTTTGAAAAAGAGAGGTTAATCAACTGATTAACAAGCAGTTCTCTTTTAGAAAACTTTTGTAGAGATATCTTCATTAAGAAGCCATCTGGGAACGGGCATAGTAAAAAAATATCATGGAAACTATCGACTTCATTGATTCTAATGTATAATTATTTTGTCTTGCGCTGTATTAATATACACACTCTCATAAGGCCTCTGTCGTTTAGCGATCACGTGGGTTTGGGTTCAAGTCCCGGCAAGATCAATATCAAATTAAATTTTTATTTGTCTCGTTGGACATGAGTGTCATACAAAAATTCTGATGAAATGATTTTCTAATTTTCAAAATATTTGGCGCTTTGGCTGTGACTTGGTATAAGTGATATTAAGTATTCGTGTACTAAGAGCCTGAGGACGGACTGCAGAAGACAGCTCTGCTCGTTCGGCATTCACCTCGGGGCAGTGAATGTGTCCAGAAGTGCAATCCAGCGTTTTAAACAAAGGTGCTACTGTAAGCAATACGAAAAAAAGTAAAATGGTAAATAAAATGGCTTTAATTATCAATACCTACCATAGTTTCTGAATTAGAACATTCACCGCCATTTTGAGGATCTTCACGCTTTATGGTACAAACACTATCAGCTGTTTCATCTTTGATGTTCGTTTGTTTGAAGACATCTTCGGATTTTATTGCATTGATAACGGCCTAAAAAAAGAAAAGAAAAGAATTAATCTATATTTATCGATGTGTGTTTGCTTGTTTGTCCTCTATGCATTTCTTTACCATTCATTCGATGGAACTTTGGCGAGTTGTGCGCACGCCCGTGAAGGTTTCTGAAGAAATTTTTTTTGAACCTTAATCTAAAAAAAAGAATCAAATACGTACACACAGCGACATCTCGGAAAAATCTTTTGATTTATTGGTGTACGTTAAAAAAATCGGGCTTCGGGTTGGGTTTGGGTAACAAGTATGATATTGAGACAGGCTGAAGATGACAGGGTAATTTTACAAAATTTCAGCCCGTCCAAACCTCTAATCCAAAAGCACGTCAATAAACAGAATTAAAACACGAACCCTTTCTTTCTTTGAGTGACATTGCAACGCATGCCGGGTACTCACTATTTACAAATATATTTTGACAATAGAACAAGACAATTTTAAATGTAGTCGGGGAGAAATAAACGTACGTTATTATTAAATGAATGAATTAAGATATAATTTAAGACATCGACTGAGGGTGCTTGATGGAATTTCAATATTAAATTTGGATTATTGAGATTTTGTACACTTCCATGTATTTTGTCACTAACGACCCGGGTTTCGCCTTTCGGCATCTTCAGGCATTCGAGTACACGAATGGACTCGAACTGAGAGACAGTAAACAGTGTCTAACGCTTATATAGAAGATACAAATGCGACAAATATCATTTACGAGGCAATACATTATACGTCTGAGAGCCACACCGATACCTGAGTTAAAATTTTGGAAATCGCCCTAATCCTTATTTTGTAAACACCATATTAACAGAGTGGCGAATTGCCGAAGGCGAATTGCCGCTTTTCAACTTCTTTTAGAAATACCAGTGATTATACAATTATAATAGTATTGTGGGTTTTGACGGGATGTAATTCGACGAATGGGTAAATATATACAATCATTCCACATTTAGTGACATCTGTTAGGTGTTTCAACGTATCGGATATAATAGCGGAGAATTAGGAAGGTTCAGCTGCTCATTCAAGATTGGTAAGGAGTTTAACTGGCCTCTATTAATTTCTAAAATTTCCTGATAAAATAATTTATGATCCCCCATGTTTTTATGCAACAGTTTAACCCCATCATCCGCATTAAACGTATGGTTCTCCATTAGCAAGTGATTTGCGAATGTCAAAGTTTCTTTTTTTAATCTAAAGGCAGCTAAATGTTCTGATACCCTTCTATCTAATGTACGTGTGGTTTTACCCACATAGAAATGTTGGCAACATTGCATTGTAATTTATAAATACCAGATTTGTTCTTAAAGTTTACTCTATCTTTATTGTTAATAAGTAATTTGCCTAGAGAGTTTTTGCAATAGAACGCCGGTCTAACACTATCAGCGAGTTGTTTTTTAATTTTAAAGCTTGTGCAACCTAAATAACTTATTCTATGCCAGATTCTAGGGCGGTCTATGTCTTTAGACAAGTTCCCGAAATATAGCATCTTTTCTGCTAATTTACGTTGTTTTTTTGATACAAGACTATCTATAAGAGACGCCTCATAGCCATTATTAATGGCAATTTGTTTAATAATGTTTAGTTCGTTTTCAAAATTAAATTTATTTAGAGGTATAGTGACTAATCTGTGAACCTGAGAATGGAAAGCAGCCAATTTATATGAGTAAGGATGGTCTGAGTTAAAATGGATCGCGGCTTCTGAAAACGTCTGTTTTCGGTAAATTTTAAATTCATGAATGGAGTTTTTAATATCAATATTAAGGTCAAGGAATTACAATGTCTAATATATTCGAGCACACGAATGCCTGAAGATGCCGAAAGGCGAAACCCGGGTCGTTAGTGACAAAATACATGGAAGTGTACAAAATCTCAATAATCCAAATTTAGTATTGAAATTCCATCAAGCACCCTCAGTCGATGTCTTAAATTATCGTAAAGTGACCAAAAATGGCGTTATACATGTTATGCTACGTTTTTGACACATTGGGTTTATTGTCAATAAAATATTTGGCAGCACAAGGTTGCTAAATTCGGTATGCAATTCATTTTCCCTTGAATTAATGTATTATCAATATAATTCGAATTTTTGATAACTTAACAAGGTAAAATTGACATAAAAACTTCTGACATATGCCTTAGAAGTAATATGTACTTCACTTGACCATAGTAAATTGAGAGAAAGATAACCTTAAAATCATTATCAGGATCCGAAGGCTCTATGGACACGTCAAACCAGACTTCATTTGAGGTATATATTCCTGCATTATCATCCTCGTCGATTCGTTCGAGTTTGATATCCATTTTTTGTTTCAGCAACTCAACATTTAGCAAAACAACATTGAAGCGTGATCCACCCTTTTCATAGACAATATAATCATAATATTATATACTTTGTGTTAGATAGTATTCACTTGGTGCACTTGAACTTTTGTTTCGACAGTTTGCAATTTGGATTAGATAATATTAACTTAGTACAATAAAACTTTGATTTTAATAGTTTACACTTAATCACGGATTATTTTAACAAAGTGAGTAAGTTGTAGTAAGTTATGTTAAGGTTGGTCTGATTTGGTTTGTGCAATGTATTATAATGCGTGGAGCAAAGACAATATACGGTAAAAGAATAAATGACTCTTCATTACAGCTTCGTGCAACTATCGATTTCAACGTGTGAGTATTTATATTGAGTGAAAGCTATTTTATCTATTTATGTGAAAATAATATTGTAATAAGTGTTATATATTTCTTCAATGTTAAAATATATTTTATTATGTGGGATCACTTTATTTTTAGTGAAAGAATTTGTTTTTAGTCGAATGTATTTATTATAAGTAAAAATTACTTTTATGAAATTGAATATGATCTAAATTAAAGTGCATTTAATTGTAAGCCGTAAACAATATTTTTTGTCCTCGCGTAATGTCGATTTCGTCAGATATTTCACCTTTCTTTTTTATTTTAATATCAAAGGCGACAAAACGCATTAAGTTCATTTTTGATTATTTTCGGTTTTAAAAGTAAAAATCAATCCAATATAACGCTCGACATACTGCATAAAATTATAATATATCATTGTTGTTCTGCAAGAAGACATCAACTGAAAAATAAAAGTTTAATAATTGGACCTGGAAGTTTTTCAAATGTTTGAAATGCCATAACTTTTTCATTTAGTATGTTTGTGTCTTTACTGTCTCAACTTAAAACTGTTGACATATTGTGAAAGGTCTTGTATCTTCAAGGCATTTTTTGCTAGATGTCTCCACTGACCTTCTGTGCTTGTTTTTAATTTGGTAAGAAGAAAGTACAATTTAAAAAGATAAGTATTCTTTTTTGATTATATCAGAAAGTTTGTTATGGCTATGACTCATCGATACCAAATCTTACGATTTGAATGCCTAAAAGTTTATTATTTATAATGTACCAAAAAGCTAAAAAAAAAAAACAATTGTACCTGGAAGAGAGAATACTTTTGAAAAAATAAAGCTTTATTTGCGATTATATTTATGACAATGCATTCTGTCAGTAAAACCTCGATATTATACAAGTCTTAGCAGCTTAGTAATAGTCTATGCACCAATCAATACGCCATCCCTACGCGTGCAAGCAGCGCATTACTTTGTCTATGGTTACACACTAGATATTTGAACCGTGTTTTTCCGTAATTGTTTAGTAAATATCACGAAATGGATATCAAAACAGAACCTGATGACGAATTGTCATGTTCTGAACCCCCGGGAAGCACTTACAATGGAACAAATTATTCTAATATGGATGACATATCGAACGAGGGTCAATCAACTGCATACAAATACGATGTACCACTAAAACAGGAAGATTTCGTGTACACCGATGGAAGTGAGGTAAAATTAATAATTTAATACAACAAATAGCTATAAAGAGAGTTATTTATTTATATAAAACCATTGATTCTTTTAAATTATATTCTTTTACGGGATTCTAACGGTTTTTCAACAATTTTTGATTTTTGACGTAGGATGCTTGTTCCTAAAGTCGGCTGTCGCCAGTAGTCGGCATTTAATGAGCTTAAAACTTAAATAAAAATGGATACATTAAAAAAACAGATTTTTTCAATTCGTGTAGGTGGTCTTGCCACTTGTCAATGTATATCTGCAATACGCAATTAAAAAAGCACATTTTTACTTCGCAAGTTTCGTCAAATTTATGTTGTACGAGGATTGCTAACAATATAATTTATATTGTCATGCTTTGCATCATTATGTTTTTTATTGTTCTGTCTACTGTCAGTAGATTATTTCGCGATATTCATGAAGTTTCATAGTGATGGCCGAACACTGGGAAACGAAAGGCTGACCATTCGATTTTGGGGGCCGACCACTGAGACAATTGGCATTTTTTTGTAAACTTCTATTATTTTATGCTTGGTACAATATAAACTATTTTATTTTAATTTGCTTACATTGCTAAATCCCTGTTTAATGGAACAACAGCGAAAAAATATGTATTTATCATTCATTGACTCAAAATCTCTTTTGAAAGTACACCTGTCGCTTAACTGGCTGAGCACTGGCGAAACGACCCTATGGTTTTTGCGGTAAATTTGCTTTACAACATACTGCTCGCTTTCTATGCTAAAATTGACTATATTGCGGTGCTAACAGCGCAGCTATGTAGGAAATTTTATAATTAATATGGGCATGACAAATTATCAAATATAGGAATCGAAAAACTCTTTAATTTATGTGAAATACCACCGAAAGAACTATTCAGATTGTCGAGATTTTGTACATTTCTATGTATTTTGTCACTAACGACCCGGGTTTCGCATTTCGGCATGTTCAGACATTCGAATAGACGAATGGACTCGAGCTGACAGACATTAAGCAGCGTCTTACGTTTATATATAAGATACAAATATTATAAATCTAAGAACCACACTGCTACCTGAATTAATCCCGAGAATAACCTTAATCCTTGTCGGAAAAACAAAATCATTGATAAAGTAAAAGGGCAATTGGAATCAAGGAGACCGATAATTTACGCCGAATACGAAATATAATATTAGTATGAAAGAGTCGACATAATATCGACGGAGTTTTGCCAATTGATGTAACTCTCGAAAAATACGAAATGATTGGATCTCATTTTAAAAACGACAGAGCAGGTTTCGGAAAAATAAACTAAATTAGAAAAATAAATCGCACTCTTTCGAAGGCAAACGTCATTTGGTTTTAGGTTTAAAATTCTGACCAGGCCGCTGAGAATTTTCCTAATCATTTTTTGAGGAATCGTAAACATTAGTTATTTACTCTTTCAGAGTGTAGAACCAGCCTGCCAATGGAGATTTTACTGGGAACAGTTTTAATAATGAACAGTTATATAAATTGATTTCAATCGATTTGTAGACATGGATTTTTGTGTGTCAAGATTCTCCCCCACCCTTCATACCTATCCGACCACAAAAACGTGGCCTAGCGAAACCGATTAGCTAACTACAAGTCCTTTTTAGCCCCATCCTACTTTCTTAAAAAAATAGAATTTGAGCTACTGAGTAACAAACGGTTCACATAGAAAAAATTATACTCCACTATGCGGATATGAATTAAATGAAAAAAAAAATAATAGAAAATATTTTACACCTATACTTATGCAAGTGCCTCTCTTTGTCTACTGTCCTAGGATGTCTCGAGAGATACTCCAAAGCCTGAAGAAGATATCCAATGGCGAAAACATAAAAAAGAACTTTCAAAAAGTGTCTCCCATTCGGTGGAAATAGAAAACTTCGATGCTGGGGAATGTTCGTATGCTGAATGGACACCTGATCAAGTAATGATGATTAAAAATTTCTAGTGCCTTGGCGATAATGCTAAATATATATATATATATTTATCAGGCGCGTGCCGTGGATTTCTCCCTTTCTTGCTATATCGCATTTAAAGTGAAAGGTGCGAGCGAGGTGTGCCTATACACAAGTTAAGTTGTGTGATAGAGATAGATATAAACCGACTGCACACCGATGATAAATATATATATATATCAGCGGCGTGCGGTGGAATTATACCTATCTCTATCGCACAACCTCACTTGTATATGAGCAAATAGGATACAAGAGCATGCACCCGCTTGCCCTTGTAACGCCCTTGAGAACGGCACGGCACACGCCTTACATATATATAAATATATGTCGTCGGCGTGCCTTGGATCTATTTCTGTCACACAACTTCACTTTTGTAAAAGCAAGAAGGATACAAGAGCATGCCCTTTTTATCTCGCCCGCACCATTCACTTTATATGTGATTGAGCGAGAAAGAGAGAAATTCTCGGCACGCTCCTGATTTTAAGCACTAATGTGTAGCGAAGACAGTGGCCAGTTCTATAAGAACTGCTTACCACACAGTTGCTCAACCGTTTTATTTGAAGAGAGAAAAGATAAAATAATGGGTCTAACTATGACAAGTGGTTAGCTAGTCGCTCTTGCTACGCCTCGTTGATCGAGTGATTGACGTCGTTTTGAAATTTTTTAATTGATTTATATAATTATATTCGAAATTATGGATATCTGTGAATTCCCTTCCACCCATTCGGTCCTTACAATGAAGATATATCAACTAAAGTTTTTTTACGAGAATTGCTTGTATATTCAAATATATACTTTAAGATATCGACTGAGGGTGCTTGATGGAACTTCAATATCAAATTTGAATTATTGAGATTTTGTACACTTCCATGTATTTTGTCACTCACGACCCGGGTTTCGCCTTTCGGCATATTCAAGCATTCGAGCACACGAATGGACTCGAACTGACAGACAGTAAACAGTGTCTAACGTTTATATAGAAGATACAAATACGACAAATATTATTTACGAGGTAAAATATTATACGTCCTAGAGCCACACAGATACCTGAGTTAACATTTCGAGAATCGCCTTAATCCTTATTTTGTAAACAACGCATTAACAGAGTGGCGAATTGCCGCTTTCCAACTAATATTAGAATTACCAGTGATTTTACAATTATAATAGCATTGTGGGTTTCGATGGGATGCAATTCGACGAAAGGGTAAATATATACAATCATTCCACATTTAGTGACATCTGTCAGGTGTTTCAACGTATAGTATACAATAATGGAGAATTAGGAAGGTTCAGCTGCTCATTCAGAATTGGCAAGGAATTTAACTGGGCTGTATTGATTTCCAAAATTTCTTGATAAAATAATTTATGAAATATTTTGTCATAAATTTTAAACCTGAAGATGCCGAAAGGCGAAACCCGGGTCGTTAGTGACAAAATACATGGAAGTGTACAAAATCTCAATAATCCAAAAAATCAAATATATACGTTGTGTTTTTTATTATTTACAGTTTCTTTCAACGAATGCTGAGCCTTCAGTTGAAAAGAATCGTTCGTTATGGAATTTTCCAGCCTCCCAAGCAGATGGACCTTTTATTGAAATTGAAATTGACAGACCTGAGGCTGAAAACGAACTGTCAAAACCGGATCCGGTTGTTAATACAGCGCTGGACAAGTGCTCGTCGCATGAACCAGACTTTGTTTGCAGCGGTTGCATCGAAACATCCGCAACGCCCCGTTCACTAAAAGGCCACGCGACCGTCCATACTGAATTGAAATACTCGAACGACCCCGGTTCGTTCATTGAATGTCTGAACGATTCCGACGATAAACCGTTCAAATGTGACAAGTGTGATTTCAAATCGGCGTATTTATACAAGATAAAAAATCACAGTATGTCACACAGCGGAGAAAAACCTTTCAAATGCGACCAATGCGATTTTAAATCGGCGTACAGCTACAATTTAAAAACACACAAGATGACACACGCCGGTGAAATGCCGTTTAAATGCGATCAGTGTGACTTCAAATCGACGAAATTCTACTATTTAAAACGACACCAACTTTCGCATACAGGCGAAAAACCGTTTCAATGCGAACTCTGCGACTTTAGATCTGCGCGCGCTTTCGATTTGAAGACTCACAAGATGCTGCACACCGGAGAAAAGCCTTATAAGTGTGACCAGTGTGACTTTAAAGCGACGCAGTCTTCAAATTTGAGGAAACACAAAATGTCACACACAGGCGAAAAGCCTTTTCAGTGTGATCAATGTGATTATAAATCGACGGACTCACGTTGCTTACGGCGGCACAAAATAACACACACAAAACAAAACCTTCTAAAAAGTGATAATGGTATTAAAAAAGAAAAAAAATCTCCGACAAGCTAAAATGGCGTTAACATGACAATCACGTGCAATCCTCTTTTTGCACGGTTTCGAAAAAGCACCGTCCGATGTAATGGAACGTTACACATCCTTTTTTTTACACGGTTGTTTTGCACATAACATATCGCCGTGTAAAAAGAAGATTGAATGTATAACAGTGAAACTCTGGTTTATCGTTTTTTAAATATAACAATTATCACACACTGTTCTATTTTGTTTTGTTTTCAATGTGGAGCATATGGAATCCTAAAGAAGGTATCTCAATAGAAGTTTTATAGGGAATTACTTGTTACTTTTTCGAAGAGATTAGCGATGCTAAGATAAGACTAGTGGTTAGTTAATTGCTGTCGATACGTTAAGTTTTTAGAATCCAATAGATGAGAGGTTTCAGATATGACAAACATCCATGCTTACCAACAGAAATCCACAAATTGATTCAAAAACTGTCCGAGATGAGATTTAAACCCGAGACATCCATAGCCCTTGACCACTGCATCACAGACCTGCTGTTGTCATTGCCTAAACTATAATGAAACGCCAGTTACACATAGCAAGAGCGATTAGCTAACAACTATTTATATCGTTATTCTCTTCAAAATACAGTGTCAGCTCCGTGGTGCAATAGCTCACGTCATTCGCTACGGTTACGGATGTCTCTAGATCAAATCCTCGTGTGGACAGTTTCATAAATTGATTTTTTAATCAAATTACGGATGTCAGTTCGTAGGCATGAATGTTTGCGTTGTCTAAAATTAGGTTTCGCAAGAGCGATTAGCTTACTTCTAGTCCTGTCCTATCATTCTATACCTACATTTTGAAAAAGAGAGGTCGAGCAACAGAGAAACGAGCATTTCTCGTAGAAAACTTCTGTTGAGGGTATCTCCATTAGGAGGCCACATCGGGAGCGAATATTGTTAAAAAATATATAATAAGACGATAAACGAGATAAAACGATAAACTGAAGAACGATAGGTTGAGGTTTAAGTGTATATTATTTGTATTTTAAGTTTTAATTAAAATTGTAATAAATCATTTTTTTTAACGTGGTATTAATAATTGTTAAGTCTTGGACAAGACCATCTTCCTTTTATTACCAACTAGTATAGAATATTGATTTATCACGGTTGCGGTTACGGATGTCTAGGGTTCAATTCCCGGTGCGGACTGTTTTCATAAATTGATCTTTCAATCGATTTATGGATTTCTGTGAGTAGTCCGTGTGTTTGTGATGTCTAAAACTTCATCCCACCCATCCGATCCTCACGGGGAGTAGCGAGAGCGATTAGCTAACCACCAGTTCTGTCCCAACTCTATCCCTCTATCTCCACTATCTTAAAAAGAGAGGGTGAGCCACTGAGTAACTGACAGTTCTCATAGAAAAATTAGGAGATACCGAAAGGTTAAAATCGATTCGTCAGTGACGAAACACATGTAAATGTATACAATTTCAACATTCAAATTTGATATTGAAACTCCATCAAGCCCTCTCAGTCAATATCTTGAATTATATTACTTCTAAATAATACAGTGGTCAACATCGTTGGCTTCGGTTGCAGATCGCATGGGTTCGAATGCCAGTACAGACAGTTTTACAAATTGATTTATAGATTTTTATTTGACAGGTTTATGATATCTAAAATTCCTTTCCACGACCCACTCGATCCTAAAAACGGGGCGTAGCAAGAGGGAATAACTAACAACCAGACCTCTCCTAGCCTTGTCCTTTTATCTATATTCTCTTAAAAGAGGGGTTAAGCAAGCAGAGAGATATTGATAAGAAGGCTATATGCTCGACATTGAAAAAAAAAAACAAAGTTTTAAGTTCTCTACGAATTATATGAATTGGTTGATAGATATTTCGGATGCACACCTTCGTCAGAACCATGTGAGAAGGTCCAGTTGAAGAGGGGCGAATGTTTGGTTATCACCTTCAGGGAGGTCTGGGATCTCAAGCAAACACCTTTTCAATTCAGTTCATCTCTTATTTAATTAATGAAGATTCAGTGATTTATTACTCAAAAATTAACAGTAAAAAATTAAATTGAGTCTAAATTTACTTTTACTTAACACATGAATTTACCTTTAAGTTATAATACAATTGACACAACAAACGATTTTAAATTTAAATTAAGTCCAATTTCAAAACAAACAAAAACAATTTATAATGACTGCGATGCCGGCCGGCTCCATTTAGCCGAAAGCCTCCGAGAGCCGACTGTCCGCAATAATAAAAATTAAACTCCAAACACTGTCGGCTCCTCCCCTTTTTGTCAATAATAGACTCGTCCAGCGGACGAGTTCATTAACAGCGCCTGCTTTTTAACTTTTAGCTATAGCCCATCGGTGGGTCAGCAAACGATTGCTTTTAACGACAATAACTCGGTTCGACTACCAAGAATCATTGCGATTAAAGATGTGCGCTGTCAGTTATGGCCCATAAAAAAACTCAAACTTAACAAACAAAACCAGGGTATGTCACATATTAAAACTGATTTTTGTTTATCCATATAAACACTCGATCGTGGGTCGTGGCACAGTGATCAAACTTCGTTGGCTTCGGTTCCAGATCTCACGGGTTCGAAATCTGGCAGTTTTATCAATCGATTTATGGATTCTGTTCGAAGCGATGGATTTTTGTGATATCTCAACATTCCCTCTAACCCATCCGATCCCAAGAGCATGGCGAAAGCAAGAGCGATTAGCCAACCATCAGTCGTTTCTTAACCACAATTTCCACAAAGTGTCGGACGAACCCATTGAAATTACTCTTCACTGGATCTATTATGTTAAAAAAATGAGTCACGATTCAAAAAATTATTATTAATCTCATTCTCACCATTGAATATTTAGTCTATGGTCATAGATAATAATATATATCTATTCGTTTCATTTATTTATTTATATATGACAAGTATTTTTAACCCGGATTTGCACAAGACACAGGTGGGTTATATTAGTTTATCTAAAACTTTTCTTTGAAACTCTTCTGTTTCAAGTTTTATAATTTTAAATTATTTTACAAATTCTATAATTCAAGCATAAGGACTTATTATTTGTGACATTTATAGTTGCTAAGCAACATGACGATATGACAATGAGAATCACGAAATATTTGGTATGGAGTGGTTGCTAGGCGACTATTATTATTACTTTTTTTATTTCTAATTGCAAAGTCACAGCGTTTTCAGTTTAAGGTTAAAAGTTGAGAGTTGAAAGTTGAATATAGCACAGTTGAGCAATAAATGGCAGCCAGAATGATATGTACAAATTTCACATTGCTACTGTACACTGTAACAGAGGAATTCTTGTGACCAACAGACATACAAATATACAGATTTCTACATTTATGACCAAACTAATAACTAATCGTAACATAAAAATTTTGAATAAAATGTAACAATATAAATACAATACAGGATACAATATAATTATTTTCCATATCCGCTCGCAATGTGAAGAATTTGGTTTCCTAATGGAGGTATCTTAACAGATTTTTTCTATGAGAACTGCTATTGTTAGGTACTCAGTTGCTCAACCTCTCTTTTATCGAAGAGAGTAGGGATAGAAGGAAAGGTCTAGGCTAGAACCAGTGGTTAGCTAATCGCTCTTGCTACGCTCAGTGATGATCGGATGGGCGGGAGGGAATTTTAGACATCACAAAAACTCAAACTACGAATAGAAATATGAGAAACGTGTGCACCGGGAATTGAACCCGAAACATTCGTAACCGTAGCTAAGGACGTTACCAAATGCTGAAATTAGTAATGTGATTGTTTTTCCCGTGTTTTCTCAATAGTCTCATGCGAGTTTATTTCCGGGTTTAAACATGGGTAAAAACGCCGTTTTTTCCGGTATCGCGTCACTAATTCCAATATTCTCATAAATGCTTAGTCTATGGCTATATAATAATGAAAAAATTGTCTATGGTTGTACCGAAAATACTGCGCCGTATGTTCCCTTTAATAAATTAATAAACAGCTCGAAATGGATATAAAGATAGAACCTAACGATAAAGTCTTCTATTCAAACCCTAATTATGATACCAATCATCAGAATGACCTTTGTAATCAAGGTTCTTCAGCTATTGACACTTCCAGCGTTGTTGTGAAAATGGAGAAAATCGAAGATGACCTTTCTATGGAATTAAAAGATGTAAGTGTTTACCTATACATGTTTTTTTACTAGAAATCAATACTAAAAGGCCATTTAATTATTCTTTTAACTGAACGTGGCCAAAAAATGCTATTTTTACAACGAAAAATATCCAAAATAATATGTTTTAGGGTGGAACAATCCTTAATACAGCTAAATATATGAAATATATGTCGACTCCGTGGTGCTGTGGTTAACGTCGTTGGCTTCGGTATAAGCCAGCCACTATGCCTGCCCTGGCCCTATCCTACTATACCTCTGGCCTCTGTGGTCTAGTGGTAAGTGTTTGTCCCAACGATCAGGTTGGTCCTTGTTCAATTCCCAGCAAGGTCAATACCAAATTCGATTTTTTCAATTTAAATTGGTGATCTTGGACAGCTGTAATGCTAGATGTTTTTTTCAAATTTAATATAAATGAAAGAAAAAATAATATCTACTCTCTTCAAATAAGAGAGCTTTAGATACTGAGTACCAAACAGTTCTCGTAGAAAAATTGTGTGAAGATACCTACATTTAGAGACCATATGCTCTTCACTGGAAGCCAACATTGTAAAAAAATGTATGAGTTGATTTGCGCACTCCATTATTTAACCATATATCTCAACTTCCCTCCCTCCCACCCGATCTCAAAAACAGGGCACATCGAGAATGACAAGCGAGCCACTATACCTATCCTGGTCCTATCCTTATATTCCTACTCTCTTCGAAAAAGAGAGGCTTAGCAACTAATTACCTAGCAGTTCTCTTAGAAAAATTGTGTTAAGATACCTCCATTGAGAGACCATATGCATTACACTGGAAGCGACCATTGTAAAAAAATGTTCAAGTTGATTTTTTTTAACCATGTTCGCTCTCAATGGAGGTATCTGAACAGAAGTTTTTCTGTGAGAACTGTTTGTTAATCAGTTGTTCAAACTTTCTTTTTCTAAGTCAAATACCTGTCACATTTAGTAACACAGCCAGTGGAATAACCAAGATATCAATTTGATTTTTATATTGATTTATAAAACTGTCCTACGACTGTTGAAATTCGAAGCCGTGAGCAGCGGTACCTAAGCCAACGCCATTTACCCCTCGGCTAAAGGTTTGACTGATGTTTAACCTTTTTATATTACAATTAAAAAATGTAAATTAATTATTGTTTTTGATTCCTCAGGATGTCTTTATGGATTCCTTTGATGTTAAGCCAGATACGGATATCAAATGGCAAAGCTTCAAAGATCTAGTTCCTGATAATGAAGTTCTAGTAAAAATAGAGAAGTTTGAAGTTGGCGAGTGTTCGTATGCTGAACAGACTCAAGATCAGGTAATCCATGTCCATTCTAATGAACAGCATATAGACTCCTAATGGAGGTATCTCAACAAGTTTTTTTCACCGGAACTCTTGTTATTCAGTTGCTCAACCTGTATTTTTGGAAGAGGGTAAAAGTAAAAGGATATGGCTAGGACAAAACTAGCGGCTAGCGTTTTTACGATTGAATCGCCGGGAGGGAATTATAGGCATCACGATAAATTGATCGAAAAATCAATTCATGAAACTGCCTATCCTGGGATTTGAACTCGATACATCCGTAACCGAAGCTAACGATCTTGCATAACGAGCTAACCACTTGTCTTATTATTACACCATATTTCTTACTTCTAAAAATAGAGATTAAGTGACTGAATAATCAGCAGTTCTCGTAAATCAATTTCTGCTTAGATAAACTACATAAAAAGTCCATATGCTCCACGTTGCGAGCGGATTCGATTTAATTCAAACAGTGGTATCAAATCTTTGTGTTCTGAGAGCGACACTAACCTAATGATACTTTTCAGAAAGAAAAAATTTGCTTAAAGATTTTATCCGTTACCGTGGGTCGTTTATTGCGGCCCGTTAAGTTAATTAATTATTATTTATTAATAAAAATATTCTTCATTTTTTAGATTCTTACAACTCCAAACAAAATCGAAATTTCAGTTTCGAATGAGCTTGTAATGCAGATGGACTCGGCTACAAATCAACCATCACCGCGTTACGAAAAAACCTATTCTGAAGAACAAAATATAAAAAATGACATTTTAAAATTTGACAAGGTCGCAGTTGTATCATTGGAAAAAGGAGTGTTCCATAAACAAAACTTCGTTTGCTCTTATTGTTTTGATGTATTCGCATCGCCGAACACATTAAAAATGCACAATTACTCCCAAAACAAATACAAATTTGAAATCAAAAACACTTCATTCAAATGTAGTCAGTGCGAATTTAACTCACCGTTTTACTGTCTGTTTAAAAAACACAATGTTACACATACTCGAGAAAGTGTTTTAAAATTGTCACATTCGGAAACAGAGTTTTTGTCACATTCGAATAAAAAACCGTTTTCTTGTGAAGAATGCGGTTATAAGGCTTCGTTTTATTCTCTTTTAAAACGCCACCAAAATTCGCACACCGCCGAAAAACCGTACAAATGCGAGCTTTGTGATTTTAAATCGTCACATTTGGCCAGCTTAAAATCACATAAAATGACCCACGAAGACGAAAAACCGTTCAAATGTGACCAATGTGACTTCCAGTCTACACGCTTTACCAAATTGCACACACATAAAATGTCACATTCGGGCGAAAAACCATTCAAATGTGACCAGTGTGATTTCAAAACGGCACACGCCACTAGTTTAACACCGCATAAGCTTACACACTCTGGTGATCAACCGTTCAAGTGCGATGAATGTAACTTTAAATCGGCGTACAAAGCAAATTTAAAATCACACAAATTGTCACACACGGGTTTAAAACCTTTTAAATGTGATCAATGTAATTACGAATCAACTTGTAATACAAATCTAAAACGGCATCAGAAGTCACATTTAAATGAAAAACCGTTTAAATGTGACCAATGTGACTTTAGAGCTTCTCAACGATATATCGTTAACAAGCATAAATTGCTCCATACTGGTGAAAAGCCTTTCAAATGTGACCAATGCAATTTTAAATCAGCGAGTTCTTCACATTTGAAGACTCATAAAATGATTCACAGTGGTGAAAAACCTTTCAAATGTGACGTC
Source organism: Himalopsyche phryganea (assembly GCA_022494535.1). Classification (NCBI taxonomy): domain Eukaryota; kingdom Metazoa; phylum Arthropoda; class Insecta; order Trichoptera; family Rhyacophilidae; genus Himalopsyche; species Himalopsyche phryganea. Next base: position 857,446 of record JAGVSL010000162.1, on the reverse strand, counting down.
TGTGATTTCAAATCTGCATATCCCTCGCGTTTAAAAACCCATAAAATGTTGCACACCGGTGTTAAGAGGTTGATTTGCGATCGCTGTGATTTTAAATGTATCAACACTTCCCATTTAAAAACGCATAAATTGTCACACAACCGATAAAATGTCATTTTGAGTGTAGGAATACGCTTCCAAAGCTGTTCCTTGACGTGATTAAGCGGTTTTATTGTGTCGCGGACGGCGGTCGATACAGAATCCTCTCAGTTGTCTTTAGCTTATTGTGTTCTAGATTCTGTTTCGACACCTCCTCTGCCCTATCGTGTGGTGTCAGCAGAAAAACTTAGTCGGTCAAATATTATTCCGTAATCTGAAACGTGGTGTCTTGTCATAGGTATATTATTTATTAGTAAGCATTATTACTTGGCAAATAATAATGCTTACTAATAAGCGCAATGTTTCGGTGCCGGCGAGTATTCATATTTAATAACCTTCAGCGTCAGGTCTAGCGATATATTTATTGAATTGGCATTTACTTAGTAGAGCTTCATTAAAATAATTACTGTAAAATGAAAGTATCTCATCATTAGAAAATAATATATTATATGTATATCAGTGATTTCAAATTTAAATAAATGTTATTTTAATTTCATTTTCTTACATTTTTTAAACCATGTCCGCTCCCAGCATAAAGTATATGGCATCCTATTGTAGGTATCTCAACAGAAATTTTTCGAAAAGTGTAGGGATTACATAATTATATATTTTTTAAAAAGCTGACAGCCAATGCGCCAAATATTTTGAAAATTAGAACATCATACGAGATAAACTCGATGAGAATTTTTTTAAGTCATTCATGTCTAAGGTCATAAATTTAAATTTGATATTGATCTTGCTGGTAATTGAACCAGTGCCCAACTGATCGCTAGGGCAAACACTTACCACTACACCACAGAGGCTGACAAAAATAAAGGGACAGTTAAGACAGGACTAGTGGTCAGCTTTTCGCTCTCGATGTGTCTAGTTTTTCAGAACGGATTAATCAATTTATCAAATAAATCCATATATCGATTGAAAAATCAATTTATGGAACAAGTCTTAAACCTGAGACATCTCTGGCCGTAGCCGACGACGTTAACCATGCACCACAGACCCGATAAATTTACGCACTATAAACTGTAATTTTATTTTATACTGGTAAGTACCCAGCATGCGCTGCAATGCCACTCAAAGAAGTGAAAGGGTTTGTGTTTTAATTCTGTTTAGGAAGGGCAGAAATTTCGTAAAATTACCCGGTCCGAGCCCGTCATCTTCAGGTTCAGCCCGGCCCGACCCCGAGTCTCAATATCTCACATGTTACCCAAACCCGACCTGAAACCCAGATTTATTTTTCTCATCCTGAAAAAGTCCGTTTTTTTTTTAATATGGTAATTCATTTATGTAGGCAGCCTTGGATATGGTTACGGATGTTCGATTCCCGTAAGGACGGTTTTCATAAATTGGTATTTGAATCGATTTATGGCTAACCACTAGTCCTATCCATTTATCTCTTCTCTCTTCGAAAAAAAGAGAGGTTGAGCAACTAAGATAGAAAAAATCTGTTAAGACACCTCAATTAGAAGAGAATACGCGCCACTTCGGGAGTGGATATGGACCAAAAATTTTTCAATATTGTTTTCATTCTTCAGAAACTATTCAAATAATTTCAGTTTTACTATTCGGTTTCCGAATAGATTCAATCCCTGTTGCATATCTTTTTATTAAGCGCTTATTTATCATTAAATAAAAAATAGTTCTAAGATGGGTAACAACCTGAACATGTTGAAAAAAAAACACATTTTTTTTTATTGTATAACATTTTTTATTATATATTAATTAATTGCAGGAGTCGACGCCATTGGTTTCGGCTACGGAAGTTTCGGGTTCAAATGCCAGTAGGTACGGACAGTTTCATAAATTGAAAGAAGTCGAAATGGTTCCGTCTATTTTTTTTAACCATATCTAGTCTTTGGTTTGGATACTCCTCTTACGAGAAGGTATATATTAGAGGTAGAAAAGACGTGTGGATAACTAATCGCTTTCGCTGCGCTGCGTTATTTTAGGATCGAAAGGGTGGGAGGGAATTTAAAATATTATAAACATCCATGACTTCGAATGGAAATAGCTCATGATGAAATTGTCCGCACCGGAATTTAAGCCCGTGAGCACTGCAGCCGAATCCAACGACGTTGACCAATGCACAACGGACCCGATATATTTGAAGACAGTAATAACCTATACCAGACGTTCATGCCATTAAACAGTGTTCATGAATGGATTAAAAAAATCAGTTCCATAAACTGTTCATACTTATACCACACCGACGTTAACCACTCGACAATGAACCTGGCGTAATTACAGCAGAGTTCTACTATGTGACACACCCTGGTTTTTCTTTGTTATGTTTAAGTTTCATAAGGGTCCAGAACTGAAATCGCCCAGCGGTAACGACAATAATTCGGAGAATCTGCCGACTGTTGCCAAGGCCAATCGTTCAATAGCCGCCGGGCACGTCTGTCCGCTGGACGACTCTATTTTTGACGGAAAGGGGTAGCTCCAACGATGCAGGGAGTTTTTTTAATTGTATGTGTGGACAGTCGATTACGATCTGTCGAGCCGGAGGTGACGATGTGAATTGTTTGTGTTTGGTTTGCATTGGACTTAATTTAAAATCGTTTGTCGTGTCATTTGTATTATAACTTAAAGTGAATTCAGTTGCTAATTAAATGTAAATGTTAGGAATATTATTTTTTTGTTTTGTAAACCACTGCATCTTTGGTTAAAAATAAATAAGTGTTGAACCGGATTTGAAATGGTGTTTGTTTGAAATCACAGCCCTTCCAGGACGTTCGATAACCAGCCATTCGTCTCTCTTCGATCCGGGTCTTCTCATATGATATTAATACGTCAAAAGACCAATATATTATTTTATTTTAAATCTATTAGGAGATTGTTTTTTTGACATGAGTATTTTTATGATATTTCAAATTTTCGGCTCGCGTAAATTTAAAATCGCATTGGTCACACTTGAAAGGTTTTTCTCCAGTATGCGTCAAATAGTGTCTCTTTAATCCTGAAGACTGACCGGATTTAAATTCGCATTTGTCACATTTGTAGCGTTTTTCGCCGGTAAAAATCTTCCTTATCTTTATCGATTGAGAAGAATTCGAGTCAACTTTTACATGTGATAATTTGTGTCTTTTTAAATGAGAGTTTAACGTATATTTAAAAGGACATTGGTCACATTTAAACGGCCTTTCTCCAGTGTGTGACATAAGGTGTGTTTTTAAATGGGCCATTTGCGTCGATTTATAATCACAATAGTTACATTTGTACGGTTTTTCTCCTGTATGTTTCATCTTATGTTTCTTCAGCGAAGACGACGACGCGCATTTAAAATCGCACTGTTCGCATTTGAACGGTTTTTCACCCGAATGTGACATCTTATGTGTTTTTAAATTGTACGATTGGGCAAATGCGAAGCTGCATTGGTCACATTTGAAAGGTTTCTCGCCTGTATGTGACATTTTGTGTGTTTTAAAGCGACACAAGTGTTTGGTTTTGAAGTCGCAATATTCGCAATTGAAAGGCAATGTTTTGATGTCGTCACAGCATTTGGATTCATTGTGAATTGTTTTGTGTAGTTTTAGTAGGTCGGTTGATGGAAATATGTCGAAACAAGTGTTACATACGAAGTTATGTTGGTAGAATTGCTTTTTCTCTATGATTATTACAGGAAGCTCATCAACGTTTGGAAATTCCTTTTTAATATCTTCTCTGTCTATTTCAATTTCAATGAAATTTCTTCGGTTTTCAAGTGACGTCAATAATGGTCGTTCGTTCTTGATTGTAGGCTCGATTTTGACATCAAGGAACTAAAAGAAATACAAAGAAACATGAATTAATTAAAAAAAAAAATATTGTCTGTTTAACACGACTTTTGTTTATTACGAGAAACTTCTTTAGACTGACTATTAAAAGATTTTTAAGCAATTATTGGTAAGTGTTAATAATTTTATTCTAGATTACAAGAAATAATATATATAATAATTGACGGCGTCCGTGGCGCAGTTGTTACGTGGACTACGCTTATTGATGTCTCGGGTTCGATTCCCGGTGCGGACAGTTTTCGTGAATTGATCTTTCAATCGATTTATGGATATATGTTTGTAGTGTTTGTGATGTCCATCCGATCCTCACGGGGCGTAGCGAGAGCGACTAGCTTAACCACTAGTCAGTTCTAGCTTTATTCTTCTATCCATACTTTCATCGAAAAAGAGAGGTTGAGCAATTGAGTAACAAGCAGTTCTCATAGAAAAATCCTGTTGAGATACCTCCGTTAAGAGGCTATATGTCCAACGTTGAGAGCGGACATGGAATAATAATAATAATAACTAAATTTCTATCGGCGTCCGTGGCGCAGTTGGTTTCGTCGCTGGCTACGGTTACGGATGTCTCGGGTTCAATTCCCGGTGCGGATGGTTTTCATAGATTGATCTTTCAATCGATTTATGGATTTCTGTTCGTAGTCTGAGTCCTCTCTCCACCAATCCCATCCTCACGGGGCGTAGCTAACCACTAGTCCTGTCATAGCCCTATCCTTCTATCCCTACTCTCTTCGAAAAAGAAAAGAGAGGTTGAGCAACTGAGTGACAAGCAGTTCTCGTAGAAAAAATCTGTCAAGATACTCCATTAGCATTTAGCGGAGTTTATTACTAGGCATGAATGTTTGCGATGTCTACAATTAGTTGCAACTCAACCGTTTTTCCTATCCTAGCCCTATTCTTCTTTCTCTACTCTCTCAGATACTAGCATTTAGAGTTTAACGCACGTATGCTTTCAGGCGGGTATGCGATGCGCTTCCCTAACCAAAAAAATAACACTCGAGATTATTGAATCACGGCCCGGTGTCACAACCATTAAGATTACATCAGGAAGCCGCATCACCATTCACTGAGATGAAAAGAATAAGCACAATAGCTGTGTTCCTCTTACTTAGATGGAAGACAAATCATCATTTCTGTTAAATCGTACGCGTTTCGCCGGATGTGACCTAAAAATGCTATTTTTACAACAAAAATACCGAAAAGTATATAATTTAAGACATCAACTGAGAGAGCTTTAATGAATTTAAATATCAAATTTTAATTGTTGAGATTTTGTATATTTCCATGTATTTTGTCACTAACGACCTGGGTTTCGCTTGTCGGCACCTTCACGTGTCTTACGTCCGTAAGAAATAAAACATAAATCAACAATTAAAGTAATGAATTTTCAATATAAATACATCGGTCCATTGTCACTCTAACAGAGTCCATTACTTGAAATTGGGTAGTTCTTCGAATTGCATTTTAAAAACCCCTCTATTCACTCGTAAGGTGGTTATTATTCTAGATGTTAATTTCTTAGACACAGCGATAAGATTTGTCTATTTGAGTTAGTTCGAGGTCACTCGTGTGCTCGAATGCCTGAAGATGCTGAAACATGGGTTGTTATTGACAAAATACATGGAAATGTACAAAATCTCAGCAATACAAATTTAAAATTCGAAAAGTGCTTGTTTTACATTAGAAAAATCCTTTATTGAGCTTAAATATATGAAAAATATTCGTGAATGACGAAAGGAAACGTTGGAATAATGATTACATCGAAGATATATTGCAATCTGTCATTATTCCTTTCATACAAAATGATTAATAATGTTTTACAGGCTGGTACTCCACCAAGAATATCTAATGTCATCGTTAAGTCATTATTCCAACGTTACAGTTCCCAATTCACGAATATTTTCCATATATTAATCTTAATAAAAGATTATTCTACTTATTTATAGGCCACGTTGATTAAAAGGAAAATTCACATACTGCTGCATCGATTTTAACTTACTTCCCTTGATTCTTGATAACTTCCATCGATATATTCTTCCTTCTTCACGGGGACTTCATATATATCATTGCTTGAATGACCTCGATTCCAGGTGTATTTGTTATACGCAGGGTCTAAGCTACAGTTAGAATTGCCTTCTGATATATTCAAAGTTAATAAATTATCGTCCGGTTCAATTTTGATCTCCATTGCGATTTAATTATCGTCACATTTGACGGAAAGCCTGCAGTAGAGGCTTGACAAAATGAAGCGAGACCATAGACTATATATTAAATTAATAATAAAAGGACAGAGATTAATCCGATCGAAGATAAATATTTCAAAAAAAATTGGGCAGTGTAACGCACGTATGCTTTCAGGCGAACGTACAAAAAAATATATGGCTCGAGTATATTAAATCATCTTCCGGTGTTACCACCAATAAGATTATATCAAAAAGCCCTGAGTTAAAAGAATAAACACTTTAGCGGTACATCTTTTTTACTAGACGGAAGACAAATCATCACCATCAAATTTCATCCGCCTGGAGTTGTCTGCCTTATGAATTGGACTTCAACAACAATTGTTGAGTTTTATATTAATTTGATTAAAGGAAAAATTAGATTTAAAATAATAGTGTTGTCCCAATTTTGAAAAATATACATTTGTAGTCGTTACTACTTTGCAATTGCGTTATGATTATTTGAAATGCTCTCTTGTAAAATCTCATATTCGCAGATACCGGATTATACATAGGGAGTGTCAAATTCCTGCAACTCTTTATTCTAAATCAGGGGTCGCCAAAGTGACTCCTCCACTAAGTCCCAAGGACCTAGATTAATCATTATACTAACATATTGTAGTTTTGAATTACGCACGAATTTCGGTTGGTACTAACGGGCAAGTGTCACAAACATTTTATTGCGGCAGAGGAAGTTGATAGCCGACAAGAAGAAAACCAGCTTCTGCCTAATTTATACACTCACATTAAGTCGTTTTGACAAAAAAAAAATGGTTTATCAGTTGCATAACGTGGCTTTATTCCTCTTTCAGCATTACTTATCTACCGGGGTCGGCTACCGCGCATGTCTGGTCAACTGCCGCGGGCCGGATTGGTGATGATAGCGGGCCGTAGTTTGGCCGTAAATATCTGTCGGCGTCCGTGGCGCAGTTGGTAGCGTCGTTGACTAAGGTTAAGGATGTCTCGAACAGTTTCATAAATTTATTTTTGAATCGATTTATAGATTTCTGTTCGTAGGCATTAATTTATGTGATGTCTAAAACCCCCTTCCACTCATCCGATCCTAAAGACGGGACGTAATGAAGACGACTAGCTAATCAATAGTCCACTCCCTATCTTTCTATCCCTACGCTGTTCGAAAAAAAAGGTTGAGCAACTGAGTAATATGCAATTATCATAGAAAAAATCTGTTGAGATACCTCGATTAAGAAACCAATTGCTCCACGTTGAGAGCGGACATGAAAGAAAGCATCTTTAATTTTTTAATGTTAACAGATATTATATTGTGTGATTGTACAAACAAGGATTCAAACCTGTCGATACTTTTAATGAAGACCACGGCATTACTTAAATAACTCTAATAATATAATATTGTTATTACTATTGCTAAAGGTTTTTGACCATAGACAATAAAACAGTTTTAAATAAATTGTATACGTCAAGCAAAACTTTGCAAGATTCTGAGTGTATTAAATTATAATTCTTCAATTTGCAATTTGCTTTAGAATAATAAAAATGGATATCAAGATCGAACCAGTCGATGAGGAATATGAACCAGAACGAAAACCGATTAACGAAGTCTGGTATGATGTCCCCATTGAACCAGTAAATGTTAAGAAGGATTTCGAGGTTAACTTTTTGTCTATTAATTAATTAATTAGTACAGTAATTATGATTTACAACTAGCTACTCTTTTTCTACTAGCTACTCTAGCAGTTCTGTAGGAAATTTAATTACGAATAAGAAAATGCTAAATTAACATACATGGGATTCGGCAAAACCGATAATTTACGTGAAATATGAATGTTATCTTTCTTGAAGCTTGAAAATCTTCTTTGTGCTTCGTGTCGGTATTATGAGTCGTCAGTTGAAGGGCCGTTCGGCTGATCACTGCATTACGGAGAGATTTGGACAATTGCAGCAACGGAGTCATAGTGCATTTAATATTACACATTGAACTAAAGGACACCAATAAACATGAAATAAATTCGCATAAACTCTATGGTTTATTCTAAGAAATACCATTTGATATAACCTTTTTATTTATTAACTAGTGAGTACCCGGCATGCGTTGCAATGCCACTCAAAGAAAGAAAGGGTTTGTGTTTTAATTCTGTTTATTGAACTGCTTTTGGATTAGAGGTCTGCACAGGCCGAAATTTCGTAGACTCACCCGGTTCGAGCCCATCATCTTCAGGTCTGGCCCGATCCGAACCCGAGTTTCAATATCACACTTGTTATAACACAATATTTTTGTTTTTCGTCTGGTGCGTACGCGAATAAATCAGAAGGTTTTTCCTAGATGTCGCTGTATGTACATATTTGATTCTTTTTTCAATTTTAGATTTTTTTCTTCAGAACCCTTCACGGGTGTGTGCACAACAACTCACCGAAATCTCATATGAATCGTATGAATGGTAAAGGAACGCATAAAGGACAAACAGGCATGATCACAATAAGTCCTTCCTGAAAGTTTCGTCGCGATCGGTTGAGTAGTTTAGGAGCCTATAAGATCCGGACAAACCAACAAACAGACATTCATTTTTATATATATATAGATTTATTTGTAAATGATAATAACAATACATGGAATAACAGCTAAAGCCATCGCACCATTTATTTTTTCGTGAAGCATATGGTTTCCTAATGGAGGTATCTCAACAGAATTTTTCTATAGCACTGCTTCGTAGTGAGTTACTCCAGAAGAAAGATAAAATTAGGGTAGCACAGCTGATTGATGGGATTTCAGACATCCATAGCTTCAAATCCGACTAAATCACCGGCAGTTGTGTATATTTGTAAAGGTTTTAATTATTTCATAATTTTTAGGCTATTTCTCATACAATCAAATGTGAAATAGATCTAAATCGAAAGAAAATCAAAGAGGAGGAGCTTGGGTCTTGTCCTGCTGTGAAACTAGAGTCGCCTGATGACGCCGAATGTTCTAATTCTAAAACCGGAAAACAAAATGAGGTAATATGACCATGGCCAACGTTATATTTCATTTAAATATATGTATATTAGACACGTGCAGTATTTTTTTCTTTCTCACTCAATCAAATGTTAGTAAAAGGTGCAAGCGAGATATAAAAGTATGCTGGCGTTAGCTCATTTATTATATCCAGAATAAAAGAACGAACACGAGCATTACCTTATATATCTCGCTTGCACCCTCCACTTTACATATGATTGAGCGAGAAAGAGAAAAATTCACTGTATGTGCCTGTTATACGCTTATGTATGAGTACATTGGTATCAAAGACGGAAATAAGCCATTTATGAAAATGTGCAGCAAAGGTGATTTTTTATTTTATATATATATTCCACATCTCATCAAGCCCGGCAGCCATGACACTTTAAACTAAATTGTGGCTCTGTGATTGGTCAATGTGTGGATCGATGATTTCAAAAAATGGATGATTAGTGTCCCCTTTTGAAACTATTTACGAACTTGAAACTCAAAAATCTATAGGAAGCCGTTGGACTTGCACTACAGCAAACAATAAAAACACGACTTTCGTGGGATGTTGCGTTTGAACAACTTTGATACTAAGGTTCTCGTATATATATTGCAGGCGTCCGTGCCCCAGTTGGTAGCGTCGTGAGCTACGGCAACGGATGTCTCGGGCTCGATTCCCTGTGCGGACAGTTTTCATAAAATGATATTTCAATCGATTTAAGGATTTCTGTCAGTCTGAGTGTTTGTGTTGTCTAAAACTCCTCACCCATCCATCTATCCTCACGGGACGTAGCGAGAGCGATTAGCTAACCACTATTCCTGTTCTTGCCTTGTCTTTCAATCCCTACTCTCTTCGATAAAGAAAGGTTGAGCAACTGAGTAACAAACAGTTCTAATAGAAAAATTCTGTTGAAATACCTCCATTAAAAGACTATATGCTCCAAGTTAGGAACTGACATGGAAAAAAATGTATGTAAATCCAATGTGGAACATATATTTTTCTACGAGACCTGCTTGTTACTCAATTGTTCAACGTCTCTTCTTTTCGAAGTGACTAGGAATAGAATGAAAGAGCTAAAACAGAATTAGTGGTTAGACAATCGCTTTCACTTCGATGAACACAAGCATCCATGTCTGCCAACGAAAATCCGTAAATCGATTCAAAAATCAATTTATGAAACTGTCCGTTCCAGGATTTGAACTCGAGACATCCGTAACCGAAGGCAACGACGTTGAGCACTGCACCACACACTCGAATATACAAATTTATATTAAAATACACAATATTCTGTATTTTTAATACTATATAAATGTATTTTGTTGTTAGGCTCTACCACATGATTCAAAAACTTCAGACCAGAACAAACTTCGATTGCTGGTTTCGTGTAAGGCGAAAATATCACCAACTCGTGATAAAAGACATCAATTTGTTAATAAAAACAAACCAAAAGTAAACAATAAAGCAATGTTTAACAAAAAACAATCAAATTTGACAAAGAAAGTTGATATTTCTGAAGAAAAAGCGACGAAGAGTGATAATTATGATATTGAAAAACGGTTTAAATGTGATCAATGTGATTTTAAAACTGCGCAGTTGTGTTTTTTAAAAAGGCATTCAATGCTACACAGCGGAGAGAAACCTTTCAAGTGTGACCAATGCGATTTCAAATCCGCGTATTCGTATCATTTAAAAACGCACAAAATGTTACACAGCGGTGGGAAACCATTCAAATGCGACCAATGCGATTTTAAATCAGCCAAATCGTCCAATTTAAAAACACACAAAATGTCACACACCGGAGAGCGACCGTTTAAATGTGATCAATGTAAATTTAAATCTGTGAAATCGTCCGATTTGAAGATACATAAAATATCACACACCGGAGAAAAACCGTTTAAATGTGATCAGTGTGAATTTAAATCTGCGCACCCTGGTAATTTAAAAAAACATAAGATGACTCATTCAGGGGAAAAGCCTTTTAAATGTGATCTGTGTGACTTTAAGGCTGCGCATTCTTCTAATTTAAAAAGGCATAAATTGTTACATTCTCTTAAATAAAATTACTATTTATTTTTGGTTAGAAATCATTTTTTTAATCCAATCCAAATGTGACGGATATGAATCTGTTAAGGAAGTATCTCAACCCGACATTTTTAACGAGAACTGCTAATTACTTAATTTTATATTGCATATTAATCTAGTTCGCTTTTTGAAGACAGTTAAGACAGTAGGACGTTAATACTGGTAAGCTAATCGTTCTCACTGCATTGTAAATGCGTGAGAGGAAATTAGCTACTTCAGCTAAAAATGTGTCGTGCTGAAAATGAGGAAGCAATACAAAAAAGTTATATTTTTTTTCAAATAATGCCTTACCACCAAGTTTGACATTCAACAACTTAAAAAACAAATGTTTAAATATTGTTTCAACACTTTTGATGGATCAGCGAAATTTGAAAAAACTCTTAACCATCAGAAGGTTATTTATTTCTAAGGTTAACAATTATTTCATTTCTTAACTAAAAAATGAATGGTGGAATGAAATTGTTTCCTCCCAGCTTTATTTTATATTATCATTAGTTTTTAATAAATATTTTAATTGTATCTTGGAGAATCGTCCTAGCTGCTTTGCGTTCTCCACTTAAGATGGCTGTTTATTGTTAATATTAATTACATATTTAATAGTTTTTAAATGGTTTACTATTTTTTCTTATAATTTTCCCAATCCAATATTTGCTCAATGCATTAGTAATGTCATTAAAAATTTTGCTCAGCTAATTGACTTTTAATGGAACTATATTAGTGATTTCAGATTAGTTTTTTATTGATTTGTAAGAGGTCCTTAACATTTTTAATTGTAGACCATTGTATTTGTTTGATAATCAGTAATTTCTTGTCTTAGTTCATGAACCAATTGTTTTATATAAATAGGAATGTTGTGTTTGTAATTTTATCAGTTGATAATGCTCGTGATGAGCGAAACCGGTCCTGATTGTGGTAAAAATTTGGAAGTTGTACAAGCGAATTGTGTTTTATTTGTTAAAATATAATGTCTTTCCAACAAGAATTGACAGCTAACACCTTAATCCGAAAACGTTTGCTATTTTATCCAATAGGAACCAAGACCAAATGTCTGCATGCTCTTATATCTCGCTTGCGCCCTTCACTTAACACGTGATTGAGCAAGAAAGAAAAAAATTGACTGCACTCGTCTGAATTCTTACTTTATAGCAAAAATTGACTACATTTTATTACCAAATTTGATGTTACGGTGAGTTATTAATTCGATGATATAAATGGAAGCAGAAAAACTTTATTCAATATCGGGTCAACTTTGACTTCAAGCAAACACGAAATATTTATAAAAACAACTTTCCAGGCTAACACTTTCAAAGCAAATCATTAAGAAGTAAAAAAATAAAACAAAATTAAATTTATCGATACATTTATTTCCTAATCAATTATGATTTAACGATGATAATTATAAAAAGAGTTAATTATATGTTTTAGTATATAAATATTATAAACCAGAAGATAAATGTATATCTGTCACAAGGACTTCTCCCAAATGGTGAACGGTAACGACGTGATATTTGTACATGGTATTTTTATCTATGTCATCTTTCAACGTGGAGTATATGGTCTGATAATGGAGGTATCTCAACAGAATTTTCCTATAAAAACTGTTTGTTACTCATTTTCTCAACCTCTCTTTTAGGAGAGAGTAGGGATAGAAAGGATGAGGAGGCATTTTTAGAAAACACAAACACACTTTAATGACTTCGAACAAAAATCGATTGAAATATTAACTTATGAAAACTCTCCGCACCCACGCACTACCAACTATGTTACTTTCAACTCAAATTATATAGTATAGAATTATTTGAATAAATAAATACTACTTCGGCATGTACGATGCCAAAATGTGAATGTTTAACTTAATTATCCTGATCATTTTTTGAACAATCGTTTACGTGAATTGTTTGATCTTCCAAAATGAAGAAGCGGAATTTTACTTGAAAGAGCTTTATCAAAGGTATTGCTTGAAATGTTGACATATTCTACGTGGACGTGAGTGAGTTCAGACGAGCCCTGTTTTTCAACATATTGAAGTAGATTTGGATTATTGAGATTTGGTACACTTCCATGTATTTTGTCACTAACGACCCGGGTTTCGCCTTTCGTCATCTTCAGGCATTCGAGCTCACGAATGGACTCGAACTTCGGGTCGTTAGTGACAAAATACATGGAAGTGTACAAAATCTCAATAATCCAAATTTGATATTGAAATTCCATCAAGCACCCTCAGTCGATGTCTTAAATTATATTAAAGTAGATTTGTCTGAACTTATTTTTTTTTTCATATCTCTTAATGGAGGTATCTTAACAGATTTTTTGTATGAGAACTGCTTGTCACTCAGTTGCTTAATCTTTGTTTTGTTAACTAATCACTCTCGCTACGCCCCGTAAAGATTGAATGGGTGGGAGGGAGGACTCGGACTACTAACAGAAATCCAATAATCGATTGAAAGATCAATTTACGAAAACCGTCCGCACCGGGAATTGAACCAGAGACATACGTAACCGTTGCAGCGACACTATTTAAATGCATATAAGGCTTCTTCCAGCTCCTCCCACTCTCTTCGGTTCCTTACTTTTCGTTGCCACATACTTCCATCTGTGCCCACTTAGTACCTCTCCGGTACCACTGAATGACTGCATTCGTCCAGCGGTTGTTTGTTCACCAGGTCTAATTTGGTGATCTCTATTTCATCTCTCACTCTTGTTTCCTTGATTATCCAGCGGTTTCTTCTGCGGTTCTTAAGCGTTATTTCTAGCATGCACCTTTCCATGTCACATTGCGAGACACTATTTTTGAACCTCTCATGTATTGAGAGTTCATGCTTTGCAATTGATGTGGGTTTTTAAGAAACGATTACACTAAACAACTTTTTTACCACAATGTGTCAATTTATGTTTCTTTAAGCGATGAAATTTAACACATCTATAATCACATTGGTCACATTTAAACGGCTTTTCTCCCGAATGTATCATCTTATGCGTTTTTAAATACGAAGCATACGCAGATTTAAAATCACATTCATCACATTCGAACGGTTTTTCGCCGGTATGTTTCATTTTGTGTGTTCTAAGAGCAGCGGCGTGCGTCGATTTAAAGTCACATTGATCACACGGATATGGTTTTGTTCCAGTATGTGACATATTATGTATTTTAAGACTAACGGAACTTGCAGTTGTAAAGTCACATTGATCACAATTAAAAGGTTTGTCTGTGTGCGATTTTTTATGATTATTTAAAATTGAACAAAGTGTTGTTTTGAAGTTACACTCATCACATTCAAAAGGTTTTTCTCCTGAATGTAGCATTTTATGTGTTTTTAAATAAGATGCATAGGCAGATTTATAATCACATTCGTCACATTTGAAAGGCTTCTCACCGGTGTGTCTCATTTTATGTGTTCTCAATACAGGTGCGTGTCTTGTTTTAAAATCGCACTGATCACATTTAAATGGTTTTTCGCCTGTATGCGACATATAATGTGTTTTTAAATTGAAAGAACTTGCGGAAGTAAAGTTACATTTGTCACAATTGAAAGGCTTCTCACCCGTGTGTGATTTTTTATGATTAGTTATTATCGATTTACGTGCAGATTTAAAATCGCATTCATCGCACTGAAAAGGTTTTTCTCCAGTATGTGACATTTTATGTGTTTTCATGTGGAAAGAATAAGCGGATTTATAATCGCATTGGTCACATTCGAAAGGTCTCTCGCTGGTATGTGTCATTTTATGTGTTTTTAATGCAGCCGGACCAGTTGATTTAAAATTACATTGATCACAATTAAAAGCTTTTACACTTCTTTGTGTTGAAGCTTTTTTTCCAGTATATGTTGCCTTATGTTTGTTTAAGAGCGTCGTTGACCCAACACAAACATGGCGAATTTTGTGTCTATCTGTTAAGTGAATTGAACTGTTCATGTGAAGTTTCAATTTATTAAAAGTCACGTGTTGTTCAAGTAAATTCGATGTTGGGAATATATTAAAACAAATACTGCACACATAATTTCGCCTATGAAACAAACCATTTTCCAGCAACACCACAGCGACCACTTTGCGTTGTAAAATTTCCGTTTTTATGTATTGTTCGTTTACACAAGGCGAACTAAATAGTTGATTCTTCTGAGGTGAGCTCATCGATGGTAGTTCAATATTCATTGTAGAGTTTGCGTTGGTAGTTGGAAGCTAAAGAGGAAAAAGAAAACATACTATTAAATGAAGAGTTGAACCATTCTTTAGTAGATTATTTTCTTCTATGTCCACTCCCAACGAGGAGCATATGGAAGTACCTCAACAGATTTTTGCTGGTTTCTCAGTTCTGCCCCTCTCTCTTTTTTCGAAGAGATTACTGATAGAAAGATACGGCTAGGACAGGACTAGTGGTTTACTAATCGCTTTTGTTGCGCCCCAAGATGGTATCTAGTTTTTTAGACATCACAAACACTCAGACTTCGAAAAGAAATCGATAAATCGATTGAAAGATCAATTTATGAGACTGTCCGCACCGGGAATCTAACCCGAGACGTAAGCGACGACACTACCAACTGCGCCACAGACGCCTTCGAATAGCAGGATATCTTTCGTTTAATCAGGTGCAAATATCAGTATTTGGGTGGGGCCTCAAGCCAAAATTGATTTAATTGACACATTCGCGGCCATGTTATTAATGCAAAGGCGGTTTTTCACACACTAAGAGTGAAGAAAAAGATGCGTGGTGCAGTCATTAACGTCGATAGCTATTGTTACAGATGTCTCTGATTCAAATTCCTATACAGAGAGTTTCATAAACTGGTTTTTCTTCGTCCGATTTAATGTTCTTGCCATCTTTTAAAAAACCCTTAAATAAAAAATAGAGAATCTTTTACGGTTTGCAAACCGTCTTTGCATATTCTCCTTTGTTATATCCGATTCATTAATTTGTATTATACCTGTAAGGTTATTTTTAACTTGTAAGAATTGATTCTGTCTCTGTAATTTTTGTTTTTCAGATATTAAAAATTTAATGGATACTCATAGCTGCTCTGCTTTCTCCACTTAAGATGGCTGTTTATTGTTCATATTAATTACATACTTAATATTTGATTATTTTTAAATGGTTCATTAATTTTTTCTTGTAATTTCCCTGATTCATTATTGTATATTATAGTAGTAACGTCATTAAAAATTTTGTTCAGCTAAATGGACTTTTAATGTAGCTATATTTGTGATTTCAGATTAGTATTTGATGATTTGCAAGAGGTCCATAACATTTTAATTGTAGACTCATTTCATTTGATTTATGTATAATTTGTTTGTTAATCAGTATTTTCTTGTCTCAGTTCATGAACCATCAGTTTTATATACCTTCATTTTTACTCTCAGTTTTATATAAATAAGCTTGTTATGTTTGTATTTTTATCACTTGATAATGCTCGTGATGAGCGAAACCGGTCCTGATCATTATAAATATGTGGAAGTAGTACAAATGAATTGTGTTTTATTTTTTAAAATATAATGTCTTTCCACCAAAAATTGACAGTAAACACCTTAAAAGTGAGAGAATCTTTTATTAGAACTGTTGTAGGAAATTCAATTACACGAACGGTTTCTCGTTTATTGACATTTAGAGGGCGGTCATGCCACATCACTAAAGTACAAGGTAACTTATTTTGTGCTTTTAAAACAGGTGCATGCGACGTATATTAGGGTTACAGAGGTTTGACTTTGTCTTGAATTTGGAAGTAATAAAACGGATGGACCAGTCCTCTATTACGTCCAAATTAAAAAAAGCGACGATGGACCTAGCTTGGAAGTGTCCTGCGGATGCCCCATGGGAG
The DNA here is from genome assembly GCA_022494535.1 of Himalopsyche phryganea. NCBI lineage: Eukaryota > Metazoa > Arthropoda > Insecta > Trichoptera > Rhyacophilidae > Himalopsyche > Himalopsyche phryganea. The sequence goes on along the minus strand of JAGVSL010000162.1, from coordinate 840,467 downwards.
CCTGAATCATGCAGTTTGTTCCACCAACGAGATGGATTACGTCACAATGAAAAGCCACTGATGAAAATCCATACGATGTACTCAGCGAAGCTACGGAACGTTGGGATGACCTGGGAGGGAGCAGGAAGAACGGCGGGGGGAGAGAATCTTGAAGGAACTGTTTGGTTGCCGTATGCTGTAAGTAGGATATGGGTAATTAACAACATTAAAAAATTGCAGATAATTCAGAATAAAAACCCTCCCGTGGTTTTTCCACGACAGCACACTGTACAGAGACATAAATTATATGTGTCAATCTGTTTATTACAAGAATTCCTCCCAAACGTTGAACAGTAGCAACGTAAATTTTTACATGTGATTCCGGCTGCCATTTTTATGTCAACTTTCAACTTTATTATGAATGGATGGATGATTTTTTGTGTGATATTTTCAACAGTAGTTTTCCAACGAAAGAGTTTGAATCTATACCGGATGAAGCTTGGTAAAAAATATTAGCTTGCATTATAAAACAGTAAATATCTATGTCTGTCTGTCACAAGAACTTATCCCAAGCAGTAGCGGTTTGACATTCCATTATGGCTGCCATTTCATCAGAGTTCGAATCTATACCTGATAATTAAAAACAAGTCTAAAAATATACTATAAGTCTAAAATCAGCAGTCTATCGTTTGAAAAATAAAGCTCAGCCATATTCCATGAATTTTTTACGTTATTTGAAGAAATCAATATGAATTAAGTCAATTTCGTTCACAGTATGTGGCCAATAAACCATAATTAGAATTACTATAAAGAAGAATAAATATATCGAATTCGTAAATGATTAACGAATCTCATAAAGTGGTTATAAGTATGTAAATAGAAAGACTTCTCGAGACAAGGTTTCTTGACTTTATCATATATTACTGTTTTAAATTACCAGTTTCGCCTCTTGATGATCGCCATTATCAATTATTACTTCCTGCTTCACGAGTGCCTCGCATTTGATGTCAATTAAATGACCATCATTCCAGACGTCATTGTTCTGATAATTATCGCCAAATATCTCTCGTGTATTCGATGGCAACAATAATTCATCGGCCGGTTCTTTTTTGATATCCATTGCAAGCTTTTTAAATAGTTTTTAGATAAAAATGCAAAATGAAATAAACACGTCGAAGGAAATAATATTACCTACCATAGACTACAAATAATATAATACGGTCATTCTTACATAGACAATATTTGAATTTATCAATGAGAGGAAAAGTAAATGCAAAAAAGTTTATATGTAAAAGTAGGTAAGTAAGTTTATTTGATTGATTTATTATATATATATATATATATACACTAGTGAGTACCCGGCATGCGTTGCAATGCCACTCAAAGAAAAAAAGGGTTTGTGTTTTAATTCTGTTTATTGAACTGCTGAACATCATTTTCAGGTCTGGCCTGACCCAAACCCGAGTTTCAATATCACACTTGTTATAACACAATATTTGACATATTTTGCGTACACGAATAAATCAGAAGGTTTTTCTTAGATGTCGCTGTATGTACGTATTTGATTCTTTTTTTCAATTTTAGATTTTCAATTTTTTTTCTTCAGAACCCTTCACGGGTGTGTGCACAACAACTCACCGAAGTTTCATCGAAATCGTATGAATGGTAAAGAAACGCGTAAAGGACAAACAAACATTTATTTTATATAATATATTTCCCGGCATGATCACAATAAGTCCTTCCTGAAAGTTTCGTCGCGATCGGTTGAGTAGTTTAGGAGCCTATAAGATCCGGACAAACCAACAAACAGACATTCATTTTTATATATATAGATTATAAAGTTTATGGCTTTTGGAATGTAAAACAAACTTACAAAATAAAGTAAACATTGGAAACACGATTGCAAGCGAGATTAGTTAAATACTTGTCCTGTCATATTACTAACCGGTGATTTGCATTCCATTTAAGTAAGAGGAATGCAGCTATTGTGCTTATCATTTCTATCTCAGTGAATGGTGATGTGGCTTCCTGATGTAATCTTGATGGAGGTGACACCGGACGGTGATTCAATAATTTTGAGCATTATTTTTTTGGTTAGGGTAGTGCACTGCACACTTTCCCAAATGCAGAGGAACGTGCGTTACGCTGCTCATTTATTCTATTTTTTATCTATCCTTGAGAGGAGGTCAAACTACCAATGTTCCAGACGCTCAGCATCGTGCGGTCATCCTGGTTCTTTCTTCTACTGGTCCGGGTCCTGACGGCGTCAGCCAGACAGAAGGGAATCAGATGAGATTTAGGAGTAATATCCTAAGAGGCCTCACGAAATCTGTAATCGTGTATTAACCTTCTATACCTACTCTTTTGAAATAAAAAGGGGGTTGAGCAATTGAGTAACAAGCAGTCCTTTTAGAAAAATATGCGTTGATACACTTGTACTAGTGAGCAATATACTTTACATTGCGAGTGGACATGGTGAAATAATAGCACTTAGCTAATCGCTGTACCTGCGATCTTATTATATTTAAAGTCTTTAAGCACACTTCTTTAAATCCGTGGAGAGCATATTGTGAGCGGTTTTGGTTTATAAAAAAATTAAATAAATAGACGATACTGTAATCCATAGCTTATTTTGTCTATGGTCATTTTCTGAATCTGATACCCATGTTAAATGTTGTCCTGTCATTATTATTAAAACAAAATATCGTAATGAATGTAAAGGTTGAATCAGAAGATGACTTTTTGTCTTCAAATACATTAGAGAATACTTATTACGGTTCCAATTGCCAAGATGATAAAAGTAACATTTGGAATGAGGGTCATTCGATCGATGAGAGGTACAAAGTCCGCGTTAAGCAGGAAAGGATCGAAGATGATGATCATCCCGCAATTAAAGAGGTAATTCAAAACACTATTCATTTTTAGAGAATAGTATTTATGGGTAAATAAATGTTCGTATTGATGGAAGTTGTCTAAAAAAAGCATATTTTCATCAAAAAGCATGCGGAATGATTTGTTTTAGGGTAGAGCAGTCTTTTATCAAGCTAAATATATTCAATAATGATGAAAGGAAACATTATAACAGCGGTTTATCGCATAATAGTTGTGCTTGTCACAAACTTATTTTTGATTGCCATATTGCAATAAACTCAACAGTGCCAACCTAAAAACCAAACATATTCATGTATATCAAATAAATAAGAGTCTAAATGAAGATTTTTACGAATTAAACAATCTTTATCTTACGTAAGGCATTCATTTGGTATAACACAAATAAAATAGAATAAAATATGAAAGAATTCAGTTCTACAAAGTTTGGGTTGTACAAAATAAACGCCATTCGTATAAAAAAGATCTTCAGAGGAATCTTCATTTAGACTCTTATGTGTTTAATATAAGACATCGACTGAGGGTGCTTGATGGAATTTCAATATCAAATTTGGATTATTGAGATTTTGTACACTACCATGTATTTTGCCACTAACGACTAAACGTTAGACACTGTTTACTGTCTCTCAGTTCGAGTGCATTCGTGTGCTCGAATGCCTGAAGATGCCGAAAGGCGAAGCCCGGGTCGTTAGTGACAAAATACATGGAAGTTTACAAAATCTCAATAATCCAAATTTCTTATGTGTTTGTATACATATATATGTTTGGTCTTTAGTTTGACACTTTTGACTTTACTGCAATATGGCGGCTAAAAATAAAGTTTGTTTCATGCTATTATGCGATAAACCACTGTTTAAAAGTTTTCTTTCGTCGTAGTTGAATATATTTAGCTTGATGAAAGACTATTCTACCCTAAAACATAACATTTTGGGCGCTTTTTGGTGTAAAAAATGCATTTTTAGAAAACGTCCGTCTATACGAACATTTATCTATTTATGTATCGATTTATACTGACAGAACGCGTTAAGTCAGATGATGTTCTGTTTTAAATGTCAAAACGTATGCAAATATTTGTAAGTTTCCTAAATTTGATACTTATTCATGTTTTATACTTTCTTTTTAGGACTTAGAAATTGAATATCGTAATATTAAAAAAGAAAAAAAAGACACCGAGTGGCGTAACTATAATGAAAACAAATCTGAAGGAACTCATTCCATAAAAATAGAAAATATTGAATTTGGTGAATGTTCATATACTGAAGAAAAACCCGATCAGGTGAATATCTTTTTAATACAATTAAAAAATTATCAATTATTATTAAAATGTCCCGCCTCTAGCCGCTTGGTCAACGTCGTTGGCTTCGGTTACGGTGTTCACGAATACATATATTTAAAAAATATTCGACATCACAGCTGACAATGGAAAATTAAAAATTGGAAAATCATATGAGATAAGCTCGATCAGAATTCATTCAGTCACTCATGTCCAAGATCATAAATTTAAATTGCAAATATCTAAATTTGATATTAACCTTGCTGGGACTTGAACCAGAACCCACACGATCGCTAGGATGAAGCTTTTACCACTAGACCACAGAGGCTGACGATCGATTTCCGTTCGAGAGGATAGATTTGTGTGATATCTCAAATTCTCTCCCAACTATCCGATCGGAGCATAGCAAGGGTAACTAGCTAACCGCTATTTCTTTCCTATTACTATTTAATTTTAAAAATATGTTTATGTAGGTATCTCAACAGAAGTTTTTCTACGAGAACTGCTTGCTACTGAGTTGCTCAACTTCCTTTTTCGAAGAGAGTGTGGATAAAACGATAGGGCTAAGACATGACTAGTGGTTAGCTAGTCGCTCTCGCTGCGCCACTTTTTTAGTATTGGTTGGGTGGAATGGAATTCTAGACATCAAAAACATCCATACCTACGAACTACATGAATCGATTGAAAAAATTATTTATGAAGCTGTCCGTACCGAAGTTTGAACCTGAGACATCCTTAACCGAAGCTAACCACTGCACCACGAACGCGACAAATATCTTTATATGTATTTAACTAATTAATTATTGTATTTCTAGACTTCATTTACGAACATTGGTCGTCCGTTACTCAAGTCAGAGACTCGAATTTCGGTCGCAAATAATGAAATTGACATTTGCGAACAAGACATCAAGAGAGAAATCGTAAAAAATGAACCAGATCATAATAAAACAATAAAAGAGGACATATTGGAAGAAGATTTCGCTTGCAATATTTGTTTTCAACAATTTAAAACATTTCAGTTACTTAAAATGCACGGGACCGTGCATAATACAGAAGCAAGACAGCATAGAAGAGAGACAAAACCGCGTAAACCGAAACAAATAAAAGGCCCTGAGCAGAAGCCTTTTATTTGCGACCAGTGTGACTATAAGGCCGCTCAATATGGTCACATGAAAACGCACCGAATGTCACATACGGGTGAAAAACCGTTTAAATGCGACGTTTGCGACTTTAAATCGGCACACTCTGGCGTATTAAAAGCGCATAAAATGCTACACACCGGCGACAAACCCTTCAAATGCGACCAGTGCAATTTCAAATCGGCGATTTCATCACACCTGACTACCCACAAGATGAAACACACAGGAGAAAAACCCTACAAATGCGACCAGTGCGATTTTAAATCGGCGCAATCTTCCAATTTGAAGAAACATCGAATGTCACATACGGGAGAGAAGCCGTTCAAATGTGACCAATGTGACTTTAAAGCTGCTCGTTTGTTTCATTTGAAGACCCATAAATTATCGCACACGGGCGAAATGCCTTTTATGTGTGACCAATGCGATTATAAATCAGTATACGCTTCCGTTCTGAAGAGACATAAATTAAAACATATCGATGAAAAACCGATTAAAACCGAAGTAAAGTGATAAATTTTTGAAAAATTGATGAATTATGTTATAATTTATACAATGTTAATGAATTTAAAGAAAAATATGAAAATATATATTTAGTTGTGATGGATGCTAAAACAGTTATAATTCATTCTTTTTTAATTTTTTTTTAAATGTTCGCTCCCAACGTGAAGCATATGGTCTCCTATCCATGAGAACTGCTTGTTACTCAGTTGCTCAACCTCTCTTTTATCGAAGAGAATAGGGATAGAAGGATATGGCTAGGACAGGACTAGTTGTAAGCTAATCGCTCTAGCTACGCCCTGTGAGGATAGGAAGGGTGGATGAGGAGCGAGTTTTAGACAACACACACTCAGACTTCGAACATAAATCCATAAATCAATTGAAATATTAACTTATGAAAACTGTCCGCACCGGGAATTGAATCCGAGATAGCCGTAGACCAAGACGCTACCAACTGCACCACGGACGCCGAAATTCATAATAAAATTTGAAAGGCATTGTATTGATAAAAATGAAACACAATTTTACCACACTAATTCTACATTTCTTTCTATACACGTAATTCGTATTAATTTACTGTACCAAGTGTGTTTTTAACTCCGTTATTTAGGTAGACAAGAATCATTTTGCAAAATTGATAGCTTTTTTCCACCTAGTTCTGACGATGGCAAGATGTTGGGATGTCTTCCTTTGTAGCTTAGCGGTATGAGCTTGATTATAGAACTGAGACTGTTCAGGGTTTAAGTCATGGTAAGGTAAATGTCAATGATGTTCAATAACAAATATCTGGTACACTGTCAAATAAAGGCGGATCTTGTATTTCGTACGTTATTCGTTATTTTAGTATATATATAGGTTATACTGACATTGGGCTGCCTGGCGTCTCGGTATTCCAGGTTTGTCCGGGCTTGAGCTTTCGGGAAAACCAAAAATTTCGGTACTTATCTTAATAAACTCACATAAATCAAAAATACCGAGTCCCCGCAGTTAGGAAGTTGCAATAATGAAAGAAAACTTGCGCAGTAGCGTCGTCATCAACGGTCACTTTAAAACGTAAGAACAATTTTGATTTACTTCCTACAAACGACGGGAATACCAATTTATATATGGAAAGACTTCTTTATTATCCCCATTAATTCTTTTTTTAATATATATATTAATTTACTAATATTTCATAAATTAACTTTTCAATCGATTTATAAATTTATTTTTGTAAGCATGGGTACTTGTGATGTCTAAAATTCCGATCCACGAATAATAAAAACAGGTCAAAGCGGGTGATTAGCTAATAACTAATCTTGTCTATCTTCGAAATAGAGAAGTTGAGTATAAAAAGTATTTCTCATAGAAACTGTTACTGAACATGGAAGAAAAACTTAATGACATTTTATCATTAAAATTGAGTTACTAGATTTTCTTGGTGAAATACCAATCTGAAATACAACATACGCATTTTCCGTTAAATCATTATTAAATTTCTACCTTTCCTTTTTTTTTAACCATATTCGCTCCCTATTCGGAGCACATGGCCATCACGCGGTTCCTCCAAGCTTCTCTGTCCCCCGCCAGCCTCCGCGCCTCCTGCCAGGTCATCCCAGCGTCCCGTAACTCCGCCGAATACATCCTATAGATGGTCATCAGCGGCCTTCCAGGGCCAATCCTTAATCCACCTTTTGTCATTCATTAATATTTTGCTTCATTAAGTATTGTTTTATTCTAAAGCACATCATTTTAAGAATTTTTTTGACGTAAAACTAATATTTTTAAGCCACGTTCTGTATTATTCATATTTATATTTTTATAAGAAGTCGTGTTGAATAATTTAAACATATTTCTTTACTTACTTTTGAAACAAAACAATCTTTATATTGTAATTTCTCGTCTCGATATTAAATATGTATGCTTCAATATGAGGAACATCCCTATCAAAATTGTAGCGAAGCATTTATTATAGTCTATGGTCATATTTCACCACAAAAAACCTTTAATGAAGTATTTCGCTGTGATAATCGAGTATATCTACCGAAATGAATATAAAGAAAGAACCAGAAGATAAGTTGACGTACAATATACTCGAAATTACCTACGACGGTCCTTCTAATGCCATATTAAATGAGGGCCATGCAACCGAAGAGCAATACCAAGTGAAAGTGAAGCAAGAAAAACTTGATTCTGACAATGAAAACGAAGTAAATTATACATTATTAGTTCATAGATATTAGTTACAGAGCCACCGCATTCGTACAGAAAACGGATGCGTCAATAGTTTCATGGTGCAAATATTGGCGTATTAAGTTACACCCGGAGAAAAGTACTGTAGACAAACCGTGGCCAAATCGGTTAAATACCTAGGTCTCACGCTCGACTCCCGACTCGATTTCAGCAGATACAGATGTCAAAAAAACGCTCATAGCTCAGTGCTCAGCACACCCGCCTGAAAGCATACGTGCGTTGCACTGCCCATTTTTTATTTAATTTTTTATCTCTCAAGAGGAGATCAAACTACCGGTGTCCCAAGTGGTCTTAAAGTTCTCTCTGCTTCTTTCTTCTGCTCGGGTCCTGACGCCGTCAGCCGGACAGGTGAGAGTTTGAGGAGTAAAACTTTCCGAGGTCTCACGAAATATGCGTGTGTTCGGTGTAATCGTGTTTTGATGCTGGTGTTGGGATGGTCAGTCATGTTTCTATAGAATTTCTTCAACAGCTTCACGACGTGTTCCAGGATGGGATCGATGTTATGGTTTCTTTGTGCATTGTGCTGTTGCGGACAAACCACGACCATGCTTTATTCCGAATAACCTGTAATTTCTTAATGTGGTTCACGCTAGCGTAGGTCATGATGGGTCTGGTAATCGCGGTGTACTGGAGCAATTTGCTTTTTATTGCAAGATTGCTCCGTCTACCTATTATAGGAAACAATCTTCCCTTGACGTGTCTAATTTAAGATATAATTTAAGACATCGACTGAGGGTGCTTGATGGAATTTCAATATCAAATTTGGATTATTGAGATTTTGTACAGTTCCATGTATTTTGTCACTAACGACCGGGATTTCGCCTTTCGGCATCTTCAGGCATTCGAGCACACGAATGGACTCGAACTGACACTTGTGTACAAAATCTCAATAATCCAAATTTAAATCTATGTGTCTGTCAAAATTGAGTGGGGAGTCAAGCGTGGGATTAAAGTTTTTTCAAAGGACGCATTTTTACTTTCCCTTCTATTGTTTTTTTGAAGGTACCTTCAAGTAATCTAGTGATTCCACAAGCTAATTTCAACCCTTTGCAACTCTTACAGGATGAAACAGAAGATGAATTCGCTTGGCAAATGTGCAAAAAAGAAATTCTTGAAGGTGATATTCCTAAAATCAAACAAGAACAAATTGACCTTGGCGAATGCTCCCGGCCCGAATGGGAATCAAACCAGGTAACTTGCAATTATTTCTTTCAGAGTGAATAATGCTGCACATGTAGCCGAGTGATAAACTACGATTACAGTACAAATACCAAAATTATGGATTTGGATATCTGTGGTGCTTAAAATGACTTCCCACCAACCCGATCCGAAAAAAATAGTCTTGGATAAGCCATATCCTTTTCTTATTCCTGTACTGCGGTTTATAGATCTGTGTCCCAATTTGTGAGTCATTTGTTTCGGTATGTTATCTAGCTAACTTGTTAGAATATGTCAATGTGAAAGAAAAAAGGCAAGATACTTGACTCAGCCAAATTGCTTGTTTTAGTTCTCGTCTACTCGCTGACTGGCTATCATAGGTTGTAAATAAAACTGCATTTACTCAATTGCTTAACCTAGGTAGGGTAGTAAATTAAGTTTTAACGTAGTTTTTTCAATGGTGAAAGCCGGAATAGCCATCAAAAAACTGAATAAATTCTTGTAGAACAATAAACTTGGTTATTTTTACACTATCGAGCATATGTGTTATAGTTTATTGACTTTTTTAGGACGATATCATAGACGATGTTAGGATAAAGACAGAAGACGATGCCATATGGCAGAGTGCCAACGAAGATACTCTAGACGCAGACGATTCCGCAATATTTGATGGTGGGGAATGTTCCTATGCAGGAAGGACCGACAATCAGGTATTTTTTTATTTCATATATAACAGCCTTTTCAATGTAAAAAAAACTTTCGAAACATATGGAAATTGGAGAGAAATAGAATCTTATACGTTCATACAAAATCTAATTTAATAAATTAAAAAATAGTGTTCGTCTGAACTTTGACGTCCACGTGAAGTATGTCGACATCTGAAGCAATATTGTCGAACATTATTTAAGTTCATCCAAGTGAAATTTGGCAAGCTAGTACTAAACTGTGAAAGAACAAATAATTTATCCCCTCTATTCCCCAAGAAAATAAACAGGAAAATTCAACTATTCAGTAGTCAGTTTCAATCAAATCATCAAGATATATGTTGTTTGACACGGCCCAATCGTGTCATGCAAACCCTAGCAGTAAAATGCACCGAAAACTGTAAACGGATCACCTCTTGCGACAAGCAGTTTTGTTTGTATAGCATTGGGAAAGTAAATTCATGAGTAAAAGTTAAAATCGTTTTGTACTGAGGTCTTCCCGCTGCTAATGGATGCTGTCTTTTGTTCTTTCATTTTGTTATTTGTTTATTTACAGTTGCAACTTTCCCAGAAGAGCTCGAGCCATACTTCGGATAAAAAAACAATCCCGGTCAACCAACTGCAAGATTTCAAAGACAGGATTGTTAAAAAAGACAAAAGAAGTGATTCAAAAACGAAAAATAACAATACTGATCGAGAAAGTGTCAAAAGCGACGCAGATCTAATAAAAGAAAAACCCTTTAAATGCGACCATTGCGTGTACAGATGTACAACTCTCAGCCTACTTAAATCACATCTAAAAACCCATACAGGAGAAAAACCCTTCAAATGCGATCAGTGTCATTTTAAATTCGGACGATCACACTCGTTAAAACGTCACATAAAAACACACACCGGCGAGAAACCGTTCAAGTGTGATCAGTGTGACTATATTTGCGCGCACGCTGGCTATTTAAAAATACATAAACTAAACCACACGTCCAATAAACCGTTTAAATGCGACGAATGTGAATATCAGTGTCTGTACCCGGGACAGTTGAGCAGCCATAAGATGATACACACCGGACAAAAACCTTTCAAGTGTGATCAATGTGATTTTCGATCAGCACAAGCACGGTATTTAAAAAAACACAAATATATCCATTCGGGAGAACGTCTTTTTAAATGTGACGAATGCGATTATGAAAGTTCGCAATCGAATAATTTAAAAAGTCACAAAATGATACATACAGGAGAAAAACCGTACGAATGTGATGTTTGTGACTTTAGATGTATTGCGTCGAGTTCGTTAAAGGTGCATAAACGGACGCATACTGGAGAAAAACCGTTTGAATGTGATATATGCCACTTTAAATGCGCCCGCGTGAGTAATCTTCGCTTGCACAAGATGATCCACGTCGCAAAGATGCCGTACAAATGTGACTCTTGCGATTATCAATGCGCGATGTCTACGAGTTTAAAAAAACACGTGATGATTCACACCGGAGAGAAACCGTACAAATGCGATGAATGCGACTTCACATGTGTGCAGTCGGGTAATTTGAAAAGGCACAAAGTGATCCATTCCAGTGAAAATCCATTTATATGCGACCAGTGCGATTTTAAATGCGCCAAGACTAATTCGCTTAAAAAACACAAAATGAGCCATTCAGGTAAAAAATCATCGAAAACCATTAAATAAATTTTGCGATTTTAATAAGGTTGAAATATCACAATATTTATTAAGTTCTCTAAGTATTAAATTTGGATTATTGAGATTTTGTACACTTCCATGTATTTTGTCACTAACGACCCGGGTTTCGCCTTTCGGCATCTTCAGGCATTCGAGCACACGAATGGACTCGAACTGAGAGACAGTAAACAGTGTCTAACGTTTAGTCGTTAGTGACAAAATACATGGAAGTGTACAAAATCTCAATAATCCAAATTTGATATTGAAATTCCATCAAGCACCCTCAGTCGATGTCTTAAATTATCTCTAAGTATTATTATAGAAATTTTCTTCAGTTGCCGTGGATTTGTCTCTTTCTTGTTCAATCACATGTAAAGTGAAGGGTGCGAGCGAGATACAAGAGCATGCGGGCAGATGTTATCGTATAGAAGTAAGGTGTTCTGATAGACATAACGGTGCATCCAACACAATCCGATGATTTATAAATACTGGAATCGAAGAGTGACTTGAAAATCTTTAACATCCTTAATTTTATAAAATTTTGGATGCAATTCTAAAAATAAAACCTATCCTTTCTAAGTCAGTATATATATATATCGACTGTGGAAAGGAAAAATTAAGTCTTTTCGAAATATTTTTTTCGATAATCACAATTTGTACAATTTAATGCACGTTTTTTTGTGTGTGGGTTGCGTCTTTCTTCCTTTCCACAGTCGATATATGAGTTAATTGTGATGAATGTAACTGTATCTCTATCACACAACCTAACTTGTGTATAAGCAAGTAAGATAAAAGAGAGAACACCAGCATGCCCTTATATCTCACTTGCACCCATCACTTTACATGTGATTTAGCGAGAAAGAAAAAAATTCGTGTTTGTATATAAATGTATTACTATATCCATGTCCGCTAAAAATGGAGAACATATTTCCTCCTAATGGAGCTATCTCAACAAAAGATTTTTTCTACCAGACCTACTTGTTAGTTCCTCTATTTTTCTTTAGTTGGCTAATCGCTCTCGTTTGTAAGATTGGATGGGTGGGAGAGAATCACAAACGTACATGCCTCCGAACAGAAATTAATAAATACACTGCATGCGCCTCATAAGTATGTATTTTTGCCTGACACATCCACACACTTGAATGCCTGAAGTTGCTGAATGACGAAACCCGGCTTATTTTTGACAAAATTTATGAAAGTACAAAATCTGAACCATTCAAATTTATTTTTTAAATTAAAATAAATTTAATCATTTGGATAAAAGTTACATATAAAATTAATGATGTTAAACATTAAGAAATTGTTAAGTCTGTTTGGTTCAGACTTCTGAAATAGCTGGATAGACGATAGAATCAGCGACAGAAGCGGCTTGCAATATAGAGCTATGGCTATATGTCTCCCCTAAAATTTAACCAAAAGACCTGATATCAAATCTATAAAAGAATAAATAATTATTATATGATTGCGAGTGTGTTCTACCATTCACCGTACCGGTTGGCAACAAAAACATCCATCACAAACAAGCCACCTTACAATGTTGACACTCCGAGGGTTAATTCACATATTTATAATGATCAAGACCGGTTTAACTCATCAAAACCATTATCAAATAGCCCTGTGATGATTGTATGTATGTCGTAATTTAAGATATCGATTGAGGACGCTTGATGGATTTTAAATTGTTGAGATTCTGTACATTTCCATGTAATTTTTAGTTCATTCGTGTGCTCGAATGCCGAAACCCGTCAGTGACGAAATACACGGAAACGTAAAAAACCTCAAGTAGTCAAATTTTGATATTTTTATCAGTTAATTGCGCTCGTAATGAGCGAAACCGGTGCTGATCATCATTATTTTTAAAATATAATGCCTTTCCACCAAGAATTGAAAATTAACACCTTAAAAATTATTAATTCTCATTTAAAAACATTTGGGTAATTTGAAATTTGTTCCGTTATCAGAAATGAGCTAAATATATAATATTATGAAAATATCCTGTACTATTATATTATTTAAATTGAATTAAATGTTCTAGCATTAATTTTGTAAATAATTAACCTCAAGAATTAAATTATTAATAAGATTTGTCATAATATTAAAATAAGGAATTAAATTAATTAATTGTATCGTCTTATATTTCATTAATATTAAGAATTAAATGTTAATTGTACCGTCTGTCTTTTTTTAAATCATTTCCGCTCCTAATTAAAGTTGCGAAAAACCCGGGAATTTTAAAATGGCGGAGAAAAAACCCGGAAAATTGGGAATTTAATATTAAATATGATATTTTTCAACATATTAAATCAAGTTGCACACATAAATATGTGTGTCTCTCCGAGATTAACTTCATACATAAAAACAGGAACGTTTCCGTTAATGTTTTTTGTTGGCTTCAGATATCACAGATTATCGGATATTGAATCTCAGGTAATTTAGAAGTTGGCTGGTTAATGTTGAAATTCAGTTGAAAATATAACAGTGGACCGTAATCTATGTGAATCAGACGTCCGTCAATTATTAATACTGTTAAAAGTTGAATTTGGCTCAGTTGACAGATGTGCAGATTTCAGGTACGTACACCATTTGGGAGGAGTTTTAGTGACTGACAAACAGACAGACAGATGTAAACATTTCTATGTGCAAAACTAAAAAGGCGTTGAAAAATTGTAATTTTTACAAGAGCCAAAACTAGAATTGTTTGAAATTTGATTAAAAATGTGAATTTTACTAATTCCGCGGCATTGAGTCGACTCGTCTTTTTTTTTTTACGTAAATTGTAGTTATTTTGGCATATTAACTCATTTTTTTTAATTTTAAAGACATAGCTCCCTTTCTTTTCGCACTAAGAATGACCTTTTACAATATATGAATGGAAGAGATTTAATAATTTCGCAAGGTTTTAATTTTAGTACCTATCAATTGAAATAATCGTAATGTTTTTGCTTAAAATTAAGCACAACTATTTAGTCTATGGCATCAGCCAATTTTTTAATGCTGGCAGCACAAAGCGCGCGGTCAAACAGCGTTCTGCGTTCAGCATTATTTGTGCACAGAACGTCCAGTCAGACAATAAGACACGCGTGTACTAGATTTCCATTCATAGTTCTATTTACTCAAAGAACTCCATACCTATTGTACCGTTGCAACGTCAGACATGTATGGCTCAGGAAAATTGATTGACTTAGTGCGAGACAGAAAATTACTGTATGATTTTAGTGACATTAATTATAAAAATCGTTGCATGAGAGCTGAAGCGTGGATTCAAATCGCAAAGGAAATGGGTTCTTTGAATGGTAAGTGATGAAATTTAGTTTGGTAATATCGACGTTACACTGGCAGAACGCATTAAGTCATAAAAGCAAGTCATGAGATAATCGAATTGAAAGCATTTTTCAAACTACCCTCTCTCCCAAGTGAACTATTTGTTTTTTTAAATGATTTTACGTACAAATTTGGATCGTTGAGATTTTGTACACTTCCATGTATTTTGTCACTAACGACACGGGTTTCGCCTTTCGGCATCTTCAGGCATTCGAGCACACGAATGGACTCGAACTGACAGACAGTAAACAGTTACATATTATACGTCTGAGAGCCACACTAATACCTGAGTTAACATTTCGAGAATCGCCTTAATCCTTATTTTGTAAACAACACATTAACAGAGTGGCGAATTGCCGCTTTCCAACTTCTTTTAGAATAACCAGTGATTTTACAATTATAATAGCATTGTGGGTTTCGACGGGATGCAATTCGACGAAAGGGTAAATATATTTTACCTCGTAAATAATATTTGTCGTATTTGTATCTTCTATATAAACGTTAGACACTGTTTACTGTCTGTCAGTTCGAGTCCATTCGTGTGCTCGAATGCCTGAAGATGCCGAAAGGCGAAACCCGGGTCGTTAGTGACAAAATACATGGAAGTGTACAAAATCTCAATAATCCAAATTTGATATTCCTATTCCATCAAGCACTCTCAGTCGATGTCTTAAATTATATATAAAAAAAAAAATTTTATGTACATTATCAAGAATAATCTTTTTGGAATACAAATCATAAGATTTGTTATCGATGAGTTATATAGTTATAACAAGGTTTCTGCTAGAATAAAAAAATTGTCATTATGACTAATCACTGTGCTAATGCGTTATACAAGTGGGCAGGGCGTTAAATTGTATACATTTTGATATAAAAACAGAAAATCATCTAAAACTGACATTATACGTTCCGTCAGTAAAACTTCGATAATCCATCTATTATTATATATAAAAATGAATGAATGTTTATTGATTGACTTGGCATTTACTTGGTAGAACTCCATTATAGTACGAAACTATCTATAGTTCTGACGATGGTGTAATGCCGAAATAGCAATCAACTACCTGATGAAAAAAAATTGTAGAACTGAATACTTTGTTATTTTATCTTATTATTGAATGAATGAATGTTCGTTTGTTCGTTTGTCCCTTATGCGTTTTTATCCGATTAATCCGATTTCGATGAAACTTTGGTGAGTTTTTGTGCAATAAAATAGAAATGTATAAAAAAGTATCAAATACGTACAAACAGAGAAATCTCGGAAAACCTTCGAATTTATTCGTGTACGCATCAGACGGAAACAAATATTTTGTATTCAAAAGCACTTCAATTTTTTTAATTTTTCCATGAAAACTACTTTTTACTCAGTTGCTCAACCTCTCTTTTTCGAAAAGAATAGAAGTATGTGGTTGGACAAGGCTAGTGGTTAAATAATTGCTCTCGCTTAGCCCCATGAGGATCGGATGGGTGGGAGAGAGTTTTTTAGACATCACAAGCATTCAGACTACGAACAGAAAATCGTACTTACCGGGAATTGAACATGAGACAACCGTTAGAGTGGCATTGCAACGCATGCCGGGTACTCGGTAGTATGTTATAAATGCCTGATTGTTTTACAGATATATTCTGTAACAAAAAATCTAAAATAAGTTTACTGTTACAGGTAACAAATGGAGTGCAAAATGGAGGAGTCTAAGAGATAGCTACAACAAGTTTAAGAGAGCAACAGAAACTGTCCCAGACCAAAATTATAAAAAGTACAAAAACTGGCCTTGGGCTAAACAGATGAAGTTTTTGGACGAATTTAATAATGGGAAGACAATTGAGAGCAAAATTTTAAATCAAGACGAATCTCAATCTCTCAATTCTTCAACAAGTATTATTGCAGAAAATTTAGTTGAATCGGAAATTACCGACAATAAGGTTTTTAAAAACGATACTTATTCACGAATTAAAAGAAGAAAACAGACCAACAGTTCCAAACCCAGTGATAAGATTCAAAAAAATCTTAAAATTAAACGCAAAACTTCAAATCTCTACAATGTAAATCATTTATTTTTGAATTACGCTAAATCTTTCAAAAAAATTGCACCTAGAGTGCAAGCTATTTTGAAATTGGAAATAGTTAGATTGTTTACACGTTTCGAAATTCAACATTATACAGATTCAAATGCCAGTATACAAAATTTAAATGAAAATAATTCATCGGAGTTTCCTCTGTCTTCTGTGTCATCGATCGAAACGCAGCTCGTTGAAATGGATGTCAAAATTGAACCGGGGGATCTCCTGCTTTCGGATCCGTTAAAAATCGCCTGCGATGAAGTAAATTCGTACGAAATTGAAGTAAAACAAGAAATAATCGAGGAAGTTGAACATAAATTAGAGGAACAGGTAATAATTCATTATTATTGTTACTTAAGTTGATGTTTTCAGTCCATATTAATTGCTTTCTTTTCTCCAAGAGAGTAAAGATAAGTCTAAGGCAAGACTGGTGGTTTCCTAATCGCTCTCGCTTTCGCCCCTTGTTTGAAATCAGATAGGTGAGAGAACCTATTAGACATCACAAACATCCATGCTTCGAACAGAAATCCATAAATCGATTGAAAAATCTTAAAAAAATTATGAAACTCTCTGTATTGTACCATATCCGCTCCCAAAGTGGAGTATAATATGGATTTCGAAGAGAGTAGGGATAGAAGGATGGGGGTAAGATAATACTCATGGTTACTCATTTAGCTAATCGCTCTTGCTACGGCTTATTTTATGAATAGGATGGGTGAAAATCATTCTAGACATCACAATCATCCATGCCTTCGCTTTTATGGTCTAGTGGTAAGAACTTTGACCTGGTGATCATGCGGGTCTGTGTTCAAGCCCCGGCGAAGCCAATATGAAATTTAAATTTCTTCATTTTAAATTCGTGATTTTGGATATGGGTGTTTTGTGATGTCTCTTCTCATCGGGTTGATCTTGTATGATTTATCAATTTCAAAATATTTGGCGGATTTGCATTAAGCTGTGATGTCAAATATTTAGTTTGAGAAATTAAAATAATAATGAAACCATCCGTACTGGAAAAGAGCCCTTGAGCATCGCAACCGAAGCCAACGACGTTTACCACTCGACCACACAGCCGGTATTCGATGTTGTAAGGTGCATTCTCATGAGTTTGTTCCACATTGGGACGTAAGTGTTTGATAAATAACCCACAATGGACCCCTTACGAATATATTATGTATATTTCTTACAAAACATTTTTTGTTTTAGGTTGTTGTTACTAAAAAGCATGAGGGGTTACCAAAGGCAAAAACGGCAAAGTGTTATAAAACCTTTTTTAAATGTGACAAGTGCGACTTTAAATGTTCACGTTACCAAAACATAAAACGTCACGAAATTATAACACACTCGGGTGGGCAAATTCAAATGTGACATATGAGGCCACAAAAATGTCCACTTATAGCATATAGCTACTGATAAACTGTCCCGTAGGGTCACAAAAGATCAAAAACGCTACAATGTTCAATTATACACATTTAATACTATTATAACTGTACTGTACCAGTTGAAATTGAAATACTGAATGTCTAAAGCAGCTAGTACATCGGAACTGTGTGTGCATTGTTTCACCACGAATCATCAAGAGAAAATTTCATACCTACATATGATATGTGATAATAATAAAGCGTCTGCAGAGTTATCCGGGCTATTATATATAAGAAGAAACAAAACACGACGTAATGTATGAAGAATTATTATTAAGATGTGATATTTAGTGTTTTTTTTTTTTTAATCCATGTCCGCTCCCAATGTGGAGCATATGGTATCCTAATAGAGGTATCTTAACAGATTTTTTTTACGAGAACTGCTTGTTACTCAGTTGCTCAACGTCTCTTTTTTTTAAGAGAGTAGGGATAGAAGGATAGGACTAGGAAAGGACTAGTGGTTAGCTAATCGCTCTCGCTACGCCCCGTGAGGATGGGAGGGAAGACTCAGACTACGAACAGAAATCCATAAATCGATTGTAGGATCAATCTATGGAAACCATCCGCACCGGGAATTGAACCCGAGACATCCGTAACCGTAGCCAGCGACGCTACCAACTGCGCCACGGACGCCGACACGCTAACAAAACCCACCAATCAAAAATCTCTATGCCATGTTTTTTTCCCAATAATATTTTAATGATAATTGCTTCTTATCATCACCCGCAATTGTAAAATATTCAATTTTGTAGTTAATAAATACATGCGACAAAAATGTGTTTTATTTTTAACCTGTTCTGAATTTTCATAGTTCTGTTTTGTCACTGATAGTTTCATTATATTCTGTTTGGTCCGGCTGTCATTTACGTACTCCAAAAATAAAAATAAAAAAAACATTATCTGTTTTATTCTCCCATTGTTCTGAATTTCCATTGTGTTGTTTTGGGCTGTTTCGTTTTTTCAATCTTCTGTTTTTTTCATATACATTATCCTATTTTATCATGATCTGTTCTGAATTGCCATAGTTCTGCTATGTCCGGCTATCATTTACTTCATAAATAGTTGACCACAAAAAATATTTTGTGTCTTATCTTTCGCCTATTCTGAAGTGTCGTTTTGCTCTGTTTTATCATGTTCTGCTTTGTCCGGTTACCATTTATTACAATAAATGAAACGAATATACGTTTTTTTAATTATTTCTCTGTTCTGAATTGCCTTAGATTAAAGCTGATTTGCTTTGTCCGACTGTCATTCACATCATAAACATATAACACAAAAAATATGTTGTGTTTTATCTTTCTCTTATTCTGAAGTGTCATAATTCTGCTTTTGCCTGCTCTGTTTTATCATACTCTGCTTTGTCCGGTTACCATTTAATACATAAATAGATGAAACAAAAATGTGTTGTTTTATTTACTCCCTGTTCTTAATTGACGAAGCTATGGTTAAAGCTGCAACAAAAATATTATGCGTTTTATTTTTTCCTTGTTCTGCTTTTGCCAATGCCCATTTCAAGTATTCAGATTTGTCCAGTTGCTTTGCAGCTGTTCTGTTATTCGATATGCCTGTTTGACCATGTTCTGCTTTGTCTGGTTACCATTAAATTCATTAATAGATTACATATTTCAATATTACATTTTATTTTTCCTCTACAATTAAATAGTGAATTTTGGTATCTGGTAAATACCAATAAAAAATAAGACCATTATTTCATTTGACAGCAATACTTTATTTTGTCACCAATATGATTTATGTATCTTAAAAATGTAAAAACCATGCTCAAAAAAGGATAATTCATTATAATATATACACAAACAACGATAGTCAGCTTACAAAAAGGATACATTAAGACATAGATCTATGTATGAGACATCTAAAAGCAAAAAGCGGCGTCCGTGGCGCAGTTGGTTGCGCCGACGGTTACGGATGCCTCGGGTTCAATTCCCGGTGCGGACGGTTTTTCTAAAAACACCCTCCCTTCGATCCTAACGGACGTTGCTAGAGCGATTAGCCAACCACTAGTACTGTCCTAGCCCTATCCTTCCATCTCTACTCTCTTCGAAAAAAGAGTGGTTGAGCAACTGAGTGACAAACAGTTTTCATAGACAAATTTTGTTGAGATACCTCTATTAGGAAACCATATACTACACGATGGAAGCGGACATGGAAAAAAAGCAAAAACCAATAAGTTAACACTTCTTTAAGTTAATCTGTAAATATAGATAAACTAAAACGTTATTAAACATTGTCTTGACAATATCTTGAAACGGTAATAGCTACTAACAATTTCTTTTATTTTGAATAAATTGATTTTCAATACATTTATGGATTCCTGATCAAGGGCTTGGATGTTTACGATGTCTAAAAATAATTACATTCCACCCATCTATTCTTATTCTCTTCAAAAAAAAAGAGACTTGAGCAACTCGTAGAAAAACTTTTGTTAAGACACCTTTATAAGAAAGCCATATCCTCCGCATTGGAAACGGACATGGCTTAAAAATAAAATAACTGGAGTTTTACAATGTAAATGTCGATTCAATAAATTATAAAAATATATATATTAATTAAGACATCGACTTGATGCTCGTGCTTGATGTAATATCAATATTTTTTGACACTAACGACCCGGGTTTCGCCTATATATATCGACGTTCCGTGATTCTCTATATAGCAGTGCTCCGCAACCGGTGCGCCACGAGACGATCCCAGGTGTGCCGCAGCGCAGAGCGTCAAAAATGAGAAAAAAATCGAGTAATTTTAACAGATAAAAATTATGATTTCTGATTCGCTGAATGACTAAATTAAATTTTGGAGGAAAAGTGGAAGGGAGCGGAAAACTCAAGGACCACCCCGGTGGCTCAACCTCTAGCTGCACCACTGCACCAGACTATTATTGGACAGAACAGAAAGATATTTTGGATTTAGTCAAACAAAAAATGGGCATTACTTTTATCCACTTAACTTTTTCTTTAGTTACAATTTTACAAATGCTTTTTTTATAATTAAGTGTCTCATCACTTTGAATGGGTAAAATAGTTTAATTGGCTTTTATTAAAAAATATTTTAGCCAGTATTTCAAATTCATCATATCAAACAAATTATCAAATTATATAATTTATTTATGAAATATAAATATTTTGGATTGTAGTGTGCCGCGAAATATTTATGAATATTTAGGTGTGCCGTGGGTGAGAAAAGGTTTCGGAGCACTGCTTTAGAGAGTAAATACTACCAGAAAGTTCATTTTCTTATTTTAAAAAACTCCAGCTGTATTAAAATTTAATAGTTTTATTTTGTTGTCTTTTTCTTAACTCCAGCATGCGTCAACTTGTGTCTCTTCAATCCATTCGACCGTATACTTTTAAAGTCACACTCATCACACTCAAAAGGTCTCTCTCCAGTGTGCGACATCTTGTGTTCTTTGAGACTTCCAGCGTACGCAGATTTAAAATCACACTGATCACACTGGAAAGGCTTAACATCGGAATGCGACAGCTTGTGCTTACGTAAATTACGCGAACGGGAACATTTAAAGTCACACTGGTCGCATTCGAAAGGCTTTTCACCGGTATGGGTCTTTAGATGATTTTTTAAATTAACAGAATAAACGGTTTTAAAATCACAAATATCACAGTTATACGGTTTTTCATTCGTGTGCGATATTTTATGCCTTTTTAACTCGCGCGAACGCGCGCATTTAAAGTCACACTCATCGCAACTAAACGGTTTTTCTCCGGTATGCGTCATCACATGCGATTTTAAATACACGGAAAGTGTACATTTATAGTCACACAAGTGACATTTGAACGGTTTATCTCCAGTGTGTATATATTGATGCGATTTTAAACTACTCCAATGCGCACATTTAAAGTCACAATTATTACATTTGTACGGCTTTTCTCCTGTATGTATTAATTTGTGTCGATTAAAACTTCCAGATTGTACGCATGTGTAATCGCAAAAGTCACACTTGAACGGGCGTTCGCCGGTATGTGTCATTTTATGCTTTTTTAAGTATAATGAATGTACAGTTTCAAAGTTGCATTCGTCGCATTTGTATGGTTTACCGTTGCCGTGGTTTAGTTTGTGTATTTTTAAACTACTGGCACGCGCGCATTTGTAGTCACATACATCACACTCAAACGGTTTTTCGTCAGTATGGACAATTTTGTGCTTTTTTAGAGTATCGGCTCGTTTGCACTTAAACTCGCATTCTTCACACTCGAAAGGCATAATATCCAAGTGTGACAATTTGTGTCTCTTCAGTATGTGTGACTCTGTGAACGTTTTATGGCAAACTTCGCAAAAAAATGACTTTTTGCGTGACGGGATTTCGTCTGATACGGCAAAAGATGATGGTTCATTTAGAAGGATTTCCTCTGACGAGGATTCGACAACAACGGCTGATGGATTTGTGGCGTAATCAGTAGCCGCGTACTGGAAATACAATAATACCATAATTATTGATTGAATTGTCAAATCACTTAGTAAAACTCTGTAAACTCTGTTTTATATTTAATATTTCTCGATTTCAAATTCAATTTACTAAAGAATTAATTGCATTGTTTTTAATGTATTTAGTAAAGAAAATTTAAATATTTTTAAACTATAATAAAGTATTGATTCAATTGGCATTGACTTGGTAGAACTTCATTAAAATAGGATAAAAAAACAGTGTTTAGTTCTAAAAATTTTTATTATGTAGTTGATAGCTGTATATACTGTTTAGAAGCTAAGTTAAAATAAGTTTAAGTATAGTTCTGACGGTGGCGTTAAGCCGAAACAGCTATCAACTACATAATAAAAAAATTTAGAACTAAAAACTTTGCTATTTTATTCTATTGATTCATTTTTTTTTTTTAACTAAACAGTAGGTCCAGTCCATCGGAGTGCGGTGGATGTGTCTCTTTCTCTCTTACACAACCTAGCTTGTAATATGTGTAAGCAAGTAGGGTGCAATAACCTTATATATCGCTCGCACCCTTCACTTTACATGTGATTGAGCGAGAAAGAGAGATATACACGGCATGCGCCTGGACTTAAATCCCAACGTTGACAATTTGGACTTCGAATGTGTGAATAAGAGAAATTACCAGGCCTTTGTGGCGTCGTACGGAGAGCGAGTAGACGTAAACTCATATAAGTTTTTCATTTATATGGAAGGATTGATTGTTTGCACAGTTTAGTGCACGCCACCAAGTCTTGGGGAATTCACTTCCTGTAAAGGTAAAAAAACTGTAGGAGAGGAGGGAAAGTGTGATGGGATATTAACAAACGTTTTTTTTCATGTCCGCTCCCAACGTGGAGCATATGGTCTCATAATGGAGGCATCTCAACAGAATTTTTCTACGAGAACTGCTTGTTACTCAGTTGCTCAATCTCTCTTTTTTCAAAAGTAGGGATAGAAGGATAGGGCTAGGACTAGTGGTTAGCTAATCGCTCTCGCTACGCCTAGTGAGGATCAGATGGGTGAGAGGGGGTTTTTAAGACATAACAAACACTCCACGAACATAAATCCATTGAAAGATTAATTTATGAAAACCGTCCGCACCGGGAATTGAACCCGAGACATCCGTAACCGTAGCGAACGACGCTACCAACTGGGCAAAGGATGCCGACGATTAACTGACCGAATATTGAGCCACACAAAAATACGCATCGGACCGCATACGGCTCGTAATTTTGAATATTGAGCGGCCATGGTCAGAAATAGATGATTCATACAATATCGCATATTTTAACAAACCTGAGCTGGTGGTCGTCTCCATTGCGAATAAGAACATTCTCCTAAACTAAAATCTCCTTTTCCTGGAAGCACTGGTTCCTCAGAAGTTTCTTCGTTGCAATCTGGCCAAGGAAATTCAACTTCCGACTACCATCCTCTCCACATCTTCCTAAAGGGATAAGAATTAATCAGTTTTAAAGTATTTTAAGAAATTTAATTAGAATTCTAGTCCACTCGCATTTTAATTAGAACAGGCGATTTCGGTCAATCACTGTTTCATTGCCGACCTACAGTTTTTGTCGAGAACATGTCAATATCGAATTTAAAATCTGTAATGTTACACCTGTGCTAATTTACAGCATTTGTAGGAAGGCAAGGTAGCCGCATTCTTCTTACTCAGATGGAAGACAAATCATCACCAGAAGAACAATCCACAGAACAAATTTGAAATATTGCTTCGTTTTCCTCTCTTATGTTTCGTATTTCACGCAAATTATCGCTGCCAAATGTTTTATATTTAAATATTTCTCTATTTTCAGTTAAATTTACTTAAGAATTGCATTGTTTTTAAGGTATTTAGTAAAGAATATGTACATATTTATTAAACTATAATAATAGATCATGCCGAGACGAGATTTTATAGAAAATGACACAGTATTACAGGCCAATTAAATTGTGTTCTAAATTACTTCTTTCTCCTCTTTCGTATCGTCACTCTTCGTTTCTTTCGCCTTAACTTGTGAAATGTATCGATCGGCGGTTGAATGACCCTCATGTGATATGTTATTCACGGTTTCCTTTATATCAGAGACACGATTGACCATCCCCACTGCATTAAATGACAATTCATCGACAAGTTCTGTCTTAATGTCCATTTATAAGCCCAATTTTACAATAATTATTGCCGCATACAGCCGTCAAACGATATATTACAAAAACTAATGTTACCATAGACAAATAAATGAGTAGCTCATGGTAGAGATGGGGTGTTTAAAAACGAATAGATATTATACGAAGAATCTATATATTTAAAAATGAATGTCTGTTTGTTGGTTTGTCTGGATCTTATAGGCTCCTAAACTACTCAATCGAGACGATTTGAAGGGTTCTGGTTCTGAAGAAAAAAAAAATTGAATATCTAAAATTGAAAAACAGAATCAAATACGTACATTCAGCGACATCTAAGAAAAAAACTTACGATTTATTCGCGTACGCACCAGACGAAAAACAAAAATATTGTGATATTGAAACTCGGGTTCGGGTCGGGCCAGACCTGAAGATGATGAGCTCGAACCGGGTAAGTCTATGAAATTTCGGCCTGTGCAGACTTCTAATCCAAAAGCAGTCCAATAAACAGAATTAAAACACAAACCCTTTCTTTCTTTGAGTGGCATTGCAACGCATGCCGGGTACTCACTAGTACGATATAAAACGAAGAAAATAATAAATAAACACGCAGTATTGTTGCATCGCCATAAATATAAATTGAATTGTTATTTTTCAATTTTATTACGATGTACGATCCCGGGTAATTGTTGCATAGTCAGAACACGTCCTAAAAATGATATATTTCAACGAAAACTACAAAAAATGATGTCTTAAGTTTGGTTAGGTTATGTAAGATTTGGTCTTGATTAATTTTTTCTACCCTAAAATATTTAATTCGCGTACTTTCTGAAGCAATCGCAAGCTGTTACGTCAGCCGGGCATTGTTTCTTGATGATGATAATTTGTCTTCCATCTAAGTAAGAGGAATGCAGCTATCCTTTTATCTCGGTGAATGCTGATGTGGCTTCCCGATGTAATCTTTGTGGTGGTAACACTAGGCGGTGATTTATTAATCTTGAGGCTATTCTTTTTTTGGTTAGAGCAAACCCGCCCGAAGACACTGCCATTCTGTTATTTTATATTTACCCTCGACAAGAGGGAAAACTACCGAGGGGTCTTGAAGTTCTCTCTGCTTCAGCGTTATTTGGTCATCTGCCGGCCCACGTCCTAACGCCGTCAACCAGACAGGAGGGAAGGAATCAGGACAGTTTGTGAAGTAATACCCTCCGAGGCATCACGAAATCTGTGTGCGAGTGTTATTATCAATGGAGAGCGCTATAAATCTATGGTTGCAAATTTTTTCGTTCCAAAATTGAACGGCCATAATGTAAACGAGCTTTGGTTTCAACAAAACGGTGCAACATGCCATACAGCGCACGCCACAATTAATTTACTAAAGTAAACTTTTAATGAGGGCATAATTTTACGGAATGGACCTGTGAATTGGCCATCGAGATCATGTGATTTAACACCATTGGACTTTCTTTTTGTGGGGATATGTGAAGTCACAAGTCTACGTCGATAAACCAGCAACGCTTAATGACCTTGAAGCCAACATTCGACGCGTTATCGTCGATATACGGCCGCAGCTGCTTCAGAAAGTGCTTAAAAATTAGACTTCGAGATTGCGCTTTCTTCGAGCCAGCCGTTGGGCCCACTTGCCGGAAATATTTTTTAAACATAACCACGATTTGGATTATTGAGATTTTGTACACTTCCATGTATTTTGTCACTTACGACCCGGGTTTCGCCTTTCGGCATCTTCAGGCATTCGTGCGTTCGAATGCCTGAAGATGCCGAAAGGCGAAACCCGGGTCGTTAGTGACAAAATACATGGAAGTGTACAAAATCTCAATAATCCAAATTTGATATTGAAATTCCATCAAGCACCCTCAGTCGATTTCTTAATTTATATAATAAAAGTTTGTTCATGTTCATTTGATTTAAAGTCTTAATAAAAACATCATTCACTAGTTTCTAGAGAAAAGCTTGACAGCGTCTGCATGTGACACGAACATGGGTTCCAAGTATGATTTAGAAGTAGATGCACGGCAGCAGTGGGATGGCATGGTTGGATGTATTTTTATAAAATCTGTCATGTTTTGTTTCTTGGCATCGATGGAAATAATTCTTTGAAGTTGACCATTTGGTAAAATGCCACTAGGACGGGTCCGTCTTACCCAATTCAAAACAAACCATTCCCCGAGAACCAGGGTGGCCAGAAACATCTGTTTGCATACAAGTAAAATAAGCTTGAAGCTTTTTTTCGGCTGTGCCTGAGCATTTTTTTGTTTTATAGGAAGCTGGAGCTAGTTTCTGTTCCTCGCTTACTTGACCGCATTTCCTTTTTAGTTTAGAAGAGAGGCATTTATTTGACAAGCAAAGACATCCCATCTCACGAGCTTATTCGTATCCAATATCCTGGATACAGTTCCACTTTGCTTCTTCAAACCAGCATATTTTTGGCCCTTCTTTCTAGCAACTGAATTCATATTTTGTTTCCATGTCAATTGGTTAGCTTCATCTTTTCTGACTCTTTTACTAGGTTACAATTCTCTAAAAGTCAGTTCGAGTCCATTCGTGTGCTCGAATACCTGAAGATGCCGAAAGGCGAAACCCGGATCGTTAGTGACAAAATACATGGAAGTGTACAAAATCTCAATAATCCAAATTTGATATTGAAGTTCCATCAAGCACCCTCGGTCGATGTCTTAAATTATCTCTAAGAGGTATTTTATTATTACTTTCTGTGGGTCGCGTATTGTTTACAGAAAGAATACCTGTCACAGGGTCCAAGAATGAAACGATTTGAACACTCTCCGCACATGACGCTGATGTTGTATTGCTTGCATCACTTGGCCTGTTTAAAGTACAAACATTTGGATATAGAAAAATTGCATGTAGAATCATTCATATTCATTTGAGTATATTTATGAATAATATATAACAATAGTCTATTGAAATCTCAGTTGACAATTCTTGTTGACTTGTCTTATTGCTTAATTCCAAAGGTGACACCAAGGGACCATCACGATTTCATTTCGTACATACCGCACCATCGCAATCATTTTATGTGCTCTCTACCCTTGTATATTCATATTTAACAGCTGGTGAATGTCCTAAAACAGTTATTATCGTTAATATCATCGAGTATCTGTGAAATTACTACAATACATGCAAATATTATTATTTATACTAAAGATTTTATTAAAACAGACATATAGTAATATTTGTATTGTTATTTACTAACTAAAACAGCGAAAAGACACAAAATCAACTATTCACACCAATTTAACAGTTCTGAAATACGAGTTTTACAACATATAAAAATATATTTTGAAATGTGTTAGAAGTTTTGATAGCTCATCAAAATTGCTATAAAATAAGTACAAAAACTCAATTTCGTAAAATCTTAACTCTTAAGGTTTCCATATCTTAACTACGAAATAGCACACGAAATGAAACGTTTAAGGGTAGAACAGTGTTTTATGAAGCTAAATATAGGGAAAATATTCAATAATGACGTAATGAAACATTGGAATAGTGATTTATCGCACAGTATCGTGTCTTATGTCACAAATTTATGTGTCGGAAGTGCAAACCTAAAAACCAAACATATTTATGTTTGTATGAAACGAATTCAACTATCTTTATTTTATGCAAAGTGTTTTAGTCTGCCGATGAGTCTCCTACTGAGGGTTGTATAATTTGGCATTATAATATGATAAAATATCAAAGCAGTGAGGTAATAAATATTGGAGACGAAAAATCTTATTTTGGACAAGGCAATTGTTGTGTTGTAAAATCTTTTTATTAACTAGTCGAAAATTTTAAATTTTCCAACTGGCAATCTTTTTCCGTGACGCCTCAAACAGGAAATGCACACAGCGCCACGGCTATTTC
The DNA here is from genome assembly GCA_022494535.1 of Himalopsyche phryganea. Lineage (NCBI taxonomy): Eukaryota > Metazoa > Arthropoda > Insecta > Trichoptera > Rhyacophilidae > Himalopsyche > Himalopsyche phryganea. The sequence continues at coordinate 811,661 of JAGVSL010000162.1, read as the reverse complement.
ATGCAATTGACGATATAACACGAGCTGCGAGTTGAGATTGTTTACGTTTCGATATCAGATTTTTTATCTATTCTTTATTTAATTTCATTTCGTAATGAGCTGCGACGGGTGTAAATGTCCATTGTTTAAATTCAGTGCGATCAGTCACAATGAAGACGGATTAATCGAATGGCTGAAGAACCACGGGGTCGTAGCCCGTGAAGTATTCTGCCCGAGATGCGGCAAGTCCTGTCCCGTCGGGAAGGACGGGCGGTATTTCTGCCGTCGGAAATTCGGAGGACAGATTTGCAACTTTAAACAGTCGTGGCGTAAGGGCACGTGGTTCGAAGGCGCCAAGCTGAGCGTGGAGTGTATTTCAAATCTGACAGCTATGTGGGCATGCATTCGGCCGCCGCGCCAAGAGTTTCTTCAGAATGAACTCGGCTTAGGTGCCGAGACAATTGTCGATTGGTCCACGTACTGCAGGGAAGTGTGCGTGGACTGGGCCACGAGAAATCGTGAAAGGATAGGCGGGCCTGGTGTCGTTGTCGAAATTCATCAAGCTAAAGTGCGGAAACGGAAATGCAAACGCGGTAACCTTGCCGACAGTGGAATTTTCGGCGGATTCGAACGCGATTCAAATAAATTTTTCATTGTTTCTGTCGCTAAGAGAAACAAAAGAACTCTACTTAAAGCAATTAAAGATTGGATTCTGCCAGGCACCACTGTAATATCCGACTGCTGGCGTGCTCACGATTGTCTGTCTGAAAAAGGCTTCGTTGATCTCGGTGTGAAACTGAATGTTAACTTTGTCGAACCTGCCAGTGGCGCTCAAAGCAAAACCTCCGAGAAGGCCTGGCGCGACGTCAGGTGCAGCGCGCCGCGGTTCGGGATCAAGGGGGCACTCTACGCCGGACACCTCGCCGAGTTCATGTGGAAGAGGACGGTGCCCGACCACTCGCTGAGGGCTCACGGGTTTTTTCAGATGATCGGGACCCTGTACAACCCGCATGAAATCGTCGATGGGGACTAGGCCGCCGCGGCCAGCGGCGAATTTGGGTGAATATGCCTTGCAATGTGCTACCCGTTGTCTGCCCGAATAATTACTTGATACCGATAATAACAATGGAATTCTCAACGGAAGTTAATTGCGGATAAGCAATTAGAATCAAAGAAATCGATAAATTAATTATTTTGCTTTGGTTTGAGTAATTGTTCGTATTGGTGGACATGGTCCGAAAATGCATTTTTTTTCATCAAAAAGCATGCGAAATGAAATATATACGGGGTAGAACAGTCTTTCATCTAGCTAAATATATGGAACATATTCAATAATGATGGAAGGAAACATTATAAACAGTGGTTTATTGCATAGTAGTTGTGTATGACCCAAACTATATTTTTGACCGCCATGTTGCAATAACTCTGGAGTTATTATTATAACCTAAAAAACGAATATATACATGTTTGCATTAAACTAATAAGAGTCTAAATGAAGATTCCTACGAATTCAACCATCTTTGTTTTACGTAACTCATTTATTTGGTAGAACTCAAATATAGTAGGATAAAATAACTAAGTAATCAGTTCTACAAAGCTCTATTAGTTAGTTGGTAGCTATTTCGGCCCCACGCCGCGCATTTAGTCTCTTATTTGGTTGATGCAAACATGAATATTTTGAATTTGGATTATTGAGATTTTGTACACTTCCATGTATGTCACATGTTTGTCACTAAAGGCCCGGGTTTCGTCTTCCGGCATCCTCAGGCATTCGAGCGCACGAATGGACTCGTTCATATCGTTCGGAATGGGCAGTTCGAGTCCATTCGTGCGCTCGAATGCCTGAAGCGTAAGGCGAAACTCGGGTCGTTAGTGACAAAATACATGGAGTGTACAAAATCTCAATAATCCAAATTTAATATTGAAATTCCATGAAGCACTCTCAATCGATGTCTTAAATTATCTTAAATTATCTTAAATTATGAATATTTTGGTTTTTAGGTTGGCACTCCTGAGTTATTGCAATATGGTGGGCAAAATAATGTTTGTGACAACAAAATACCCAACTATGCGTCATGTCATCAATAAACCACTATTCCAATATTTCATTTCATCGTTATTGAATATTTTCCATATTTTAAGCTTGATAAAAGACTGTTCTACCCAAAAACAATTCATTTCTCATGCTTTTTGGTGAAAAAAATGCATTTTTAGACAATGTCCACCAATACGAACATTTACCAAACTTAATTGCAGATAAGAAATGGGCGACAAATCATACATTAGAATTAAACAAACTGATAAATTAATTATTTTGCTCTGGCTTGTTCCAAGAAGTATTATTTGGCATATCAACGTTTTAAATGGTTCACTAATTTTTTCTTATAATTTTCCTGATTCATTATTGCTCATTGCATTAGTAATGTCATTAAAAACTTTTACTCAGCTAATGGACTTTTAATGTAGCTATATTTGTGATTTTAGATTAGTATTTATTGATTTGTAAGAGGTCCATAAAATTTTAATTGTAGACTCTTTTATTTGATTTATGTATAATTTGTTTGCTAATCGGTATTTTCTAGTTCATGAACCATCAGTTTTATATACCTTCATTTTTACACTCAATTTTATATAAATAAGCCTGTTATGTTTGTATTTTTATCAGTTGATAATGCTCGTGATGAGCGAAACCGATCATTATAAATATGTGGAAGTAGTACAAATGAATTGTGTTTTATTTTTTAAAATGTCAACGTTTACTGACAGAACGCATTATGTCAGTTTTTGATGGTTTTCTCTGTTGAATTTGCAAATGTATGCAATTTAACACTACTGTAATATTGCAACACATGTAGTCCTAGGATGTAATGGCTTTGAAAAAAAACAGTATTAAGTCTTATTGTTATTTTTTTATTCTGACAAAAAGCATGATATGACTATATAACTCATCGATACCAAATCTTATGATTTGTATGCCAAAAAGATTATTCTTTATAATGTACAAAAAAATCTTTTGGGAGAGAGAGTATTTTGAAATTATGCTTTAAATGCGATTATCTCAGAACTTGTTTTTGTGACTTAATAATGCCTTCCATCAGTAAACCCTTTCATACTGATGTTGTATTCTGCTATTCGTATGTATGATAATTTGCAATTTTCCTATTCGCAATTAAATTTCCTACAGAACTGCATTGTTATTAACGAAATTTAGTAAATTTTCGTAGAGAAAAAGAGCAGCATGTTGTACAGCATATTTACACAAACAAGACTATGAGGACTCACTGTCAGACTAAAACGCGGTACGCAAAATAAAGAATGGAGATTCATGGAATCGAATCTTCAGGAATTCTCATTTTTTTTCCATGTCCGCTTCCAATGTGGAGTATATGGTCTCCCAATTGAGGTATCTCAACAGAGATACCCCAATTGGGAGAACTGCTTGTTACGCAGTTGCTCAACCTCTCTTTTTTCGAATAAGGTAACTAGTAGTTTGCTCTCTAGCCCCGTTTTTTTGAATCGGATGGGTGGGAGGGAATTTTAGACATCACAAACATTCATGCCTACGAACGTAAATCCATTGAGACATCCGTAACCGTAGCCAACTACATTAACCACTGCACCACTGAGCCGGGCGGTCTTATTTAACTTACGATGAATTAATGCAACCTACCGACAGGAAAAAATAGATTATTCTACTCTTAAACATTTCATTTTGAAATAGCATTTTTAGGCCACGTTCAGTATATCTCACACTTGTTACCCAACCTGACCTGAAGCCCAGATTTTTTTCTCAGCCCGAAGAAAGCCTGATTTTTTCTTTAATATAATAATCTGATATACTTTAATATTATTGACAATTTATGTTATTCTTTCCATATTTCCAACGGTATTCATAGCACAGGTGAAATAAATTATTTAAGTTATGAATACTATTGCCTTATGGCCGACTCTTTTTTAGATTTAAAACTTTTTCCTTAGAAACCTTCACGGGTGTGCTTACAGCAACTCACCAAAGTTTCATCGAAATCGGATGAATGGTAAAGGAACGCATAGGGGACGAACAAACAAACATTCATTTTTATATGTAAAGATTTGACAGAAATTGAAGAAAAAAATATTTATTTCTATTTTACACGCTGTCGTAAATCTAGAACTGACTGTATGTATGTATGTGTGTGGATTTGGTTGACGCCGGTCTGCGAAATATTTTCCCATTTTTACCAGGCTGCGGATGTTAAAAGGTTGAAGAACACTGGTCTAGTGCTCACGAGCTTTATCCTAGCGATCGGGTGGGTCAGGGTTCAATACCTGGCAAAGTCAAAATCGAATTAAAAGCTGACGTCTCTGATTTTGGCGTGTTTTTTTTTATGTCCGTCAAGTGCGGAGAAGCTCTATAATGAGGCATTGTTTGAAATTACTCTTTGTTGTTTCAGACTGCCGCTGTGGAAGGTGAACCGGAATCCAGCAGAGGCTTTATGATTGCCGTAATGAAGGACATGATGAATATGAAGCACATTCGCATTAAAACTGCGGAATCCCACCCTGAATTTAGTTACGATGCTGATAAGGAAGGTACGTTTTCATTGCTGTATTCTTTAATCACACTAATAGCTGAAGCAACCTTCAACTCTGTGCCGAAAGCCTGGAACTCACGGTTGTAGTCGATCAGAACCGAGTGCCAGCTATTCAACGCGTGCATTCTGACGGTGCCGCCTCGCGGTTGCTGCGAGTCATGGCACTCACCAAAGCACAGGGTGACCGTATGCTGTGCTTCGAAAACAGATGCTTGCGGCGAACACCATGGGTAGGTGGTTTGATTTTGTCAGGAACTCGAAGGTCTCTTATTACGTCCAAAATAAAAACGCGATGATGGACCTCGCTCGAATATGTGCTGCGGATGCCCCAGAGGTGCCTGAATCCTGCCCGTCTCTTCCAGCGTCCAGATGGATTCCTCCGCTCTGAAAGGCTGCAGATGACCATCCATAGTAGGTATTCGTCGGAGCTACGGGACGCTGGATGGCCTGAGAGGAAGCAGAAAGGCTGGCGTGGGACAGGGAATCTTGGAGGAACCGTGTGATGTCCATACGCTCCGATTAGGGAGTGGATATGGTTAAAAAAAATAGTCTTAAGATTTTTTTACCCGTAAATGCATTGTGACGTAGAAGTGATTTTGGATAGGGTTTTTCGGTAACCAGCCCCCATTCGCCAAGGTTTTATTTAACCACCTATAGATTTTAAAATTCCAAATAAAGTGACATTTAGGACCATTAGCCTCTGAGGTACAGATACTTAGATGTGCACCTGAACTCAATATTTTGAAAAATATCATTTAATAGCACATTCCTAATTTTCAGGGTTTTTTGCAATATTAGCTGTAATTGAAGCCACCACTTGACTGAAAAATTCTTCTCATCATTTCAGATTGTCGACAATCCCAGTTGCAAGAAAAAGGGGAATCTAAAAGACAATATTCTTGTAAAAAACGAAGAAGTGGACATTGACGACTCTTCCTTTGCTCCGGTAATTTACGTGAATTTGAATTTTACAATCAATATTAATTTTTTGGTTTTACAGAGGTTTGCAAAGGGTATAATCCGTCTCATATTTATCGCCTATTGATATATTTTTTTTGTTTCACCTAAACTTTATTTTTTGTGTTCGTTTATAGTGACTAGAAACATGTTTGATTTAAAATTATTCTATCAATTCTATCAAATGACGCCACGAAACCTTTCCGTCATTTGCATTCAGAGCATGGCGATCTCAAAGATAGGCCATTGGATTTTTATTTAGTTGCTCTTCAAATATCTAAAACGAAAAAACCGTTCACCGTCGGTGAGCAGTTAGTAAAGTCTTGCATCGTATGCGCTCGTGAGGCTTTGGGTCCTCAGCAAAAAAACTCGAGGCTATACTGCTTTCTATTTTTAAAAATAAAACACAATTCGTTTGTACTACTTCCACATATTTATAATGATCAGGACCGGTTTCGCTCATCACGAGCATTATCAACTGATGAATTTAAAAAAGGGTTTTGCGATTCAACTCTATGAATCAACCGATGTGAGCAAACATGCTATTCTGCTTTGCGTCGTGAGGTATAAGTGAAGCTGAAGATTTTAGGAAGGAACTTCTTTGCTGTCTTGACTTACCTGGACGGACTGCAAGTTCAGAGATATTTGGCTTTCTTGACGAGTGTTTCCATGCCCACAGCTTAGAGTGGGGCAAATGCGTCGGAGTGTGTACAGATGGCACTGCAAGCATGACTGGACATCGCTCAGGTGTAGTTGCAAGAATAAAGACTGTTGCCCATCCAGATATGTTGTCCACTCACTGTGTAATTGAGAAGCTCTCTCCAGAGCTAAACACAGTGATGAACGACGCAGTGAAGATTATGAAATTCGCAGTCGATCCAAGAACTTAAGACTGTTCAAGTTACCGTGCGAGAGTATGGACTTGCAACATTAACATCTACTTCTCTATGCAGCAGTGAGGTGGCTATCGAGAGGAAAGATTCTTTGATGTCTCTTTGAATTCAGGGAAGAAGCAAAACATTTTAGGAGAAAGAGAAACTCAGCAATACTAGAGCATTTTTTGGATAAAGTATGGATGAGTAAACTCCCATATATGGCGAACATATATTTAGTCTACTTAATGACTTTAATCTTTCTCTCCGGGGTTTTTGTACAAATATTTTAAACTGAGAAATAAGGTCGATGCATTTAAAAAGAAGCTTGTTCTTTGGGATTGTGATTGTTGCATACAACTGGACGATTTAGAAATGTTTCCGCTTTTGCAAGAATTTTTAATTACTGCTGACGTCGACAGGAAAGGTGTTTTAAATGTAATAAGTCAACGAAAGAAAGACGTTGAATATGCCCACCCCTGCAACCAAAATGGATTATTTTTGCAAGGTGCTAAACTGCCCCCCTCCCTGGACCCCTTTGACATGGCTGAAGAGGCCACACTTATGGACCCCCCCCGAGTGACCGGTATCTCAGACCGTATGCACTCACATGCCGAGATTACTTTGGCAGTGAAGAGGTTTAAGAACGACAAAGCGCTAGGTGGAGATGGTATACATTCCGAATTTCTGAAGTGTGGTCTTAACGCCATCCTGCACCCTCTTATCACCTGATGGCCAAGGTGTGTGATGGTGAGCGTTGTCCAAGGGACTGGATGGACGGTGAGGCGGTGGCACTCCACAAAAAAGGCAGCCCCTCAGCTGTAACAACTGCCGAGGCATAATTCTTCTCAGCATTCCTGGGAAGATTACGGCACACATTCTCTTGGCGAGAATAAGAGGTCCCGTAATACAGGTCCTTAGGAAAAATCAAGCCGGGTTCTTCCCTGCAGGTCGTGTGCGGACCAAATACACAATCTTCGATGCCTCCTCCAGCAGAGCTTGCTTGTGGTTTCTTCAACTATGACGAGGCATTTGACAGTCTGCATCAACCTTCATTATGGAGCATACTGGATGCATACGGGATTCCGCCAAAGATTGTGGCCATCATCAAGTCCCTGCATGAGAATAGTGCATGCTGTGTAAGAATCGGTGACTAACTACCGAATGGTTCGGGGTCACAACCGGAGTGAGACAGGGTTGCGTTCTTGTTCCGTTCCTGTTTATTATTATCTTTGATTTCATATCTTTGATTTCATTTATAGGTTAGGAGTTAACTCGGGTCGCATTGGTCTGAGGTAAGACCAATGTCAATCCCATACCATCATGAGGGATGGATGGCTGACAGCTTCAGATGCCTCGGTGTACTCATGCTGGAAGACGGTAACACAAAGGAGCCTGCTATCCGATTAGGAATAGCCGGAGTTGCATTTAACTCAATGCAGACCGTCTGGTACACGCAGCTGTAGACAATCAAAACCAAATGCCGTTTGTTCAACGCTTGCATTCTACCTGTGCTGATTTATGGTAGCGAATCATGGCACTTGAGGAAGTCTCAAAAAAACCGTATACTGAGCTTCGAGAATAGATGTTTGTGTTGGATATTGGGGGTGAAGTGGTTGGAGGGACTCTGACGCATGTCATGGAGAAAGCAAAGCGATTGGCGGGTGACAGGGATTCATGGAGACGCCGCATGGTAGCCATATGCTCCGTATAGGGAATGAAGAAGAAGAACATGGAAATACTGTGTTTTTATTTAGCATGGCAGTTAGTTTTATCATAAGTTTTGCCGGAACACAAAAAATAATAATTTGACTTGGTTTAATAACTTATTTTAATGTTTTTTCGGTTTTTTTCAGGGTACAAAAGGAATTGGACCGAATTGCAGTCCAGAAAAAGAACCTCGTCTGCCACTGTGATCGACTATTTGTGGCGCGATCTAAAACTGCACAAGCTGTCGCACACGGGCGGCAAAATCTATGAATGCGAGGAGTGTGACTTTCAATCTGGGAAGTCGACCTTGCTGATGTGGCACGAAAGGAGGCACTGCTGTCTCAGATTGTACTTGTGCGATGAATGCGAATTTACAACGCGGTACTGCAGCAACTTAAAAGCCCACAAACATTTGCACAGCGCTAATCGCTTGAAGCCTTTCAACTGTGACCGATGCGAGTATGCGTCTTTCACCGAGTACCATTTGAGAATACACAGGATGCGTCACACTGATGATAAGCCGTTCCGGTGCGAGTATCGAGCGACGACCTTGTCCGTGCTGAAGAAGCATGAAATTATCCATGCGACATTCCAACCGTACGCTTGTGCCGAGTGTGACTATAAATGCGCCCGTTTACAGAACCTGGAACTGCATATTCGGTCACATTCATCGGAAAAACCTTTTAAAGTCGTCTAATTTGCGTAGGCATCAAAAAAAAGTACACGGAGAGCTGTGAGTGACCGGTTCTCGTTTGCTGCATTTTTGTGTACAGTAGGGGCCCGGTGCCACTTCACCCCCAATATCCGACGCATGCATCTATTCTCGATATAATATGCGATCTATCTGCTGTAGAGAGGGAAAAGAATTTGTTGTTCGATAATCACAATGTATACTGTTTAATAGACGTTTTGTTTGGGCAATACACAATATTTTTTAAAGGGTGATTAATATGGTTTTTTTGTTTTGTGTTTCTGCTACTTTCGCATGATTGTGACTATTAGTACCGGTTTCGCTCACAACGAGCATTACCAACCGATGATTTTTTTTATTTAATTGCCTTAGGGTGCATCGTACCCACCACCACCACCCACTGCAGCTTCACACTTTCGTAGGGTGTATTCCACAGCGCATAGCAACGTTACTCGCCTTTAAAATGTTAGCCAGGAATTCCTTATGACTCACTTGCACGCACTCTAGTGTGCAGGAATTCAAGTTGTAAGCGGTTTTTGTTGCATTTTGATCGCTCTTCATAGGACGTCGTAATTTGTCAGAGATTCAACCGAGTCAGCGTGATCGACGGATCCGACTGATACTCATATCATATCATGATGAAGTGTCATTTAAATATAATGTCTTTCCACCGGGAACTGACTGCACCCATCAAAAAGTGATTAAAAAATTTTTACATACTGTCATTCAATATGGCCCAACGAATTTGCTTGTAAAATGTTATTTTGAATGCTTTCATTACAGTAGGAATGCTTTCATTACAGTAGGAAGACCGTTTTGTAAACGAGCAACTTATTACGGGGCAATATGCTGCAACACACGGCACCGTTGCTGCCACGTGTTGCCCGTATTGCCCATACTTGCCGGCAGCGTGATCGGACAATATTGCCAGGATACATCGATTCCCTTCTCCCTGAAATCTCACTCAAGTAACATGAATTACGGACGCGTTGAATCAGACTTGCACGCGCTGCTGAAAAACTGTCAAATAATAGATGAATGTCGGTCATTGGTTATACTCGAACATATTGTTTCTACAGTATGAATGCAGTACGATGGAATATAGAAATAGAAAAAACACGGGTATATAAAACATTATAAAAATGTCGTCAATAAAGAAAAGTGAAACACGCGTATAGATCGAATGATTTTACGTTGAATTTAGAAGGATAATTAAGATGAAGCAAAATGGTTTACCTCCACTTCGCACTATATGCTATCATCATTAATTTAAAAGAAACTAGCTCATCGGAAGGCAAGATATTACAACAATAATCTCGCGGCGTGGGATGTAAGTACCCTTCTGCAATTAACAGAGATATTATAAAGTTTATATGACAAAAAGTGCCCTAAGTAAAAAGGTTAAAGAAACACGGGTATTTAGAAAACTAATGAATATATAAATGGGTGCCAGTCTGAAAACAGACTTTCAGACGAAAATTAATTTTTAATTAATAAAATGCCAAGAATTGTGACAAATTAAATTTTAATATACAACAATGAATTATCACAAATTAATACAAAAAGTTTGAGTAACCTCGTGTTTAACAAAAAATAAGATTTTACATTTAAAGGTTGCAATATGCACAATATATGGAATGACCATAGTTAAAGTTAATACAATAAAAATAACAAAAGAAATATAAATATGATACTGATAGAGATGTTGTTGCTCTATCAGGATCGGATGACTTCCATCGGCGCGCTGCTCGGTTGGGTAGCCCTTTGAGGACCACCTGAACGCCAGACCTGAAGTATCTTTAAATTTCGTCGCTCCTATTCTGGCTTAATTATTCTTCAATTTGAAATGACCTTATTGGTTCTTTCTTGTCCACCACGGCACGACTTGATTGGTTAAGTCGCTCCGCCGCAATTAACACAAAATTGCCATTGCGTGGACTTTCAATTATTAAATTTTAGTTTGTATACTTAATCCAAACTATTCCATATTTATATATACAATTTGTAATGTACAACATTACAATTAGTGGCAAAAAAACTAATTAATATTACTATGAAAAAGAATTGCTAATAATTAAATCAAATTCGTAAATGATTAACAAATCTCATAAAGTGGTTAGTTTAATAAGTAATGATTAAGGTCTGTAAATGGAAAGATATCTTTTCTTAATATTCGATTATCTCAAAACAAGGTTTTTTTTTTACTTGACGCCTTCTGTAATTGTAGGGCGATATATGGCGGCAATAGTATTGACGGAAACGTTGCCGGATCGCATTGATTCGGCAATCTTGCCGGCCATGTGCAATTTATTAAGATGCTCGCTTACAGGCAGGGTTGCCAGACGTCACTATTTGAGCGGGACTGTCCCGTGTTCAACAGACAGATTCCGAGTCCTACATTGCCTCTAAAAATCCCGACTTCACAAAATTTGTATACATACAAAAATGTACGTTTATCAGAGGTCTGCACGGGCTGAAATTTGATGAAATTACCCGTCCTGAGCCCGAGTCTTAATACCACACTTATTATCTGAACCCGACCCAAAGCCTAAATTTATATTTCGATAGTATAGTATAAAATTGATTGACATTTACCACACTGATCGTACCTATCCAACTTTTACACGTGTAGAAAAATCTATTATTTCACGAAATGGTTTCCATACATCACCACTTTTCAACTTTTTCTTTATATTGTTGAAACTCGTTTGTAACGAATCTATTACTTATAAATTTTTTGGCACACGAAACTGTCAACTGTTGAAAACCGACTGAAAGCAGATGTATTAATGAATAATATCACACTTTATTTATGTACAAACTATTTTAACTTACTATCGGTGTTTCTTAAATGAACAAAGCAGTGTTTCGGATTGTAACACAATTTTATGGGCTCAGTTTCAGTTTACCAAAATATTAAATGATACCGCCATACGTATCAAATAAAAGATTTTATTATTCAGTTATCAAAACTACTCATGATCCGAACATAGTCTGAAATATTTTTCTGAAGAACAAATCCCTTAGCCGGGCCCGTGCAGACCTCTAACGTATATAGTTAATTAACATGAATTTTCATTGAGCGAAGATGGCAAACATATTTTCAAACCAGCTAAAATCTCCCAAAAATACATTTAATTAAATTGTTTTGATTGTGTAACATTTAAATCAAAAGCGATTCCTTTATTCATACTGCGAGTCTATCTAATCAATATATTTTAATAACTGTGATTCCTGTGGATTATTATGTGACTATTTTATATGTTTTCTCTTGTGTATACGTATCGATGGCCCAGTTCCATAGGACGATAAGTCAAAAATTAATTAGCCATTGTATTCGAACACCGCTCTTCTACAGTTCCACAAGAGTACAGCTTGTAAAATGTACAAGCTTTCTCTCAAAAGGCAGATATTTGCATATGGAAATAAGGAAAATTAAATAATTCTCAGTTCAATATACATACATATCGAAATATCATATTGTGGAAATATATTTTTGTGAATTGTGGCAGTTCACAAAGAAACAACCTTTTTTCCTTAAACTGTAGACTATTGACAGACTATTTGAATAAAAAAGTAACACAAATAATAGGCCATCTCTTCAGTTTCGATGAGTCAAAACTTTGATGGGCCATATCTCAAAACTACCAGTTTCCAGTAGTATCACTATGGAACTAGACTATCGATGTGTACTTACTTACATGTATCGTCAAATTACTGGCAGAAGTTGGTTAGTAGAATATTGACAGTTCTGAGTAAACAGCAAATGAAAATTTTAGCTCTTGACCTTTTTCAGTCTGTGCTTAGTAAATCACGTTAGTAGTCGTGGTAGACGCAGGCTGTGTCACTTGGTCACGTAATTGAGCATTTTTAAAGCTAATTGATAGCATTCAAAGGTTTGTTTTGTTTTTAATTATCATATTGTTATCGTTTAACACTTTTTTATGTCTAGAGCTTGCAACTAACATATTTTCATGTAATACAATCGAGCTATGGATGACTTCAAATCTACACTTGTGAAGTTGATTCAGATAACAAACACAATGGCATAAAAACAATCGCGTGTTGTACCATTCTCTCTTTCTCGCTTAATGACATGTAAAGTGAAGAGTGAGATAGATATAACTCCACCGCACTCCGCTGCATAAAAAAATAAATACAAGCCACGGTGCATCCGGTCCTCTCTCCCTCCAACTAATACCATTTCTCGCCTTGTCTCAACTTGGCGATAATATATCGCGCGTCACTCTTGCATATAGAATTTCATATATCGCTATCACTTTCATTATGCGTCCATTCCCATCTCTCTCTCTCTCTCTTAAACCATTTCTTGCATTGTCTTAACTTAGCAAACATATGTCACTCTTGCTTATAGAACTTCAAATATTGCTTTCATTGAGTTCGGGAATAATATTGAGTTTTGTAATGTTATTAATTTAATGATGAAAAAATTGAATCAAACTAAGGTAAACACGCCAGTAATTGACCGTTTAAGAGAAAAATTCAACAAAAACAACGATTAACGTTTAGCATTAGACCGAATGATGACAAAGCAAGTCTATTCATAATGGATCAAATGTCTTAATTAATATGATAAGACAAAGATTGAAACAGGTCTGTTACAAAAAAATTGTGTTGAATTTTTAACAACCATGTTTTTGTGTCGGTAGTTGACCATCTAAAAAATTGAAAGTTCCCCTAATCAGAGGGTTTCACAACAACCTTTCATCAGATCTTCCTGCCAGACCACTCATGGTTGAATCAAGTAGCATATACTTAACTTCACTGATGTCTTTTACAATTCTCTTAAGAAATTCAAAATAAAATGGCCGCTATGACACCCCAATGACGTATACGGTGACGTGTTAGTTTGTCAATCCGACAAAAGATGGTATCACTTGTCTTAACTCTAAAATTTACATTTAAATTCGGTACGTTTACCTTACTTATTTTAATTTGAATGCATAACTATTTCATCTACAAATAACGAAACTAAGTTTATACAAAACTTAATAAGCGAGATATTAATGTTTTCAACTCGTATAGCGATCTTTGTGAACCTCTATGGCAACGGGAAGGTTAAATAAAATCGTTCGCCTCGGTATTTTCTGTTACATAGATAATTATAATATCACCCATCCAGTTGGGGACAATTGCTTGCCTAGGGATCTGCCTTCATATACTCGGTGATAAAATAAATTGCTGTGTTTTTCTAAACTGGAATTAATAATGCAGCTACTGAGTTATTCCACTTACCTGTTTTCTGTCAATTTTTGTCACTTACCGACAGCTGCCAGTACTGTGAAGATATTACAATTTAATTAAAAATATGCTTTAACTTTCATTTGCAATAGTGAATGTCCCAGACTGTGATTCTTTTGTTAAATGACCCTGTTTACAAGTGGTTCGAGGGCGTTATTGCTTTGTTAAATTAAGTCACATGAAAAATATATACAATATACTAACTCTAAATTTAAATTGAAGAAATGAAGAAAATTAAAAATATATAATTTTACTGTTTACGCGGTAAAGCTACTAAAAAAGACAAATAATGGATGTTGTAGATTAGAATAAGGCAAATAACGCTTTTTTTTTTTTGACAGATATGCATGTAATAAATCTAAATAAGCTAGACTAATATACTTTTTCTGATTTGTCGGCGTCCGTGGCGTCGCTGGCTACGGTTACGGATGTCTCGGGTTCGATTCTCGATGTGGACGGTTTTCATAGATTGATCTTTCAATCGATTTATGGACTTCTTGATTTACTGACAAAATATCTTATCCGATTTATTTTAGGTAAAATAATAAATCAACAAATACATTTTATCTCAAACAAAAAACATTTTTGTCTCCTTAAAACTGTAACAGCCAAATTATCTTAACCAACACGCGAGCACGCGACAACGCATGTCAAACATCTGCAGCTTTAGCGTTTAATATGCATGTTATAATGAAGGATTTTATGAGAGTGATATCCCAAAAATGCTATTAACTTTTTTTAGGGTGAAAGTGATGAAATTTGAAAAAAAGAGGATTTTTTCGCTTGCACGTTTACTTTTATTTTTAAATAATAATCGGTATTATGATGCGACACGATGGTCGCTGGTTTTCTCATCGGCAGTCATTAATCTTCTCAGGTACGCTCGGGGAGAACGGGAATATTTGCTCTTGGATAGTGAACCCGGATGCGAAACCCTACCTAAATATATTTTCAAGAATTTCGTATGTATATTTGTTAGTTATAATTATGTCCATCTGTCTCAATATAAGATTAAAAAAGTATTAAATAAAAAACCATTTTTATTTCAATATTATCGGCTGTGAAAATTTTTTCCTGTTTTTACCGGTCCGCAGGTGTAAAAAGGCTGGGGAACACTGGTATAAATCCCAAAAACGCATAAAAAATATGTATGATCATATCCGCCATTTACTGAATTTAATTTGTCAGCGAAAAGCAAGTTATGTTCGACCTTTATCTTTATTGAAATGAGTAGCAAAATTGTATAAATTTGCTGGTGACACATTATTATCGCAAATTGGTCAGCCGATCCTCTGTTTTAATCAATAAAACCTTGTGAACACAATGTTACTATTTTCCTTGTAAAACAAGTGGTTGGAATAAGGTTTGGCTGCAAAAATTGCATGAAAAATTAAAATATTCTTTATATTGCAAGTGGATGAAAAAAGGTTATGCGTGCAAGAATTGCGTTGAAATTCCTTTCTGATTACAATATTGTTTTACTTGTATCCATCCTGCTTGCTACTACACAAGATAGGTTGTGTGATAGAGATAGAGATAAACCCGCCACCAGTTTATCCATTTTCTAATCGCTCACGGGCCACAGAGGGTAAAAGTGAAAATAATGATATACTAGACAAGTTATGCTTTTTACTATTTTTAATTTAATAGTTACATCATTTTTCTGCTTATTACTTGTTATTTTGCACCTGGACTCAGTATGTTGAAAAAACAATGAAAAATATCATATTAATTAAATGGTTAATTCACAATTTTCCAGGTTTTTTCTTTCTTTCAGGCCGCCTTCCACAACGCTATCGAAAGAAAAAATGAGTCTACCACTCTCATTCATGCCCCGAGCAGAGCTGAGTGATTAGGACCATGCATTATGCATCGAAGAAAAATGTGTCGCTAGCTCAGTCCCTCAAATCAAATCGATAATATAAAGGATCCTGTGCACAATTCATATACTGAGAGGCCGTTGGGTTTATTGATTAGTAATGACCGAAGCAAACAGTTCTGCTCGTTAGGAATTCATCTTAAGGCAGTCCCACAGAACGTGATTAACTTACCCAGCGCGAAGAGTTTTGAATTGAACTTGCCATGGCCGATCGGAAACTGACAAGTCCAGTGCGGTGGTGCTGACGCCCCTAGCAAAATACAGCTCATCTGGCTTGCCATACTGCGGCGACACTTGAGATATATCTTGTTTATCAACTGGTGATTAGGTATAATATTTTTTTATTCTTCATTTTTGCATATCGATGGCCCAATGTTATAATCCCGTAAGTGACTTTTTTTACAGGAGGCTAAAAGAAACTGAATATTTACTTTAATATGTATATTAGACTTTTTTTTCTTCTAAATATTAAATGGATTGTATGTTAGGATACATGTAAATCATTAAAAAGCTTAAATACTTTGTATTATTTTAAATAAACCAGGTACGGTTTATAAAATCATTTTCGTCAAAATATCAGATGCGGGTTTATAACTTAGGCCATCGATATGCAATTTGTACACGAACCAGCGATGTTCGCCTCGTCACAATTCATACAATCAGTTCTGGCGTGATTCACCCCCCTTTCCTTCCCTCCTGCCTAGTTGACGGCAGCAGGACCCAGACCAGCAGACTGGGACATGCACGACCTCTCGAGGATTAATAATAAAAGAAAAATAGGCATTGCACTGCTCTAACCAAAAAAAAATAAAGCTCGTTTGACCTCACTGCCCGGTGTCACCAGCTCATCAAGATTACATCAGGAAGCCATGTCACTGTTCACTGAGATGAAAAGGATAAGTGCAATAGCTTGACATCCACTTACTTAGATGGAAGACAAATCATCATCAATCATGGGCTAGAAGGCCTGGACGGTCAGCTTAAATGATTCGGAAGCTACAAGTGTATTACAAAATGGGGTATGGTCAGTAAATAAGATATCTGGAGGTGCTGCGGTTGATTAAAAATAAAAGTTAATTTGGATTATATTTTACTATTGACATAAGAATATTACATCTATTTTTATTTCATTACTAGCACCGTCCATATTATATTGCGATTGCGAATGTAATTAAAACGAAAAGAAATAGATTAAATCAATCAATTTATTGAGATAGACCTTATTTACATTATAATATAAAATGATGTCGTGAAGAAAGAACGTACCGTTAAGAGACTGGAGGCTTTCGAGATTTGGCTGTATCGGTTTATAACAATTTTTTGAAAAGCTTTCAAGTCGAGTTAATAAACCAAAAGATCTCATAGCGACTATCAAACGCAGAAAAGCTTCATATTTCGACCACATTTCAAAAAGAAGGAAGATTAAAGGTAGTATTTATATGAAACAGATACAACTGACATAACCAAGACAATGACCAAAAAAACAATCTACTGACTGTTTTTATAGATAATAACTGACCAATTATAAAATATTTTACTAGCCCTTTATGCATTTATTCACTTCAATTTAAATAACGATTCAAATGGCATAATTGGAATGCTATCCTTTCATTATATTTTTCGATTTTAAAGCATTTTTTCTTCATCTAAACCCAAACTTAATGGAATGAGTTGCCAGTTTCACGAGTTTACCGGCTAATTAATGCATTTTACAGAGGGTTGCTTCCACAAAGTTACCGCCAAATCCATAGAAAACTTGAAATATATTTATTTATTACGAAAAAAATAAATGCTGTATTTAAAACCTTCAACGGAATATCGTCATAAAAAATAAATATTATATATCAACATTCCTCTTATAAAACTGTCAATTGGGCATTGAAAGTTTTGTTGCAGAATACAATACAAAAAAACGACTTCTGGTCAACTTCAGCAAACTTTGTAACAGATTTGGAATGATAATTTATATAATATAAAATATACCTACAGTTAGCTGCCTCAGGAGATTATAAAACATATAATTTTAAGATGCATTGCCCATCTATTGTGTATGTTATAGTTATCCAAAGCATGGCACATTGAAGTAAGGTGCAATATCATCTATAATTTTATTATATATAGTGAGTACCCGGCATGCGTTGCAATGCCACTCAAAGAAAGAAAGGGTTTGTGTTTTCATTCTGTTTATTGAACTGGTTTTGGATTAGAGGTCTGCACAGGCCGAAATTTCATAGACTTACCCGGTTCGAGCCCATCATCTTCAGGTCTGGCCCGACCCGAACCCTAGTTTCAATATCACACTTGTTATAACACAATATTTTTGTTCGTCGTCTGGTGCGTACGCGAATAAATCAGAAGGTTTTTCCTAGATGTCGCTGTATGTACGTATTTGATTCTTTTTTTCTTCAGAACCCTTCACGAGTGTGTGCACAACAACTCACCGAAGTTTCATCGAAATCGTATGAATGGTAAAGGACAAACATTTATTTTATATAATATTTCCCGGCATGATCACAATAAGTCCTTCCTGAAAGTTTCGTCGCGATCGGTTGAGTAGTTTAGGAGCCTATAAGATCCGGACAAACCAACAAACAGACATTCATATTTCATTATAGAATTGATTCCTCTGTTTTTTTTCCTTTAAAAATACCGATTTTATTTTGACAGATGTCGCGCGCGCGGTCAACCGCTGCAGCGCACCCGCACGCAGAACATGAAATACTGTGAAAATGGATGATAATGTGAATTTAGATCAAGCTCCTAGCTGTGAGTCCGCGCCGCGGAAATCTAAATATATTTCCAAGAATTTCATATGTATATTTGTTAGTTATATTTATGTCAATCTATCACAATATAAGATTAAAAAATATATTTATTTCAGTATGTGGCCGGCGAAAAAATTTTCCTTTTTCACCGGTCCGCAGGTGTAAAAGGTTTGGGGAACACTGGTGTAAAGCATGTACACTTTCGCGGAAGAGTACAACTCGAGAGTATTCAATCAGCACCACAAAGATTACATCAGTAAGCCGTTTGACACGTAAAGGATATGTGCAATGGCTGCACATCCTCCTACTAGATAGAAGATAAATCATAAATTTGTCTAGATACACATTCATGTATTGATGCAGGTGTTCTTAATCATGTGCCCGAGGGCGCACATGCACCCGCGGAGCTATTTTCAAGCGCCACTGCAAATTATGTAATAACGAAAAAATCCATAATTAATCTTAATAGTATTTTTTATTAAGATATTACTATCAGACGGCGTCCGTGGCGCAGTTGGTAGCGTCGTTGGCTGCGGTAACGGCTGTCTACCGATGCGATCCTTACGGGGCGTAGTGAGAGCGATTAGCTAACCGCTAGTCCTGTCCTAGCCCTATTGTTCTATCCATACTCTATTCGAAAAAAGAGAGGTTGAGCAACTTGGGGTGACAATAGTAGTTCTCAAAGAAAGATAAATAAATAAACACACATTCCAAAACGGCCATTAGGAGACCATATGCTATGTACAGGGAGCGGACATGGTTAAAAAAATAAGTATTGATTTGAAAAGGTCTCATGACAGTTTTACATGAGAAGCTTTATGGATTTTTAAATGTTGAGAATACGCAGATTTATAATTACATTTATCACACTTGAACGGCTTCTCGCCTGAGTGTAGCATTTTATGAGTTTTTAAATTTGACAATTGCGTAGATTTAAAGTCGCATTGATCACAGCTAAACGGCTTTTCTCCGGTATGCGACATTTTATGAGTCTTCAAGTCGCTAGAGCGAGCGGATTTAAATTCACACTGGTCACATCTGAAAGGCTTTAAGCCGGAATGTGACATCTTATGGGTCTTTATATCGCTTGACCGAGCAGATTTGTAATCACATTCATCACACATGTACGGCTTTTCGCCTGTGTGAGTGACCATAACGTGAGTCTTCAAATAAAACGATTTCACAGTTTTAAAATTACAATATCCACATTTGAACGGCCTTTCACCGGTGTGAGACATTTTATGCGCTTTTAAATCACCAGAATAAGCAGTTTTGAATTCACATTGGTCACATTCAAAGGGTTTTTCACCTGAATGGGTCATTTGATGTCGTTTGAGGTCGTACAAACGAACATATTTTAAATCACAGTGGTCACATTTGAACGGTTTCTCTCCGGTATGTGACATTTTATGTGTTTTTAAATAGAACGATTGCGTACATTTAAAACTGCATTGATCACATTTAAAAGGCTTTTCTCCTGTATGACTCAACTTATGTGTTTTTAAAGCTGAAGAATGTGTAAATGAAAAATCGCATTGGTCACATTGAAAGGGTTTTTCACCAGAATGTGACATTTTGTGCGTTTTTAAATAGCAGGAATACGCAGATTTATAATCGCAAACATCGCATTGGTAGTTTTTAACGCCGGAATGTGAAATCTTGTGTCGTTTTATACCGGAAAACTGCGCGCATTTAAAATCGCATTGGTCGCATTTGAACGGCTTTTCACCTGTGTGTGTCATTTGGTGTGTTTTTAAATGCGACGTTTTCGTTGATTTATAGTCACAATGGTCACACTTGAAAACCTTCACTTGTTTATTTGAAATATTTCGGCGTTTTAAGCTTTCGTTTGTTTGTTTTTGTTTGGTTGCTATGTCAGTGTTATCCTTAGCAACGTACTTTGGACAGTGATGAACTGCTGTATGGATTTTTAGTTTAAAGGACGTTTTAAATATATCACAGCAAACACCACAAACAAAATTTCTTTTATGGAATGTAACTTTTTCCAATATAATTGTAGCGACACGTTCATCATTTATTATTTCATTTTTTATATTCTCCTTTTCATTGGTTTTTAATTCTTTGTCATGTTGCGGTAGAAGTTTATCCGAAGTATGCCAGAGTTGTGACTCAATTGGAGGCGCGGTGAAGGCTGGAAGCATCTAAAAGATAGCAATTATTGTTTAAACAGCAAAAAAATAATTTATTCAATATTTACATAAAAGAATCTCAATAAAGATAATATAAGACATCGACTGAGGGTGCTTGATGGAATTTACTTGTTACTCAGTTATCGAAGAGAGTAAGGATAGAAGGATAAGGCTAGTTCAGGACTAGAAGTTAGCTAATCGCTCTCGCTACGCCCCGTGAGGATCGTATGGGTGGAAGGGGGTTTATTTTAGACATCACAAACACTCGGACTACAAAGAGAAATCCATAAATCGATTGAAAGACCAATTTATGAAAACCGCCCGCACCGGGAATCGAACCCGAGACATTCGTGACCGTAGCCAATGACGCTACCAACTGCGCCACGGACGCCGACAAGATTTGTTGTATTTTATTTTGAATACAATTTTTATAAACTGTTTATTTGTGTTAGTTCGAGTGCACTCGTGTGCTCGAATGCTTGAAGATGCCGAAAGGCGAAAACTGGTTCGTTAGTGACAAAATACATTTAAATGTATTTTATCTCAATAATTCAAATTCAATATGGACAGTTTCAAAAAAATGATATTTAGATCGATCTGTGGTTCTATAATACAACCACCGTTAATTAATTAAAACAAATTTATCGGGTCCTCGGTGGAGTGGTCAACGTCACTGGCTTCGGTTACATACGTCTTTGGTTAATATCCCGGTATGGATAGTTTTACAAATTGATTTTTTAATCGATTTATGGATTTCTGTTCGTTGGCATGGATGTTTGTGATTTCTAAAAACCAATCCCACCTGTACGATCCTAAAAACGGAGCGCAGCGAGAGCGATTAGCCATCTGTACTATCCTCTTATATGAGAGGTTGAGCAACTTAGTAACAAGGAATTTTCGTCCATTTCCTCTACATTGAGAGCGGACACCTGAAAATAAATTAACTTTCAAAAAGAATAAAATATATATTACCTTGTATTGTCTTCCGGTTTCAAAATAGGAGCATTCCCCTCCATCATCAGGAAGTTCAGATTTTACCAGGAATACATTTTCAACTATTTCGTCTTTTATGTTGAATCGTTGGATATCAATTTCAGACTTGGTGGGATAATAAACATTCTAAAAATAAATAAATTTTGTTATTTAAGACATCGACTGAGGGTGCTTGATGGAATTTCAATATCAAATTTGGATGGAAAATGCTTTAATGCGGATGATGCAGTTAAATTGTTGTATCAAACCATGGGGGATCATTAATAATTTTATCAAGAAATTTTGGAAATCAATAGAGCCCAGTTAAATTCTGAACGAACAGCTGAATCTTCCAAACTCCCCGTTGCTGTATCCTATACGTTGAATCACCTAACAGATGCCACTAAATGTGGAATGATTGTATATATTTACCCTTTCGTCGAATTGCATCCCGGCGAAACCCACAATGCTATTATAATTGTAAAATCAGTGGTAATTCTAATATTAGTTGGAAAGCGGCAATTCGCCACTCTGTTAATGCGTTGTTTACAAAATAAGGATTAAGGCGATTCTCGAAATGTTAACTCAGGTATCAGTGTGGATCCCAGACGTATAATATTTTATGTCATAATAATATTTGTCGTATTTGTATCTTCTATATAAACGTTAGACACTGTTTACTGTGTGTCAGTTTGAGTCCATTCGTGCGCTCGAATGCCTGAAGATGCCGAAAGGTGAAACCCGGGTCGTTAGTGACAAAATACATGGAAGTGTACAAAATCTCAATAATCCAAATAAATTTTGATTGATTGAATTGGCATTTTCTACGAAGGACTCGGTTCAAGGAAAAAAGCGGACGCGGAAAAAAGTGCACGAGAGTTCAGTACTAGTTCGTCTATCCTTTTTCGTATGTGACTTTTTTAGAAATAAATTTTCTATTTTATACAGTAAAAATATGTATATGCAATTTTATTCAACTCTTTCACTTATAATAAAAACGCTGACACAAGATAGACACGATCTTATTTGTATGCGATTTTACACTTATAATGTGAATTAGATTTAGATGGAACTAGACCATTGATTTGTAATAATATAGTCGAAAGACCATGTTAATCATTTATCTGGTTACCTGGTTACTTTAATAATAAACGGAGAAATATAATTTTTTACCTTGAACTCTATCAGGGCGTCAGGTGGATGAATGGGAACGTCTAGCCAGACTTCTTTTGTGTTTTGGCCTTCTGCATTATATTCGTCATCAGTTGCTTCAAGTTTTATATCCATATTTCATTACGGTGGGTAAATATTTACAATAGTTACGAAAAAAAGATAAGGTTAAGCTTCGTTTCGCATAGACAATGAAATAACGATATATTATTGTCTATGGTAAAAACGAATTTGCTTTAAATAATCAAAAAAACAGTAGAGATTATTTCATCCTGTCATTAAGAAAAAAAAAATTCTTTCTTCAAAATTTGGATTATTGCTGACTTGTCAGTAAATTCGTGCGCTCAAATGCCTGAAGATGCCGAAAGGCGAAACTCGGGTTGTTAGTGACAAAATACATGGAAATGTACAAAATCTCAATAATCTAAATTTGATATTGAAAATCCATCAAGCACCCTCAGTCGATGTTTTAAATTATTTCTTTAAATCTTTGAGATTACACATTATTATTATAAATTTGCTCCCAGTGTGAATCATAATGGCCTCCTTTCTACGAGAACTGCTTGTTGCTTAGTTGCTCAACTTTTTTCCGAACTAATCGCTCTCGATATGCCCCGTTTTTAGAATCAGATAGGTGGGAGGGGATTCAAACCCACAGACATTCATGACTACGAACAGAGATTCATAAATCGATTGAAAAGTAAATTTATGAAACTGACCGCAGTCAACGACGTTAGCCGCTGCACCACGGAGCCGACATTATTTTAAGACAAGCTGTTTTTGTTCACTGTCGGGTCGTGGTGCAATGGTCAAGGCCATTGAGTTCGGTTACGGATGTTTCAGATTCCGATCCCGGCACGGACGGTTTCATAAATTGTTTTTTTCAATCGATTTATATATTTCTATAATGTGCCTTGAAAGCCGAATTTCGATAAAAAATACTCCTTTGCCAGGAACTTGGACGTAAGAAAACAGGACAGACCAGCCCCTTATGACGTTCAAAATACCGGCATCTGCCGCATCACGTGAAAGTGCCGCACTGTGTTGCTTGCAAATTTGTGGGACTGTGGGCAACGCTGCAGCGTCACGTATACTCTATACAGGTTATCCTCGACATGCGAACGAGATAAGTTCCTGAACTTTGGTCATAAGTCCATACAAAATATTAAACTTTAATATTGTTCAATTCACATCAGTTTCAGCGGCGCCACTTTCATTTGTAGAAATAAAGCAGCTGCAACAACAATCGTACAGGTATATTTTAAGATGGCGTGTTTTTTCCTATCCTAATATTCTAGCTGTCAAACAACAAACTCAATACGTGTCGTGGATTTCTCTTTTTCTTCTTCATCACATGTATAGGGTTTCAAGCGAGATACAAGGGAATTTCGGCGCATGCTCTTGTATCCTATTTGCTAATACACAAGTTAGGCTGTGTGATAGAGATAAAGGTAACCCTGCCGCATGTATATTTATACGATTTATAGTCCAAATTTGAAAAGCTTTTACTGATCTTTCTTTCCGTATGCATCAACCGTTGGCAATGATGCTCCTTGATGAATAAAAAAAAATGTTTTTAACATGGTCGTAAGTGCGAACCGTCGTTAGTCGAAACCTACCGGTATTGCGGGTGGTGTCGCGAGACATTTTGTCCCTTAGTGATTACGCGGCTTTATGCTTCAGTTTTCACATCCCTACGCATACAATCAACACATTCTTTATTTTAGTTTATGGTCAAACTGTGTTTGTGTAAAGATTTCGGCTTCTATTTTATTTAAATATGGACAAAATCGACATTAAAATAGAACCGAATGAAGAATTATCCAATACAACTAATGATATTACATACAAAAGCGATCCTAATCCAGCTTATCGGAATGTTTACAATGAGGGTCATTCAACCGACACTTGTTACGAAACCAAAGTGAAACAAGAAGACGATGGACTCGCAATCAAGGACGATAAAGTAACTTATATATATTTACTTTATATTATATAACTTGGTATTTCAGTGTGGGGTCGCAGTTTTGTCCTGTAAACTCAAATGTAAGGTAAATATCTATTAGCAAGGCCTAAAAATGATATTTTTCTCCGAAAACTACACAAAATTATATGTTTTAGGATAGAATAGTCATTTATGAACCTCAATAGATAGAAAATATTCGTGAGTCACGAAAGGAAACGTTGGAATATAGGTTTAACGAACGTATGTCGCAAACTTTTATGACACTTAAGTAGCAAAACGAGACTCCACATTTCGTATACAGAAGAAAAGGCAAGTGATATGACAGCTTGAGATCGCTTCAGAAAGTACGGGAAAGTATGCGAAATTAAATGTTTTAGGATAGAATAAAACAAACCAGACCAACGCTAACATAATATAACCTACTACAACTTAACACATCGTCAATTGATCATCATCAGTTGATAAGGCTCGTGATGAGGGAAACCGGCCCAGATCATTATAAACATGTGGAAGTAGTACGAACAAATTGTGCTTTATTTAAAAAATATAATGCCTTTCCATCAAGAGTTGACAATTAACACTTTAAAAGTGATTAATATATATCACTGTGGAAAGGACAAAAGACGTAACTCACACAAAACGTGTCAATATACTATGTTTTTATATACATATGTCGACAAAGGCAAAAGGAAAAAGGAAGAAGAAAGGCAAAAGGACTTATCCCGTCTTCAAAATGTTTTTTTTTCGATAGTCACAACGTATTCACGTCGTTTTTCCTTTCCACAGTCGATATATTTAAACAATACAAACGGTTTATTTACTCACTGTCATTTCAAGTTCATCTCCCATCTGTTCATAAAAACGTAGCTAAACCTCCTATCCTAGCCTATCCTTACTCTCTCCGAAGAAGATAGTTTGAGCAACTGATTGTCAAGGATTATAAATATCTGTTAAGATAACTCCATTAGGAAACCATATGTTCATGGTTTAAAAATAAATATTCTTATTTTTGTTGAAGTGGGATCACCGTACCAAATTAAAACGGAAGATATTATTCATTATGACGTGATTCACGTAAAAAATGAAAATCAAGTTGTCGCCGAAATTGTAAAATGTGAAACTTTAAATATAGTAAGTTATGTATAATAATATATTTAATTTAACATTATTATCGTCAGTGGTGCAATGGTCAACGCCGCTGACTTCTATTACGGAACTCACGGGTTCGAATCCCAATAAGGAGAGTTTTTTTAATTGATTTTACAATCGATTTATAGATTTCCGTTCATAGGCATGGATGTTTGAGATGCCTAAAATTCTCTCTTATCGTAAAAATGTAGCGTAGTGAGAGTGACTAGTTCACCACTAGTCCTATTCAAGCCCTATCCTTCTATACATACTCTCTTCGAATGAGATTATTGAATCACCGTCCGGTGTCACCAGCATCAAGATTACATCACTAAACCGCATCGCCATACACTGAGATGAAAAGGATAAGCACAATAGCTGCATTCCTCTTACTTAGATGGAAGATAAATCATCATCGAAAAAGAGAGCTTGAGCGATTGAGTAAAAAACATAGAAAAATTCTGTTGCGATACCTCCGTTAGGAACGGATATGAAAATAAATAATGGATTTAATGCCAATTCAAGCAATAAAATAAAAATAACAGGTCAATAAACAATATTCATTTTCATTTCAGCCACACAAATCCAGTGATAACAATCAATTTTCAATAGTTGACAATACGAAGATGTCTTCAAAATCAACAAAGACGGACGAAAGAATAAAATGTTATAAAAGTCAACACGAGGAACAAATAATAAAATCGTTAATATTAAAAAACGGACTTGTACCGGAAATTCGTATAGAAAGAATTCGATTTCGGTGCAAATATTTCGTATGCAATATTTGCTATAAAGTGTTTTACGGATCCGTTTTACTGTTTCGTCACAAACTGTCGCATTCCCGCGGCGTTACTTTCGACTGCGACATATGCGACTATAAATCGAAAAGGTTTCAAAATTTAAAAAATCATAAATTAGTACACACGAACGAAAAACCGTTTAAATGTAACCAATGTGATTATAAATGTTCAAGGCCGCACAATTTGAGACACCATAAACTGAATCATGTAACTGTCAAACCTTTTAAATGTAAGTCGTGTAATTATGAAACAAAATCTGGATACTTTTTAGAAACACATACGTTGCTGCACAGCGCTGTAAAACGTTTTTCTTGAGATATTTTCGATTATAAATGTAACCAATACGGCACGTTAAACCGTCATATTATGGTACATACTAAAGAGAAAAGTTTCAAATGCGATATTTGTGGTTTTAGATGTGCACAAAATGGTACACTAAAAGCGCACGTACGGAAACACAGTAATAAACCTTTCAAATGTCAACAGTGTGATTATAGCAGTTCTAAATTACATTTTTTACAACAGCATCACATAACGCATACAGGAACGAAGCCGTTTTTTGTGGTTTATGTGAATTTAAATGCGCCAAGACCTCACAGTTAAAAAGGCACAAAATTGTTCATACAGATGTGAAGCCATTCAAATGCGACTTGTGTAAATATAGATCTGCTTATTTTTGCAACGTAAAAAAGCACAAGAAGGCTCATGCCAAAAATGATTGATAGATATTTGAAGTATCCAAAAGGTTAAAATTGTTGCAAAACGGGCCACATTATAATTACAATGTCCAACGGGCCATATAATTAAACATTTTGCTTGGCTTTTTATTTGTAACCAATCACCATTCATATATTTTTTTAAAACGATAAGTTTAGTTGGTTCGTTTCGCTATTGCTCAGCCAGTTAAGCGACAGGTGTATTTTTAAAAAGGATTTTGACTCAATTGTATACTTTTTTCACTACTATTCCATTAAACAGGAATTAAGCAATGTTACCAACTTAAAATAAAATAGTTAATATTGTACCAAGCATAAAATAATAGAAGTTTACAAAAAAAATGCCAACTGTCCCAGTGGTTGGCCCCCAAAATCCAATAGTCGGTCTTTCGATTCCCAGTGTTCTGCTATCACTTGACACACCCTGGTATAAGTGGACAAGTATAAGTGTCATTAGTGTCTAGAACTGAAATCACCCAGCGGCAACAGCAATAATTCGAAGAATCGGCCCTTCTTGTTACCATGCGTTCAATAGCCGCTGGATACGCCCGCTGGACGAGTCCATTTTGATGGAAAGGGGTAGCTCCGACAATGCAGGGAGTTTTCCGGTGAAAAGCATTTTGAATGTGACCAATGCGACTTCAAATACACCCATTCCTGTAGCATGAAAAAACATAAAATGTTACATACTGGTGACAAGCCATTTAAATGTGACCAGTGCGAATATAAATCGGTTCGTACTGGTTTACTTGTCACGTCATAAATTTATACATACCGGTGAAAAACCTTTCAAATGTAATATATGCAATTTTAAATCCACCCAGCCTGGTAACTTACAAAGACATCAAATGTTGCATGACGATTTGTCTACCATTTAGTGAGACGATTTGCAACTTGTGTTAATCTCTCTAATTAATGTTTGTTTCCTTTGATGACGATAGATAGATATGTGCTTCCCGATCGGAGGTTGGCTTCAGACTGATAAATCTTTAACGCGACTACCGATAATCGTATATGATGATTTTCACCGTCACAAAAGTTCTCCAATTACAATCACACAATTATGTGACACCCTGGTTTTTAAGTATAAGTGTCATTAGTGTCCAGAACTGAAATCACCCAGCGGCAACAGCAACAATTCGAAGAATCGGCCCTTTCTTGTTACCATGCGTTCAATAGCCGCCGGATACGCCCGCTGGACGAGTCCATTTTGACGGAAAGGGGTAGCTCCGACAATGCAGGGAGTTTTTTTAATTATTTAAAAACAGTCGATTACGATCTGTCGAGCTGGGCGAGCTGCGGCATCGTCGCAGCCGACATGAAAACGTGAATTGTTTGTTTTTTTTTGATTTGCGTTGGACTTAATTTAAAATCGTTTGTCGCGTCATTTGTATTATAACTTAAAGTAAATTCAGTTGCTTAGTTAATGTAAACCACTGGCATCTTGGATGGAAAAATAAATAAGTTTTGAACCGGATTGGAAATGGTGTTTGTCTGAGATCACAGCCCTTCCAGAACTCTGGATAACCAGCCGCTCGCCTCTCTTAGATCCGGGGTCTTCTCACACTATGAAACTTCATGAATATCGCGAAATAATTTACTTATAGTCATTAAAAATTTTTGTTCAGCTAAATGGACTTTTAATGTAGCTATATTTGTAATTTCAGATTAGTATTTATTGATTTGTAAGAGTTCCGTAACATTTTTATGGTAGACTCTTTTATTTGATGTATCTATAATTTGTTTGCTAATCAGTATTTTCTTGTCTCAGTTCATGAACCATCAGTGTTATATCCATTCATTTTTACACTTAATTTTATATAAATAAGTCTGTTATGTTTGTATTTTTATCAGTTGATAATGCTCGTGATGAGCGAAACCGGTCCTGATCATTATAAATATGTAGAAGTAGCACAAAGAAATTATGTTTTATTTTTTTAAATTACTGATAGTCAACAAAACAATAAAAAACATAATGATGCGAAGCACGACATTATAAAGTATATCTTGTTAGCGATACACGAATTTGTCGAAACTTTCGAAGTAAAATACGCGTTTTTAAAAACATATCCACAATTATTTAAGTTTTAAGCTCAAAAGGACGACTACTGGCGACGGCCGACTTTAGGAACAAGCACCCTAAATACATATCAAATAATAATACCCTTTTTTTTCCATTTTTTTTATTTCTCTCCATTTTTTTTATTATATATAAAAAGCATCACAGCTTATAAAAGCCAATGCGCCAAATACTATGAATTTTTAAAATCATATACACAGAATAATTAGTCACTCAGGAAAAACAACCCACAGATATCCATATCCAAGATCTTAGATTTAAATTGAACATTTTCATTTATTAGGTCAGCAACTGATAAAATTTTAGAATAGTAAGAAATAGTAAATCGTCGGAAAAATATTTGATATTTGGTCAGTTAATAAAATCTTAATTCACCTTTATTAGTTTGGCAATTATTTACTGACCAAATGATTCGATAAATAATTTTTTTTTCTTCCATGTCCGCTTCCAATGTGGAACATATGGTCTCCTAATGGAGGTATATTAACAGAATTTTTCTACGAAAACTGCTTGTTACTCAATTGTTCAATCTCTTTTTTTTTTCGAAGAGAGTAGCGATAGAAGGATAGGGCTAGTACAGGAGTAGTTGTTAACTAATCGCTCTCATTACGCCCTCGTGAAGATTAAGTGGGTGGGAGAACTCTATCAATCTATGAAAACAATCCGGACATGGAATTGAACCCGAGACATCCGTAATCAAGGTCAGCGACAGTATCAACTGCACCACGGACGCCGACATATATAGCAATAATAAAAAGATAAGCGATACCTCCATTTAATATTAAAAAAATAAGAAGCTGGTGCATCAATTTTCTTATCTCCAAGTTCCTGACAAAGTCAAGCTTTCTAATTACACGGCAATCGACAAAACCAACTGTTTTCAAAGCACAGAATGCTGTTACCCTGTATTTTAGTGAGGTGCTATGACTCGCAATCGTGTAAAAATGCATGCGTTGAATAGGTTTTACTTCGCTCTGACCGAATACAACCTAAAATCCCATAATTTCAGCATTGCGTTGAAAGTTGCTCCAGTTATCGAATCGTGAACTCTTTACGCGCATCTCCCACGTTGTGTACCCACATGCGCCCGAAGCTGTCGACTCTCCCGGTGTCCTGCTTCAAGCTAACTCGTCAGATAAAAAAAATTATCATAAACCTTAACCTTGAAAACACTTTTAATATTATTATACCTTGTGAATATTTTTATGTCTCTTTAAATTAGTTGACTGCGTACATTCGTAAGTACACATGTCGCATTTGTACGGTTTCTCTCCAGTATGGGTCATCAAATGTCTTTTTAAAAACGTTGCACGTGCAAAACTGGCGCAACATTGCTGACAAACGTACGGTCTTTCATCGGAGTGTACGGTTTTATGCTTTTTTAAACTGTATTCAAAAGCAGACTTAAAATCGCACTGGTCGCAATTGAATGGTTTTTCGGTTTTATGCGTCATCATGTGCCGTTTCAAATTGCCTGATTTATTAGAGGAATATTCACAAATGTCACATTTTAAGTTTTTAACGCCCGTATGAATTAGTTTATGTATGTTTAAATGACAAGAATCAGCACTTTTGTAGTCACATATACCGCATTTAAAAGGTTTTTCTCGTGTGTGTTTCATTTTATGTATGATAAAACGATCAGATCTACTACATTTATAGTCGCATTTATCACACTCAAATGATAACTTATCGGTGTGCGTTTTTTTATGAGCTTTTAAATTGTGTTTGTACGCGGATTTAAAGTCACACATGTCACAGTTAAACGGCTTTTCTGTCTCGTGTGTAATCAAATGTTTTTCGAGTCTCGCTTTGCGTAGCGATTTAAAATTGCACTTGTCACATTGGAAATGTTTTTTATCCGTGTGGATTATTTTGTGGCTTGTTAAAATTCGGGAGGCAGCGAATAATTCGTGACAAAAATCACAAACGAAGTTCCTTTTGTATAATGAAATTCGTTCCACATTTATGACAGGAACTAAGTCCGGTTTTGGAGTTTCATTTTTGATACCTTGTTCCGAAATGTCAATTGTTTTCACAGATAATGATTCTCGATGAGCTGCTAAATCTAATGATTGACCAGTGTCTTCAATAATTGATAGCTAAAAAAACCAAAAAAAAAAGAATTATAATTAAAGAAGTTAATTCTGTTTTAAACAAATATTCAAATAATTTTGTTATTTATAAAATAGTAGTGGCGTCCGTGGCGCAGTTGGTAGCGTCGTTTGGCTACGGTTACGGATATCTCGGGTTCAATTCTCGATGAGGACGAATTCGTAAATTGATCTCTCAATCGATTTATGTTCGTAGTCTGAGTCCTCCCTACGAGCAATTAGCTAATTAGTAGTCCTGCTCTAGTAGTTTTCTTCTTTTCTTACTCTTTTCAAAGAAACAGTTCTGTATAGATACACTGCATTAAGTGTCGATAGTTTTTAACCATGGAGCATATTGCTTTACGATGGAGGTATATTAAAATAAGTTTTTCCAAGAAAACTGCTGGTCGCTAGCTAAACCTTTCGTTCGGATAAAAGGATAGGACAGGTGGTTAGCTGATCGCTTTAGCAACACCCCGTTATTTAAGTTAAAGGGAATTTGTGAGGTCATAAACATCCATGTCTACAAATAGAAATCTATCAATTGGAAAATCATTTTATGAAACTGTCCGCATAAGATTCAACCTGGTGAGATACATAGTCGAAGCCAACGACGTTGACCACTGAGCCACGGGCCTGGCGTACATTTAATTACCTTGTGTTTAATTGCTCCGTCTTCAAAATAGGAACATTCTCCCATATCAAGCTCTCTTTTTAGAATGAAACTAGCATCAAATTTAATTTCTTGTTTGTAGCATTCATCCTGTATTAAAAAAAAATACATAGGGTTACTGCTTTAGTAATTGGACGGCGATAGTTATTGGACACTTCAACTGTAAAAGGAGACAAATATATCTAGTCTTTCCATCTCTATGTAACGACAGCTTTAATTATCCACTACTAGATGACAAAACTGAGAAAATTTCATTCGTATGTGATGTCAGGTCAAAATCGTGAGAAAACTCTATGTGTAAGCAGACCCATTAAGAAACAGTGATAATTAGTGACATTTACTTAAAAAAAATTCGTGAATTTAACGTAACGAAACTTCTCAGGAAAGCGTGAATGACTACAAGCTGTCAATAAGTAAATGTGTCCAATTACAATGTTTTTCCATATTTTTCAGTCTAATACAAACATCTAAAAAAACCTTTTGTTTTTATAACTGTTGTGTTCATTTCCTTGAAGCTCATTAAATTCCTCATCACTGTATTTATTTTTTACTTATACACTGTTAAAGGTGAGTACTTCCTTAAGTGTCCAATTACTATAGCAGTCACTCTATATGGTTAAAAAAGCAACTGACTGATTTTCATACTAAGCATCTAAAAGTAAAAAACAGATAAGTAGAAAAAATACATCGGCGTGCAGTGGATTTATCTCCATCTCTATCGCACATCCTGTCTTGTGTATACGCAAGTAGGATACAAGAGCATGCACCTGTCACTTTACACGTGAATAAGCGAGCAAGAGAGAAATCCACGGCACGCGCCTGGTATATCGATCGTCCAATTCATTACGCAAAGCCCATATTGAGATAATGATAAAAGAAACCGTAAATCAAATATTATTGATTTGTACCTGAATAAAACATTGTATAAATTGTATAAACAGATGTTTAACAATAAGGTACTTTCAGAGTATAGTTAGTAGGAAAATATTTAGAAATATCCTTTTATTGACCTAGAAATATCAACATTTTGATTAATTCTTAAGAAGGTTATCTGCCTTAGCATTTTTTAGTTAACTGAGAACTTACTGAATCAGATAGATTTTTAACACAAATTTAATTTTCATGGTTTTGTCTGACCAATGAACTGGAAGACGTCTGACATTTCACACAATGTTTTGATAAATTACTAGCAAATAATCGAAAAATTGTTTCAACTCTTAATTACACGCATAATCAATAGGTACAAGCAAATGCTGACATGTCCATTTTAATTTGGATTATATTTATTGTTATTAGCGGTTGAATTAGACTATATTGAAATTGTAAATATGCTTTACAATATACCACTATTTTTCTGCCTAAAAAATACCGAATGGTGGTTAAAACAATGCCATTAATGCCATAAACACCAGAATCAAGAAAATCAGCTAATTATGCGAAATATTATTTGCCAATAAAGCAATGACAAATTTGCTCTATGGTTTGTTCTAAGAAGTTTCATTTGAAATATTGTTATGGTAACTGTTTAATTTTATTCGTTTTTGCGTAATTACACCAAACACATAAAATTCGTGAAGCCTCAGAGGGTATAAAACCTCAAATATCAATAATTCTCTCCCCTTTCTTCACTCTACACGTCTAGTTGACGGCATCAGGATCCGGACCAGCAGAAGAAAGAAGCAGATTACCGCCGACGCCGAAGCAGAGAGAGCTTAAAGACCGTCTTGGACATCGGTAGTTTGACCTCATCTCGAGAATTAATAATAATAAAAAATGGGCAGTGTAATGCACGTTTGCCTTTATGCGAGTGTGCTAAGCACTGCTTTAACCAAAAAAATATAACTCGAGACTAATGAATCACCGTCCGGTGTCACCAGCATCAAGATTACATCAGGAAGCCACATCACCATTCACTGAGATGAAGAAGATAAGCACAATAGCTGCATTCCTCTTACTTAGATGGAAGACAATTATTGGTTTTCATGATTCCCAAGTACGATAATTTGATAGTTTCCTATTTGTAATTAAATTTTCTACAGAACTGCATTGTTATTAGCGCCATTTAGTAAACATTCAAGTAGAAAATAGTAAATATTGTAAAGTATATCAATTTACCATTGAAAGTTATAATTAATGATTACCTCATTTCTGTCATAGTCAACGTCAAAATCTGCAGCTTCTTGCTTGACTTGTGCGTCAAGACGATAGTCCGATGTATGGGAAGCGTCACCATAGATTAAATTCGTGTTTTCCTGTTGGTTAATGCCCTCAAATGAAACTTCTACTGTAGTCGACGATAGAATTTCTTCTTCTGGTTCAATTTTTATATCCATTATGCTTTTGTGTTACCAAAACTAGGTTAAAATATGTACTTATTTATTATTATTTAACGTTTCACTAAACCGAAGTAGAATCCATAGACAATAAATTACCTATTCATAGAGACGTATATCTGATTTACATGAATAATTTTCGCCAAATACTTTTTTTTCTATTTATTGATTAAATATACATTAATTAACGAAGTAAAAAATGAATATACCGAATTTTCGTTACATTTAAGTTTTAAAAATAGTTTTGTCAAGTTTATGTTGAAATTGAGATTTAAAAAATGTTATTTTTGAGGTGTTGATAATTTTGATATAGCTCCCGATTCAATTTTATTGGTGGTGACACCGGACGGTGACTCAATTGTCTCGAAGTGTTAATTTTTCTTGCTACAAGCATTTTAAAAATGAAACACAAT
Source organism: Himalopsyche phryganea (assembly GCA_022494535.1). Classification (NCBI taxonomy): domain Eukaryota; kingdom Metazoa; phylum Arthropoda; class Insecta; order Trichoptera; family Rhyacophilidae; genus Himalopsyche; species Himalopsyche phryganea. The sequence goes on along the minus strand of JAGVSL010000162.1, from coordinate 776,478 downwards.
TTTGATATAATTTACGATATGTACTAAAGGTGCTTGAGGACTTCCAATATCAAATTTGAATTGCTTAAATTTTTGTATATTAAATGTATTTTGTTACTAAAGTTTCAAGTTTCACCTTTCAGCATCTTCAGGCATTCGAGCACACGAATGAAATCAAACTGAACTGTCAGTTCAAGTTCATTTCCAAAAGATGCCAAAAAGCAAAACTTGTCTCGTCAGTAACGAAATACATAAAAATGTACAAAATTTCAACAATTCAAATTGCATTGTTTTTACTGCTTTCACATTTTTATAATGATCAGGACTGGTTAAGTGTATTGCGATAATAAATATCAGTTGATAGTGCCCCGAATGCGCAAAAACCAGTCTTACTAAATACCTACTAAGAAAGTAATGGTGTTTTTTTTTTTAAAATAAAAAAATGTTGACAAGTTCCTTTAAGTAATATATTATTTTGTTACTTCATATCAATATTTAGAATATTTCACTAATTCTAAATTGTAGCGTAGGCGTCCGTGGTACAGTTCGCTACGGTTACGGATGTCTCGGGTTCAATTCCTGGTGCTGACAGTTGATCTTTTAATCGATTTATAGATTTCTGTTTGTAGTCATGAATGCTTTTGGCGTTTTAAACTTCCCTCTCACCCATCCGATCCTCAAAAACGAGGCGTAGTGAAAGTGATTAGCTAACCACTAATCCTGTCCTAGCCCTATCCTTCTGTCCCTATTCTTTTCGAAAAAAGAAAGGTTGAGCAACTGTGCAACAAACTGTTCTCATAGAAAAACTTCCATTAGGAGACCATATGCCCAACGTTGGGAGCGGACATGGTAAAAATATCATGTCTAAATTATAACATTTACATTGTTTATCATTATTGTCTAAATAATTTTATAAACAGACATATATTTCCTTTCAAAAAGGTAAATCGATGGTTTATAAACTAGCATCCATAAATTTCTTTTGAATGTCTTCTAAAAATTCAGAATAAACTCTACAAACAAATATCCTTGCACTAAAGATTCAAAATATAATAATATTTATCGATTATTATCGATGTATGCTTATTGTGTAAAGCAAACACTTTGTCTATGGTCACTATCTATTGAACTGAAGGGCGTCTGTCTATTTTACTTTAATAACGCAAAAATGGATATCAAAAAGGAACCAGACGATGAATCATTGACGTTTACGACAGTAGAGATAACGTACGATGGCAATAATCGCCAGGATGTAAAGAAAGAGGTTTGCGATGAGGGTCGATCAACCAGCAGTCGATTCGAAGTGCAAGTGAAGCAGGAAATAATCGAGGAAGACAATCCTTACGAAGAGAGCCAAGTATTTGTTTATATTAATTATATATAGTTATAATAAATATGATTTACAACATGTTACTCTCTGTTTACTCGAAAATTCACCAAATATCAGTAACAAATGTTTAGTAACAATCCGAGATGCACGACCGTACCGTATGCAACCGTTTTGTTTCAAGCGGCATCGAGACACGTCTCGTGTTTGTTCTCCTATGAAAAATTTCGATTCTCGCGTCTTTCGATAGTTTCGCATACTTTCATATGTATATCAGATTTTACACACAAAATAATTACGTAAAACCATATTTCACTTTGTGAATGCGTTTACAAGACAAAATCCACACGGTAACGGAATGTGACTGCATGAGATCGAAAGAATTTTTAAGCATGATAACGGAAAGGTTAATTACGAATAGGAAAATGCCAAACTGTCATACATGGGAATCAGGCAAACGGATAGTTTGTAAGTTTAATAAATGAAATGACAAACCAAAATAAATATAAAAACCCTCAGAACTGAGCCAAAGTTACCTAGATTGGCCCTATATTCAAGACATTCATTTATAACATGACTTTAATAAACAATTTGTTTTAGGAATTCTTACCACCGATTAAAAAGAAAGTTGATTTTGTATCAAACACATACAGAGAAGAGGTTTTTAAAAATGACGCTAAAATCAAAAAAGAATATATTGGAGAATGCTCTTATTCTGTTAATGGATTCACAAGCAAAGAGGTTAATTTTTATCCTATTTACTTCGCCTACCTTGCGGTCGAGTGCTCAACGTCGTTGGTCATCTTGTTGTACTCGATGATTCAAATCCCATTACGGAAATTTTCTTAAATGTATGCATGGATGTCTTAATAGAAACTCTATCTTTCTATTCTAACTTACTTAAAAAAATAAGTGGTTGAGCTTCTAAGAAATAGAAAAACTTGTTATATACTTTAAAGCCATATCAAAACCCTTTATAGAGAAATCAAGATCTCTTTATAGAGAAAGTAAAAAAAAACGATTTATCTAGATAAGCTGTATGCTTATTGCTCTAAATAGCATTTAAATATGACAGACGTGCATTTTAATATACATTCATAAATCGATTTTAACTGAAGCTAACTTCGTTGAACACTCGGCTAAAGGCCTAGAAAATAAATTAACTACACTATCAAATATATATATATAAGTATATAATGTATCTTTTATGGGTGGAGTTAAAAGTATGTGTTTAAAAAGGTGATTTTTAAGGCGAGCAAATAAGCAATAATGATTATACTCATAAAGTTATTATTTTTTCTATTGTTAACAGCAGTGCTTAGATATAATATAACAAAATGTCATTAAAAGAAGAATTAATGGATCTGTTCTTGTAAAACAGTAAAAATATTTATTTAATTAGCAAACTTTACTATTGAGACCAGAAATTAACGATAATTACTTTACATTTCTTTCACGTTTAGAGTTAGTCTCACTAAAGCATTCTTATATTTGGAATGTTTACCAAAAATGGATTTCTTCTCATCCCAACATAGAAATGACCTTTTGTTTTATAATTCTCTGTAAACTATAGAAAAACTGTCTGAGTTTTACCCTGGCGATCAGACCGGTCTGTGTTCACGTCCTGGAAAATTCAATACTTTTCACAAATTTATTTATTTAATAAAAGATAATAAACTTTATGTAATTTATGTCGGCTCCGTGGCGCAGTTAGTAACGTCGTTGGCTATCGTTACGGACGTCTCAGGTTCAATTCTCGGATTTTTGTTCGTGTTTGTGTCTGTGATGTCAAAAAAAACTCCCTCCCATCCGTCCGATCCTCAAAAAGAGAAGTTCAGCAACTGAGTAAAAACCAGTTCTATTATAAAAACTTCTATAATTTAAGACATCGACTGAGGGTGCTTGATGGAATTTCAATATCAAATTTGGATTATTGAGATTTTGTACACTTCCATGTATTTTGTCACTAACGACCCGGGTTTCGCCTTTCGGCATCTTCAGGCATTCGAGCACACGAATGGACTCGATGAATAATATCTTACCTCGTAAATAATATTTGTCGCATTTGTATCTTCTATATAAACGTTAGACACTGTTTACTGTCTCTCAGTTCGAGTCCATTCGTGTGCTCGAATGCCTGAAGATGCCGAAAGGCGAAACCCGGGTCGTTAGTGACAAAATACATGGAAGTGTACAAAATCTCAATAATCCAAATTTGATAAAAACTTCTGTTGAGATACCTCGATTAGAATGCCATATGCTCTACGTTGGGAGCGGATTATTATATTTTTTTTTGTTTTTATGTCCGCTATGAGGTATCTTAACAGAATTTTTTTATGAGAACTGCTTGTTACTCAGTTGCTCAACGTCAACTCAACCAAAACTACTAATTAGTGAGAGGGAAGAGTTGTAGATAACACAAACACTCAGATCACGAACAGAAATCTATAAATCGATTGAGAGATCAATTTATGAAAACTGTCCGCACCTGGAATTGAACCCGAGACATCCGTAACCGTAGCGAACGACGCTACCAACTGCGCCACGGATTATTAATATTGGATATACAATTCTGCTCATTAAGATGTGCATTGTAATTTTTCAGCTTCCAGAGACCAGCTTTCAACCGATAACAAATACACGCAAACCGTACAAAGTATCTGAAACAAAACAATCCACAAACGACATACAAATCGATGAAAAAGACATAAAAAAAGAAATACTGGACGACCATAAAGTGGCCGTGATTGTTTTACAAAGGAATTTAATATTTACAAAAAACTTCGTATGCAGCCATTGTTATAAAGTATTTTCAACGCCGTATTTACTGAAAAGGCACAAAGTTTTACATTCAAGCGATAAGCCCTTCGAGTGTTTTGAATGTGGTTTTAAGTGCGCTCGATATGATGGCTTACAGAAGCACAGACGAACCCACACGGGTGATAAGCCATTTAAATGTGATCAATGTGACTACAGATGCGGTCTGTTAGGAACGATGAACACACATAAATTAAAACACTCGGGAGAAAAACCGTTTCAGTGTGATATATGTAACTACAAATGCGGACTCACGAATCAATTAAAAAAACATAAATTAATACATACAGACTTTAAACCTTTCCAATGTAATCAATGTCCGTATAAATGTGGAAGGTTATCGACGCTGAGAATACATATGATGACCCACACAGGCGAAAAGCCTTATAAGTGTGACCAATGCAATTACAGATGTGCGCAATCACAGGCGTTGAAAACGCATAAAAGAAGCCACACCGGTATAAAACCGTTCGAATGTGATCTATGCGATAAAAAATATACGCAAATAAGTCGATTAAACGAACATAAACTCGCTCATGAATTAAATACTTTAAAAATACCGACAAATACAGTTGACAAGCCGTTGAAATGTGACACTTGTAATTACACTTGCGTGCAGACTTGTCATCTGAAAGCACACAAATTAACGCACACCGGTTTCAAGCCGTACGAGTGTGATCAGTGTGACTATAAATGCGGTCGTCCCGATCATTTGAAGGTTCACAAGATGACGCACAGTGGTGTCAAACCTTTCGGTTGTGATGAATGCGAGTATAAATGTACGCAAGTTGCTTCGTTGAGGCGGCATAAAAAGACACATTCGCGTAAAAAGACTTATCCGATTTTGGCAGTGTAATTCTCAGTCGGTTAGCTCTTGCAAGTCCCTGCAAGATCAATTAAAATTTTTGTGTATTAATTTTAATAGCAATTGTATTTATATTTTGTCGGGTCCGTGGTGCATTGCTCAACGTCGCAGGTCACGCCAGTCACGTATATCTAAGGTTCAAATCCTGTTTCGTAAATTACCCTATCGTAAAAATTATATTTAGTGAGTGATTTGTCATCCACTATTACTGTCCTTACCCTTCTATCACTAACTTCTTAAAAAACGAGAGGTTGAGCAAATAATGAGATACGTCCATTAAAAGTGCAAATATGAAAGTCGAAATAGTTAAAAAAAAAATACATAAAAAAATACATCTAACAACAAATAACATGAGTTCTCTTTTAAATTAAAATTTAACATTGTGGGCATAGGTTGTTTTGATATCTTTTTCTTCTCGAGTTGATTATTTTTAATCATAAGAGTGGACTCCTTACGTGGAGCATATCTCTGCTCACAATTTTTCTATGAGTGCTGCTTGTTACTCAGTTACTCAAACTCACTTTTTTCGAAGAGAGTAGTTATAAAAGGAAACAACTATTGGTTAGTTAATTTTTAGAATCGGATGGGTAAGTGAGAGTTTTAGATGTCACCAGCATTCATGATTTCTTACAGAAATCGATTGAAATATCAATTTATAAAACTGTCCACACCGGGAATTGTACCTGAGACTGCGCCACGGAGCCAACGTTGAGTGTTTTAAAATATACTCTTTTGCCGCAAGACCACATTGAAAATAGGTAATTTTGTATGTAAAAAGTTCCCCTTTAAAAACCATATTAAGACCCTCAACCAATAAAGAATGTAAACGTACCATTTTGACGTGAAGAAGGAAATTTTAATAGAAACAAATTATTAAATTTATGTATTATTAACGCGACTTGGTAAAATTGTTTTATCTGCATTTATAATAGCAATTAATTTACTATAATATTTATTGTATGTAAAGGAACGTTAAACTAAAAAATATATAAATGTGTATTTTATTTGTTATTTCTAGTAGTCAATACGATATTGGATTCTACATTACCCCTTTTTTATAATCATAACATGGACATTTAATATAGATTCGGCAGAAAATAGTCTCTTTTGATCTCATGCAGTCACATTTCGTTACCGTGCGATCGAAATTACAGTTTCAAAATATAGTTAAATGTAATTATTTTCTGTGTAAAACTTGAAAAACGTATCAGACTATGCGAAATTAACGAATGACGCAAGAAACGAAATTCTTCATAGCGGATCAAGCCTGAGACGTGTCTCGGTGCCGTTTGAAACAGAACGCTGTATTTTTAATGATAAGTGATAGTACAATTTTTAATTTTTTGTACGAACTATTTCACAGATAATTTAAAGGTTTAGATGCGGAAGTAATTCATTGTTACATCATGAATACGGAAGGGTTAAAAAGTGTGATAGAAATATTCGAAAAAAATTCAAGTTGTCTGTTCACTTCAATAGAGTTTTGTTTATTTATCTTAATTTAATAACTTAACATTCCATAGGTAAAAGTATTTAAAAATTTACAACAATTTTCATTAAAAGATGTCGCTGTTAATATAATTTAAACTTTAATTATTCGTCGAATTAAGTCGAGTCCCTAACACCAGATACTTCACTCTTCTTACATGGTGTATTCCGCAGCGTTACAATGTTATGCTTGTTTCGAATTGTTTCCAGGAATGTCTGAGGGAAATTTTTCGAGTAACAGTTGCATGCATTCGAGTTTGCAAGAGTTTATATATTAGATAAGAGTAATAAAATAGTTTATATGAACGAGCTTTTAGGAATTGAATTTCATTCGCTGCCCATAGGACGCTGTGAACTCTTTGAATGATGCAACCATGTAAACATGACGGGCTGAAATACCCGACTGATAGTCGAGTCGTCTTTATTTTTAGTTATTATTACGAAACCCTTTTTTGTTAAATTGAAATCTATTTTTAATGTCTATGTTTGCTCTGAATGTGGAAAATATTCTCTCTAATGGAGATATATTTACAAAAATTTTCTTACGATAAATGCTAGTTACTCGATCTCTCTATTAACAAAGATTGTAGGGATAGAAGAAGAGAGCTAGGATGTTATTGGCGGGATTGAATTTGAGACATTACAAATCTTCAAAAGGAAATCTAAATATCAATCGAAAAATCCATTTATAAAACTGTCCTAACTGGGATTTGAACCCATGAGTTCCGTTACCGAAACAAACGACGTTGACCACTTCACCATGGACCTGACAATGACTTAAATGACTTAAAACTACCTCCTACCTATCCGATGCTAAAAACGGGGCGTAGCGAAAGAGATTAGCTAATTAGCTACACATGCCTTAGCCGTATCCTTCTATCCCTTTTCTCTTCGTAAAAGAGAGGTTGAACAAGTAATTAACAGGTGATTCTCACAGAAAAAACTTCTGTTAAGATACCGCCATTAAGAGGCTATTGAAATTTATGTGTTAATTGTCAATTCTTTTTGTAAATGCGTCATATTTAAAAATCAAACACAATTTGTTTTATACTATTATATATTATTTAAACCGGTTCTGATAGAATAATTCTTGCGGCCCACCGTTCATATAGAATATCAAACGCGCCCTTCTCCAAAAAACATAATAACCAAGACCTGTTTGAGGTTTCACTTTCAATGCGAATGCTTCGTTACCCGATGAGTCTTCAATTGAGAGGGCCTCCTACATTTATACGAACATTGATCACACTTAAAAGCGTAGTTTTCACTATGAACAAGTTTATGTTGCTTCAAACGGCAAGTGGTTTTACATTTATAATTACAAACGTCACATTTGAACGGTTTTGTACTACTATGAACTCGTTTATGAGCTTTTAGATTACAAAGCTGCTTAAATTTTAAGTCACACATATCGCATTTGAAAGGGCATTCTCCGGAATGCGTTCTCTGATGACACTTCAATGTAAATAAACGGTGGCATCTATAGTCACATTCGTTGCATTTGAACCGTTTGTTACCTAAATGTATATTGTTGTGTGATTTTAAATGACCTTGTTGTTTGAACGTTTTAAAACAGAGAAGACATTGAAACGGTTTGTTGTCCAAATGCGTTTTTTTGTGACGTTTTAAAAGCGAAATATACTTAGCAGCATAAGCGCACATTTCGCATTTGAACGGTCTCTCATCGAAATGTTTTAACCTGTGTGTTTTCAACATTGTTAAATTGGCAGTTTTATGACCGCAAATTTCGCATTCGTACGGTTTTTCACCAGTATGCGATCTCTTGTGAAGTATAATCGAGCTTAAATGTTTACATGTAAAATTACAAATACTGCATTTCAAAGGCATTTCTTCTGAATGGATTCTTTTATGTGTTTTTAACGTGCTTTGCTGCGCGCATTTAAAATCGCATTCATCACAACTGAACGGTTTTTCGCCCGTGTGTTTCCGATTATGAATAATCAAATATTCAGGTCTGTTGGATTTGTAATCGCAAACTTCGCACGCGAAAGGTCGTTGACCCGTGTGAATGAGCGAATGTCGTTTTAATGCGCCACGTTCTGTAAATATTTTAAGGCAAAGATCGCATACAAAATTTCGTCTTTTAAACGAAGCTCGCTCAAGAACTATTGAAGCGACCAAGCCGCGTTCCACAATTTCTTTCTTGATGTCTTTTTCGTCGATTTGTATTTGAGTTAACGGTGATTTTTGTAACTGGGTAGGGTTCAAATATACCCCGGAATCCTTCATTGGAGACAAGGCGATGTAACTGCAAGCGGGAATCTAAAACAATAAAAAATTGGAGTAAAAATCGTCAGCGTACGGTGGATTTATCACTATCTCTATCGCACAACCTAATTTGAGTATGAGCAAGAAGATTGAGCGAGAAAGAGATAAAGCCGCAGCATGACCCAGGTACAAATAGCTAAGTATTCACTTCTAGGATAATTTTATTATGCTATTTCAACTTCATGCAATCGTAAGAATTCAATCAATACTATTTTTGCATGAGTTATCAAAGTCGTTAGTTAATTAATTAATTTCTGGATTTGTGCACGAAAGCTGGAGGTTAAAAATTACTACTAAAAATTGCAAGTAAAGGGAGCGATTTGCTAACCACTATTTACATTAAAAACAGTTTATCATTTAACAGCATATCCGCACCCAATGTCAAGTATATGATCTTATGAGGCTTAATCTTAACATATCTGTCTATTCGGGTGAACTGCCTGTTGTTGCTCTGAATATAGAATTTTAGACAGAACATAAATCAATGCCGTCGAGCGGATAATCTTATATATAATAGCACAGACCGCTGTGTTGACGTTTTATTATTATCTCATATCACGTCATGTAGGTATAAAATTTTCTCATGACCTAAGCGGTCACGGTTATACATACAATTTAAGACATCGACTGAGAGTGCTTGATGGAATTTTAATATCAAATTTGAGTTATTGAGATTTTGTACACTTCCATGTATTTTGTCACTAAATACCCGGGTTTCGCCTTCCGGCATCTTCAGGCATTCGAGCGCACGAATGAACTTGAACTGACAGATAGTAAACAGTTCATAAAAATTATATACAACAAATCTTCTCGGCGTCCGTGGCGCAAATTCCTTGCCAATTCTGAACAAACAGCTGAATCTTCCAAACTCCCCGTTGCTGTATCCTATACGTTGAAACACCTAACAGATGTCACTAAATGTGGAATGATTGTATATATTTACCCATTCGTCGAATTTATTGTTTCGTCGAATTGCATCCCGTCAAAACCCACAATGCTATTATAATTGTAAAATTCTGGTAATTCTTATATTAGTTGGAAAGCGGCAATTCGCCACTCTGTTAATGCGTTGTTTACAAAATAAGGATTTAGGCGATTCTCGAAATGTTAACTCAGGTATCAGATTGGATCTTAGACGTATAATATTTTATCTCGTAAACTTAACAAAAAAACCAGGGTGTCACTTTATGGTGGTGACACTGGGCGATGATTCATTAATCTTAATATAACTAACAAATAATTTACCTGTTCAACTTTCCCGACATCTCCAGAAAACGGATATTCTCCAGCATTCTCTGCACAGTCTTTCCACTGGAATTTTAAATCGGTCTTCAAGGACTGCAATTCATTCTAAAACAAAGAAATGAAAGCAATATTAAAATACTTCGGCGTCCGTGGCGCAGTTGGAAGCGTCGTTGGCTACGGTTACGGATGTACGGGTTCAATTCCCGGTGCGGACAGTTTCATAAATTGATCTTTCCATCGATTTCTGTTCGTAAAATTTTGTTTTTTTCCATGTCCACTCCTAATATAGAGCATATGGTTTCCTAATGGAGGTATTTCAAAAGATTCTACTCAACTACTCAGTTTCTCAACCTCTTTTTTCCGAAGAGAAGGATAGGGATAGGACAGAACTAATGGTTAGCTTATCACTCTTGTTACGCCCCGCGAGGAACGGATGAGTGAGTGGAAGATAGGTTTAGACATCACAAACACTACGAACAGAAATTCATAAATCGATTGAAAGATCAATTTATGAAACTGTCCGCACCGGGAATTGAACCCGAGACATCTGTAGCCGTAGTCAACAACGCTACCAACTGTGCCACTGACGTCGACAAAATGATATGGCCTAAAAATGGAACTAATTCACCGAAAACTATACAAAATGAAATGCTTTAGGATAGAAAAATCTTTTAAGAACCTAAATAATTGAGAAATATTCGTGAATGACGAAAGGAAACGTTGGAATATACGTTTAACGATGATTTGTCGCAAACTTTCATGTCGGTTGAGTACCAACCTAACAAAACTGTGCAATTTGTATGAAGTAACAATGGCAGCAAACATGACAGATTGCGATTGCTTCAGAAAGTACGCGAAATTAAATATTTTATGGTAGAAAAAACCTAACATAACTTAATGCAACATTTTCTGTAGTTTTCGATGAAAAATATCATTTTTAGGCCATATAATTTTGTTTGTACATTAGTTATTCACCCCGAGGTTTTATTAACTCTTAATAACGAAAAAAATGATAATTTATATTACTTTATTATCTGCGCTTGGCTCGTCTTCGTCAGTTGTTTCATGTTTCACTTGCCCGTACAGATTTCCAATCGGATGATCAACTTTACATGACGAATTTACGCTTGCTTGATGATCAGTGCTGTTATGTGATATCTCTACTGTGGTGTACGACAGCAATTCATCTTCGGGCTCTTTTTTGATATCCATTTGTAGCCTTGTATCAAATATTAACTGTTAAACTAAATTCGTCAATCGTTCCTTGAAATTTTTAGTATGGACATAGACAACATTTTTTCTCACTTAGAGATGTCCACACTCATGTAACAAAGACAATATAAAATAATGTAATTATTAAATTTGAATTGGTTGAGGTTTTGTACATTACTATGTATTTCGTCACAAACATTTTTTGTAAGAAGTTTTCTTTGGATTGAGAATAGCACTATTTACGGTTTTTAATTTGTAAAGTCATGATAAACGAGCTACCTTTTTTTCAAAATAAACTTCAGGTAAAATAATACCCCATTTTAATCAAAATTTCGCTCATATAATTTTTATACCTGGGTAGGTAAATGTGGTCAAATGTTGATATTTGATGGCCACCTAAAAACATTTTCTTCACAGTTGTTGAACAGTTATTGGCTCATAGACAATGTTACCCCTCGGTTCACGTTAATTTTATACATTTAAATTTTTTAGGTTTGTACATTACCACAAAAATTAAATCAATAATTTGAAATGTAATTTAATTTTTTAGCAAGATTAATGAATAAGTATATACAAAATGAATAATAATATAGCTGTTAAAACTAAAAGCTTTTCGTAAAACATGAAATAATAAAACAACAGAAAGTATGCTGAATCTTGCTGGATAAAGCAATAAAGTTAGAATTTAAAAAATCTTAAAAAAATGTTGTATTAGCCCAATATACATTTATTCTCAGGATGCCACTAGACGAAACACGTTTCCGCAATTTTTTTTGAAATGCATTTTTTGCACAGTCTACGAAAACGGATGAATTATTCTTTTTGCCTGTTTTTTTTGCTTTTATATATTTTTTAAATGCCCTAGGTTACTCAACGTTGTACCCACCACCGCTCTCTACGGTTTCACACTCTTACAGGGTGTATTCCGCAGCGTAACAACGTTATGCGTGTTTCAAATTCTTGCCAGGAATGTCCGAGGAGAAATTCCTCAAGACTTGGCTGCTTGGATATTATTTTTTAAATAAGTGTTAAAAAAAAGGAAAAACAAGGGGGTTAATGTCTTTAGGAATTGCGTTCCAATCGTGCTTTTATATTATCAAAGATCAATTTATGAAAAACACCCGCACCGAGAATTGAACTTGAGACATTCGTAACCGTAGCCAAAGACGCTACCAACTGTGCCGATTAGTAGCCGATACCTTCGAAATAAATCTTACATTTTCTCTGGTAATTCATATGTCAATAATTTAACCTAACGGAGTATATAGAAAAATTCCCATCCTTATCGCGCGAGCTATAAATGTTTTATTGTCTATGATCATTTTTATAATTCGGTCAATTTATATTGTAATTCGACTAATGAAAGTTCCAAAATGGATTTAAAAATAGAACCAAAAGGAGAAATAATTGAAACTACAGAAGTGATTAAGGGCGGTCAAAAAGCTGTCGATCGATTGGAAGTACAAGTGAAGAGAGAATACACCGAGGATGATTTATACGACGAAGGAAATTATGTAATACATTAATATACTTTATTAGAAGTGTGTTTTGTCACAAAGTTTGGTTAATATGCTTTGCCATTTGTTACATGTTTTCACTCAGAATTTTCACTAAATACGGTTAATAACAATGAAAATATTGTATTAGCGAAATTCTACCATATACGTTGATTTCAGAGTCACATATTGTTCTATGAGGGATTTAGCATTATTCCGTGGTTCTATTTCTATCCACAAATTTATTTTCATTAATTTGTTTTATATTGTTCTATGAATCGATATAACTGCTTATTATCATCTCACAGAAAAAAACATACACGCGAACTAGAGAATCTGATGAATGTTTGCGTTAAAATTCCTTTCTTATTAAGATAAATACTTTCATCCGAAAACTATATTTCACTTACGGTCCACTGTTCGTTTTGGATTTATAATGTGACATTAATTTAAAGCCACGCCATTGCGTTTGTTTTGTGTATTATTAAATTTAAAAAAATAAAACACAATTCATTTTTACTACTTCCACACATTTATAATAATCATGACCGGTTTCGCTCATCACGAGCATTATCAACTGATAAAAATACAAAACATAACTGGCTTATTTATATAAAATTGAGTGTAAAAATTAAGGTATATAAAACTGATGGTTCATGAACTAAGACAAGAAAATACTGATAAGCAAACAAATTATACATAAATCAAATAAAAGTCTACAATTAAAATGTTATGGACCTCTTGCAAATCATTAATTACTAATCTGAAATCACAAATATAGCTAGTCCATTTAGCTGAACTAAATTTTTAATACAGTAATGAATCTGGAAAATTATAAGGAAAAATTAATGAACCATTTAAAAACAATCAAATATTAAGTATGTAATTAATTTGAACAATAAACAGCCATCTTAAGTGGAGAAAGCAGAGCAGCTAAGAGTATCCATAAAATTTTTAATATCTGAAAAACAAAATTACAGAGACAGAATCAATTCTTACAAGTTAAAAATAACCTTACAGGTATAATACAAATTAAAGAATCGGATATAACAATGTCAGTCCTGATCATTATAGATATGTGGAAGTACTACAAATGAATTGTGTTTTATTTTTTAAAATTTAATGTCTTTCCACCAAGAATTGACAGTTAACACCTTAAAAGGTATTATTAAATCAAACATTTTGTATATTTTAGGGTTATCTACATAATATGGTAAAAACGGAAGTTGACGTCGAGTTCCAGGCCTTAGAAAAAGACCCTCCAGATATAAGGCCACCTATCAAAATTGAAAAGGCCAACTTTTTTGAATCAGGTTGTTCTGATTGTCAAAAATCAAACAAAACAGGTTTGTCTTAAACACTTGCACCATGAATTTTAATAATATTGAGCAATACTTCATACTTCGAAAGCAGCACAATTTCCACAATAGAATTAATATTAATGTCACCTTTATTTTATTTCATACATTATCAATCGAGCATTACGGTCAATCTGGCTAACTTTGGCCCAGTTTTGAGGGTTTTTATATTTTTATTGTTCTCCATTGCATTTATGTGAGGTATTTGTTGTATATAGAACTGAACCAATGTCTTGAAATGAAATTTAATTAGCGTAAATAGATTTATTGTTATAATTGATATAATAAATATAGATAAAACAAGGTAGACAAAATATTCCACCCAAATCGGATAACTTTGAACAACGATACAAATAATCACTGTAATTACTATAAATTCAGTGATTTTAAAGCCTTGACAACTTTTCTTTATGCTTTCATATATTCTGTAGCTAAATTAGACGGAAAAAAATATACAGCATTCGGTTTACAGATTAGTAATAAAAATTTAAAATATGGCTTGCCAATTTATTTCAAGTAAAGTTTTTAAATTGTGTTTTATCATTCAAAGCTGACAACTTACAAATTCAACAATAAAACAAATTATGTTGAACATTAATTCATATTTTTACCACCAGGGACTACTCAACACCTTTGCTTAACTAAAAAATACCGAAAATTTAAACTTACCCAAATTTATCGCACTTTATATCGATGTACCTATTTAATATTGTTCTGTTAAAGGATGATAGACGAATATTAAAGACAGAACACAATGTTCAATTGCCAAACCAGAATGAAACGACTTATGAAGTTCCAATAAAACACGAAAAAATCGACATTTTGGGATGTTCCACTTCTGAATATGGAACAAAAAAGGTTCGTTTTTGTATCGATTATTAATTTATATATAAGTCCCACGTCACACTCTTTGCCCTCCTTTTATACAGCAGTATGGCGCAACAAATGTTAAGTGTATCTACAGTTTGTTTTTCTTAACTGAGAGTGTCTTTGGAGCAACTACCCAAAAGATTTGATGGCGTGTACTTAAGTATGCAGAAAATCAAAACTTACAATTAAATGAAAAGTTTCTACGAGTAGAAGTCTACTCGCTCTCCGTGTGGCGCCATAATTTTTTTAAAGGCCTGGTCCTTTTTGCCATAGTGTAAGTAAGATAAAAAAACCTAACACTATCATCTTTCAAGGCCGATTTAGAAGACGTCTCCCGTCCGTCAGATAGTCTCGGGAGCATCTGTCAAGACTTGGCAATCTCCACTGAAATGTGCAGAATACTTTTGATTCAATTCATTCAATTGAAAATACAATTTTAAAAATACACGACGTGCTGTATCGCGAAATGTGATAGTTCAAGCGGCAGCGAAAGGTTTATCAGTCTGAAGCCAACCTCCGATCGAGAAGCACCTATTCATCCGTCATTATCATCCATCGTCAACATCGGAAGAAACACTAATTCCTTAACAATTTATGAAACTGTCCGCACTGCGATTCGAACCTATAATATCCATAATCGAGGCAAACGACGATCATTCCTACACTACGGACCCGACATTTGATAATTTCTTACTGTATTTTGCATTTTTAAATGAAATTTAAAACTTTTTTGTCCTATATGAAATAACAATTTATTTTTTAGATGCCAATCATAAATGAAACAGCTTCTCTATTGCCAATTTCTTACAACAAAATTCAACTAGACGAAAAGGATATAAAAAAGGAAATATTGAAGAAGGAAGTCGTCGCTGTTATTAAATTAAAAAAAGGAATATTTTTCGAATGCAATTTCGTTTGCTTTTTATGTTATAAAATATATGACAGTTACAATTTATTGCAAAGACATAAAAAATCGCACGACACAAAAAAGAATTTCAAGTGTGATGAATGCGATTATAAATGTGGACGAGCTGTGCATTTGGAAAATCATAAACGAACGCATTCAGGTGAAAAACCTTTTAAATGTGATGTATGCGACTTTAAATCCTCACGAATATGCGGTTTAAAAAAGCATTTTTTGATACACACCGGACACGTTTCTGTAAAAGTGAAACGAAAAAGTAATTTAAAATTAAAAACTGTATCGAAAAATATTAAAAAAACTATCGAATGCAATCAATGTAGCTACAAATGTACACGACTAGGTCATTTGCGTGTTCATATGTTAATACATACAGGTGAAAAACCTTTTAAATGTGATGTATGTGACTACAAATGTGCGCATTTGTATTCTTTAAAAATTCACAAAAATACGCATTCGATTGGAGAGTTATTTAAATGCGATGTTTGTGACTATAAGACGAAGCATTCGAGTTATATACGGAATCACAAACTCGTCCACAGTGACTACAAGCCGTATCGATGTGAGCAGTGTGAATATAAATGCAAACGGATCGGTTCGTTGAAAATTCATAACATGACACATTCGGGAGAAAAACCGATTAAATGTGATCAATGCGACTATACTTGTGCGCACTTGCAGTCGTTGAAGATTCATAAAAATACGCATTTGACTGAAATGCTATTTGAGTGTGATATATGTGACTATAAAACGGTGCAAGCGTCTTATCTGAGGCACCATAAGAACATTCATACAAATAATAAGAGGTTTTCGTGCGACATATGTCCACACAAATCAAGACGGGCGAGTGACCTCAAGAGGCACAGAATGTCTCATTATGCCAAAGAATCAAGATAACTTCAAGCAACTACGGTTTCCAATCACGGGATCCCGAACAATAAGGCAATCCCTGGATTTCGGAATTCGGAGGAAGTTGACTTATGACACATGATCTGAGAATTACAGTTGAGCTGGATAAATGGTGACAATCGCCATTTTTGTATTTGTCGACGTCATAACGCGCTTATTCAATTACTTTAATGTTTAAAAGAATGTCGACGTCCGTGGGTTTGTGCTGTCTAAAACTCTCTCTCACCCTTCCGATCTTCACGGGGCGTAGCGAAAGCGATTAGCTAATCACTAGTACTGTCCTAGCCCTATCCTTCTATCCCTACTCTCTTTTTCAAAGAGAGGTTGAGCAACTGAGTAACGAGCAGTTTTTGTGATCCTGTTGAGATACCTCCACGTTAGGAGCGGACATTGACAATCAAAATTTGATTTGTCAAAGTGACGTAACATATAATACCTATATATATATATCTTCGAATGTTGACGCTTACCGTATGGACGTGAGTGAGTTCAAACGAACACCCTTTTTTAATCTATGAAAGTAAGTTTTTTTCTGAACTTACTAGGTTGAATTCATTGCCGATTTCCAAAGATACTAAGTTAAATGTTTTTATCTTGCAAAAGCCTTTATTTGCTTTTTTTGGAATGTATGTATTGAATAAATCTCATCAGAAATTTTTTACGACAGCTGTTTTTTATTTACTTTTTTTTTTACCTCTTTACTTCATAGAGAGCAAAGGTAAAAGAATTTGGCTATCTCAATAACACTATTGGCAATTTGTAAACTGATATTTAAAAACAATAAAGAGGCATTTAGAACAAAAGATGATTGAAATAATTCACATATAAAATGTCTTTTTTTGCACTTAATAATTTAAAGATATAAAAAATACATTTTTAATTTGCCTGACATTGAACAGAAAGCAATATATTCAGGTGAAACAGTAAGACTATTTTCGGAGACGATGAAAAATTCTGTTAGTTCAGTAAACGCGACACAGCGAGACAAAAATACAAAGGAAGAATAATTAGTCTGAAGCCAATCTCCGATCGGCAAACACCTATTTATCCGTCGTCAACATAAAAAGCAACATTAATTTCTAAATATTTAAAATAAATATCTTTCCACTGACTACATGACTGATCTCATGCAGTCACATTGTGTTACGGTGTTGGTTTTGTCATACAAACGCATTTATAAGGTGAAATGACAATTTCAAAGAGTGAAATACGGGTAAATTAAGTAATTATTTAAAACTATGCGAAATTACCTAAAGACGCAAGAATAAAAATTCTTCATAGCAAAACAGACTCGAGACGTTACTTAACTATATTTAATACTATACTATAATGTTGCCTTTTCGATGATAAAATTGACGAGGTTTTCAAATTATGTTTAATTATACAAAGAAGACGTAAATTTTTAATTATATTTAGGACTATTTTATTTACAAATAGCAAAATTTTCAATTTTTTGTCTGACCTATTTCACAGATAATTTAAAGGTTTAAAAGCCAAGGTAACGCAATGTTACACCATGTGTTCGGAAGGGCTAAATTTGTTTATAAAACGCATTTATCTCGGTAACGAATTAAGGGTTTTTCTCTATTTTTCTTGTTAAGATCGTCAAATCAATTAGAAATATGTTAAAGTAAGAACTAAATAACCTGAAGAAAAAACATATTAAATTCGCATTAAATTATATTGTCCTGTAAATAAGATTTTTAAATACTTTGAATTGATCATTACAAATTAAATAAATAATTAATTGTCGGCGTTCATGGCGCAGTTGGTAGTGTCGTTATCTACGGTTACGGGTGTCTCGGGTTCAATTCCCGGTGCGGACGGTTTTCAGAGTCCTCCCTCCCATCTACCCGATCCTCACGGGGCGTAGCGAGAGAGATTATCTAACCACTAGTCCTGTCCTAGCCCGATCCTTCTATCCCTACTCTCTTCGAAAATAAAACAGAGGTAGAGCAACTGAGTAACAAGCAGTTCTCATAGAAAAATCCTGTTAAGATACCTCCATTAGGAAACCATGTGCTTTACATTGGGAGCGGAAAACAAAAATTAATTAACCGAAAGGTAGAATGTAGGCGAATGATTGGTTACAGGCGTCCAGCATTAATTGGAAGGTCTCAATGCAAACGCAACTTCGGTCCGATAAATCTGTTTTATTTATAAGACAAAACATTAACATTAAATTGAGAGTACATTTACATTGACACTTAACACATGACACATTTAAATTTGAACACAACTGACGAAGAAAAATGATTTTTAATTTAACATTAAATACGATTTCATACTAAACAAATTATTTACAATGACAGTAATGCGGCTCGGCCACTGACTACCCTGAGCAGACTGCCGACAAATCAAAATTTAAAAGGGTAATTGGTTTCCTAGAATTGCCAAATTAAAAGAGCCTGAACGGTTGTTTTGGATCATTCCAAAACTTCAAAGAAAACAACTAAATGTTCACACAAAAGATGAGGGCTTGTCACAATATTGAGGATCAATAATTTATGCTTTAAAACGAAACGATAAAACACATTTAAAATCACATTGACCATAATTAAAGCTTTTCTTAAAATACAAATGAGTTATCTTAACCTTAAAGATATCTCAGAACAAATATTACATTCACTTAAAAACGAAACAACTTACAAATTTACAGTATCTGGCTATTTCATACAGACAATAAATATTAAATTATGTTAAATATTTGACCAAAACTTTCTTTCCTACAATGAAGCATGTCGAATCAAATTAACAAATCATTGTTTTAAAAATTCTGGAAAGAATATAGCTTTACGAAAGCGATGCGACATAGAAAAAAATTAATAAAATTAGTGATTTTTATTCATTACTGGTAAGTAACCGGTATGCGTTGCAATACAACCCAGAGAAAGTGTTTTTGGATATACAGTATTTTTATCCGTCCGGTGCGTGACCGTGGTTTTTCAACGAGTAAGCAGGCCACATACAGCTGTCCATGTGAGAAGCATGTATTTTATTAATTTATTCCACACACTTGTAGCGATTTTCTTTGCTTTGTTGATGGTTCCAATTCAGCTGCCATATCTGTCGGAATTATTCAGATGGACCAGTATATTTTCTCCATTAAATTTCTCATTTAAGACCGACAATTAACACCACATGTAATGCAACTTATGAACTAAATTATCAATTTTTTTATGTTTTTGATTCATTTAGAAAGCTTTGCGGGTGTGTGCACAACGACTCACCAAAGTTTCATCGCAATCGTATGAACGGTAAAGGAACGCATACCGGACGAACAGTTTTTTTATATATCGAGCTGATAATATATTTTTTTAAGTAATTTTAAATGGGAATTGGTTATATTTGCAACGTGTTCCACCGGAATATTTAGTTTTATGTTGGTAATAGCCTATTTTTATGTTTTGATACTAAGTGCACTAAAATTCAAATAACTGTTTTAACTAAAGATTTCAATTGCTCTCGCCAGTATGGAACATTCAAGTTGTTTCAAGTTGAGAGACCTGGTGGATTTGAAATTACATTGGTGACATTTAATCGCTTCTCCGCGGTGTGTAACATCTTATGCGTCTTTAAGTGAATTGACTGTATGGATTTAAAATCGCATTCGTCAACGGCTGTTGAACGGCTTCTCGCCAGTGTGTAACATTTTATGCGTTCTTAAGTGAATCGACTGGACGGATTTAAAATCGCATTCGTCACATTTGAATGGCTTCACGCCAGTGTGTAGCATTTTGTGTGTTTTTAAATTCTGAGATTGGGAAGATTTAAAATCGCATTGATCACATTTAAATGGCTTCTCGCCAGTGTGTGACATTTTATGTGTTTTTAGGTTGTGAGACAGAGAGCATTTATAATCGCATTGGTTACATTTGAATGGCTTTTCTCCAGTATGTAACTTAGTGTGCGTTTTTAAATGATAAGAATGCGCGGTTTTATAATTGCATTTGTCACATTTAAATGTCTTATCACCGGCATGCGACATTTTATGTCTTTTTAAGTTATGGGACTGGGTGCATTTATAATCGCATTGGTCACATTTGAACGGTTTCTCGCCAGTATGTGACATTTTATGTGCTTTCAAGTTATGAGACTTGGTGCATTTAAATTCGCATTGGTCACATTCGAAAGGCCTCTCGCCGGTGTGTAACATTTTATGCGTTTTTAAATTATAAGACTGAGTGGATTTAAAATCGCACGCGTCACATTTGAATTGTTTCTCGCCGGTATGTAACATTATATGAGTTTTTAAATTATGAGACAAGGTGCATTTATAATCACAATAGTCACATTTGAACGGCTTCTCTCCGGTATGTAACATTTTATGTGTTTTTAAACTATATGACTGAATGGATTTAAAATCGCATTGGTCACATTTGAATCGTTTCTCGCCGGTGTGTAACATTTTATGTAATTTTAAACTGTACGAATGGTTTGTTTTGAAATCGCAATGGTCGCATCTGAATAATTTTCGCGGTTTATCTTTTAATTTACTTTTCGGATGTAATTTCGATTTGTGAACGGTTTTATGTTGCTGAAGAAAATCTGATGATGGGAATATATAAAAACAAACATTGCAAACAAAATTTCTTTCATGAAACAAAGTGTTTTCCAGAATTACAACAGCAACCACTTCACGTTGTAAGATTTTCGTTTTAATGTATTGTTCATTGACAAACGATAGAGGACAAAATTGATTCTGAGACGATTTCGTCGATGATAATGCAATACTGGTAGGTGGTAGTTGGTGAATGGTAGCTGCAGACATATAATTGGTAGTTTGAAACTGAAATAAAGAAGACAGCACAATGTATGATTAATTTATTAATGGAAATACCATCATTTTTCTATCACTGCTTTCCTTGCCGATAATTAAGCGTATCTATATTTTATTTACATTTATTGTAAATGTCTTAAAAGAAAACATTCAAGACGTGATGTGGCGCACAAGTGTGCAGAAAATCAATCCATCCAAGTTCAGGACTACCAGATAATTTGCATATTTCGCTACTTATTCCGTTATTAAACGGAGCTAACTTTTGTCGGAAAATTGTTTTTGTTTCTGTTTTACGTTGTAACTTCTGTGTATGTAGTAAAAAAACTGCAATAAAGATGAATTTGACAGAATTGGCGTGTTTGATTGAAAGTAACAGCGCACCGGAGATAAGTCGACGCTTCTCATAGCATATTTGCAAAAACATTATCAAAAAAAAAACATACGTAATGAATGATGCAGTCCACGAAATACTATACAAAATTTTTAAGTGAATAAATAAATTTAAGATTATAATTGTAAAATCACTGGTTATTCTAAAAGAAGTTGGAAAGCGGCAATTCGCCACTCTGTTAATGTGTTGTTTACAAAATAAGGATTAAGGCGATTCTCGAAATGTTAACTCAGGTATCAGTGTGGCTCCCAGACGTATAATATCTTACCTCGTAAATAATATTTGTCGTATTTGTATCTTCTATATAAACGTTAGACACTGTTTGCTGTCTGTCAGTTCGAGTCCATTCGTGTGCTCGAATGCCTGAAGATGCCGAAAGGCGAAACCCGGGTCGTTAGTGACAAAATACATGGAAGTGTACAAAAATCTCAATAATCCAAATTTGAATTAATAAATATATACCATTTTTTGTCCCGTGATGATTTCCATCGTCAGTTCTGTCTTCCTGCTG
Organism: Himalopsyche phryganea; assembly: GCA_022494535.1. Taxonomy (NCBI): domain Eukaryota; kingdom Metazoa; phylum Arthropoda; class Insecta; order Trichoptera; family Rhyacophilidae; genus Himalopsyche; species Himalopsyche phryganea. The sequence continues at coordinate 754,019 of JAGVSL010000162.1, read as the reverse complement.
CACAAGTGTCTCGTATTTAACGTCGATGGAATGTTCCTCATTCCGGATGGCATAGCTGTCATGGAAAGACAATGATGGTAGTTCAATGGGGTTTGTGGTGTTAGGTTTGGCAGTTGGAAACTAGAAAGAACAAAAAAGATGACACTATAAATCTTTACTTAGTTAACACCGATTCCATACACAGAGCAGTGTCGATTTTATTACCTGAGCTGGTGTCCGTTCGGCATATGAACACTGGCCAACATCAAACTGTTCTACTTTGACACGTCGCCCATGTTCAGTGAGAAGTCTTCTGTAGTTTTGCCATTCAATATCGTCTTTTAATAAACACTACGGGAATAAAAAGTACAAACCTACAATAATTAATCTGTATTAAAATTACTTATATAATGGTTCAAAAATCTACTGTCATCTATTAAGCCAGCATTCAAAAACGATATATATTCTTGATCAAAATTCGTGTCGCCTTATCTTAATCATTCGTGGGGACGAGGTGGAAAAAGTCTCATAAAGAAATATAATATTTGTCGCTACACCTAATAATAATCAAAGCATTTATAGAATTGGTATTTACTCAGAAGATCTCCATTACAAAACAGTAGACATGACAAATGACACGACCCATTCAGTGTGAATCGAGCCCAGAACTTTCATCAGATCATCTCTCCGAGGCAAATTCAAGGAAAGAAATACGTTGAAACGTGTCGGGCGCATCGTGTTTTGGCAAGTTTTTAGAAGCAAGGAGGCGTCATTTCACTGTCACAGCTTTTGCATTTTATTTGTCAGTCGCCCGCGGTGAAGGGTCTGGAACGGGCCGGTCGCGTAACGAGTTTGCGAACTTAATTTTTACTAAATGTCAATTGTGTTTTGTATTTTTTTTTTGAATTGGTTTGTTTGAAATATAAACTATAACCGCTAATTGGAATGAACCGTGATTTATGACTAAGAAACCCAAGCTTGTTTGAGTATACCTGAGAGACCTGTCCATCATCATCAGCTCCGGATTTAAATTCTTACTCACACAAAGTATTTCGTTCTACAATAAACCTTTACTCAATTCATGCCCGGCATTCTTACAATTTTGCAATCAAAACTAAAGACTTGATGCTATCAAACAACTAGAAATTTATATCCAAAAACAAAATTATTTCTAATGACATCTTTAAAGACCTTACACACATTGATTCATCGCGCTCAATTAAACAATTAAAAAAAGTTTTACGTCGGCGTCCGTGTCGCAGTTGGTAACGTCGTTCGCTACGGTTACGGATGTCTTGTGGGTTCAATTCACGATGCGGACGCTTTTCATAAATTGATCTTTCCATCGATTTATGGATTCCTGCTCGTTCCATGCATGTTTGTGATGTCTAAAACACCTCCCTCCCACCCATCCGATGCTCAAAAACTGGCGTAGCGAGAGCGATTAGCTAACAACTAGTCCTGCCCTAGCCCTATCCTTCTATCCCTACTCTCTTCGATAAAGGGAGGTTGAGATAAACGGTTGTCACGGTAACAAATTCTGTTGAGATACCTTCATTGGGTGCGGACATGGTGACAAAAAATGATTTTTGTAGCATTTATATTATAGTAAGTAAAATAATTATTGGTATAATGAATTTGTATTTCGATGAATTTTACAATACACATGTTTATTTTATTATAAACTAGTGAGTACCCGGCATGCGTTGCAATGCCATTCAAAGAAAGAAAGAGTTTGTGTTTTAATTCTGTTTATTGAACTGCTTTTGGATTAGAGGTCTGCACAGGACGAAATTTCATAGACTTACCCGGTTCGAGCCCATCATCTTCAGGTCTGGCCCGACCCGAACCCGGAGTTTCAATATCACACTTGTTATAACACAATATTTTTGTTTTTCGTCTGGTGCGTACGCGAATAAATCAGAAGGTTTTTCCTAGATGTCGCTGTATGTACGTATTTGATACTTTTTTTCAATTTTAGATTTTCAATTTTTTTTCTTCAGAACCCTTCACGGGTGTGTGCACAACAACTCACCGAAGTTTCATCGAAATCGTATGAATGGTAAAGGAACGCGTAAAGGACAAACAAACATTTATTTTATATAATATTTTCCCGGCATGATCACAATAAGTCCTTCCTGAAAGTTTCGTCGCGATCGGTTGAGTAGTTTAGGAGTTTATAAGATCCGGACAAACCAACAAACAGACATTCATTTTTATGTTTATAGATAACTCAACAAGCGATTATTTTCCAGAATAAAGCGGTAGGTACTAGATATAGTTTCTAATCCGTGCGTGACATAACCTTAAATGTTTGTTAAGCAATACTGTGCAGATACTACGAACGAAAGATAACAATAATACACATTAATATTTTTTAATACCTCTTTTGATTTATCTTCTTCGAATTGTTCCTGCTTCACGCGAGCGTCGTTCCTGTCGTCAGTTGAATGACCCTCGTTCCAGCTGACATTGAGATAATTCTGAGGATTACCGCCCCAATAAGTGTCCTCTGGTGTATTCGATGGAGAAAATACCTCGTCCGGTTCTGTTTTGATGTCCATTGAAAGCCGTTTAGTGCAAATTACTATCACTAAACGCAATTTTAATTGGCTTAGTAACTGCGTACGACAATAGACAATAATAACCGAAAGGGATAATACACAAAACATAGACGATAATTTATGATTGAAAGGAATCGTATCATGGGATTAATTGCTACATACGAAATCTTTAATACATTATTATGTATCACCGAAAGACATTATGAAAGTTCGTGATTGTTGAATCACCGCTCAGTTTAACCAACTTCAAAATTACACAAGAAAACCACATCGCAATTCAGGCCATTAAGTTATTTTTAATGGATTCACTTGGTTTACAAATCAGTTGTAAGAGTCAAAGAGAGAAGTTTTTAGATGTACTTTTGTGGTTTTAAGTTGAAGATACAATGCTTACTCGATGGAAAAGACAGAGATATTAACAATCAAATTACATTGCTTGCCTACTTTTGACGAGAGAGAGACAGTCTCTATCTCATAAGGAGATGGAGATAGATGGATGGGAAAGGGAACCTTAGGTAGTCATCAACAAATTCACGTTCGGCTTGTTTGTAAGTTCCCTGAGTATACACATTTATTGTACAAATAACACTAGACAATTATACTCTAGACAATGTGCAATTGCGCAATTCTACGCCGTCCCTCGAGCACCAGGCGAGGGGATGGGTCGGTGCCTGGATCCTGAGGGGAAGTCAGTCTACGAACGAGTGTCTTATTTGCGAGCCGATGATTAATGAAATGAATTTAAACTATTGCGGAATCACAAAATACACAATGTTCCGGTTGGATCGAATACTCGCTGAGGTGGACAACCACTGGCCGTCAGTGAGACCCGGCCAGAAAACAAGACAAATTCTAAACGAACGACACCGGGCGTCGAATACCCGACCAGTATGTACATAATAATGACCAATTGTGCCAGAATATTCAATTTTATCTGTTGTTTTTTACGTGACACTGTTTATTGTATATTATAGGGTTACGGTTGAATGTTTTTTCAATGCTACTGATTATTTAAGAGGATATTTGTGATTATAATATTATTAAATCTATTAATTTGATGCCGTGTAACAGTTCGGTAAATCAATAATCTAGAGCTGAACGCACCCTGAAGGCATTTATGCATAATACTGTTAATTTTTTTTATTATTTATAATCGAGAATAGGTTAAACTACCGATGTCCCAAACCAGTGCTCCGAAACCTTTTCTCAGCCACGGTACACCTAAGCATTCATTAATATTACGCGACACACCACGTGACAAATAAAATTCATAAACAAAACTTGAAATTGATTACTTTGTTGTTATTTGATGAATTTAAAATAGTGGCTAATGTATTTTTTAATAAAAGCCAATCAAACTCTTTACCCTTTTAAAGCGATTATACACTTATTTTTGAAAATTGAAAATTATAAAAAAGTATTTATAAAAGTTGTAGCTAAAAAAAAATAACAAAGTCTAACTGCTAAAAATTACCAAAGCAAGTTGAATATAAAGTTAAATTATTTTTTTTACTTAGTTATTCCATTTGGTTTATCACTAACGTGACGCGTTTCGCCTTTTTAAGGAGCAGTAAAAAACTAAGTGGAATAACTAAGTTATCAATTTTTAATTTAATTTAATATTAAAAATGAACTTCTACAAAGTTACCGCCGAATCCATAGAAAATATTAAAGTAAGTTTCACTATTTTTTTTTTCAACAATTTCAAAATAATATTTGTTTTAAATATCATAATTTATTCGCATATCTATGCAACCAAATGGCTTTAATTTTTTTTTAAATTAACTACTCGGTTTTTTTCTCATTATTTATGCACACTGTACCATACGGTCTTGAAGTTCTATCTGTTTCGACGTCGCGCTGTCATCTGATTCTTGCTTCAACCGGTTCCTGCCCAGACGCCATCAACCAAATCCTTAGAAAGAGAAGGGAGAGTATTGCTTAAGGAGAAAATTCCTCCGAGGCCCGCAGCTCCCATAGCCGAGTTGTCTACGTCGTCGGCTTCGTTTCCAGTTTTCACGGGATGAAATCTCAGTACGCCAGTTTCATCAAATTATTTTTCAATTGTGTGTAATATATATAAATTCGTTTGTACCCCTCGCGATCCTAAAGACAGGACGTAGCGAGGGCAATTAATTTACACACTAGTCTTATACTAGCCCATTCCATCTATCTATTCTCCTTCCAAAAAAGAAAAGTAGAACGACTCGGTAAGAACAGTTTTCGCAAAACAAATTCTGTTGTGATTAAGAGTGTATATGCTCCATATCAGGAGTGGAAATGGTATCAAAAATAAAGGATTTCATTCCTTAATTATGATTTTTTATGTATGTTCCTATTGTTAATTATTGTAATAAAATGATATATCTTTTGGAATGCGTTTATTCGTCTTGTGTAATTTTCGAATAGATTTGCCGCCAACCGTGCAGTCGACGGCGTCGAGAAATTATTGTTGCCTTTATAGAAGAGTTAGGTAGTCCGGCTTCTATGTCTTGGTGTATGCTATCCGCGTTATTTAGGTATCTTAAGTTTTGTTGAGTGTTGTTAGCTCGTCGGTGTTGTCCACCGTATTTATTCGTTTCCCCACGTATCGATTACCGATACAGTGACAAGAAAATTCGCATATAAATTCGTGCTAATACACTATATTTATAGATAAAAATCAACAGTAGAAAGGGAAAAGGACTTATTCATCCGCCATTTCAAAATATTTATTTTTTCGATAATCACAATGTATACACGTTTTGTTTAGGATAAACACAGTATTTTTTGTGTGGGTTACGTCCTTTTTTCCTTTTCACAGTCAATACATATGCTGTTTAACTAATGTTTTTCATATAGGGTAAAAGGTACAATTGTCAGCCAAGCTCCAGTCAACAGTACTACACAAAAAATTGGTAGGTATTTAAAAACATAAGATGTGGCCAGTTATTTCAAGGTGTCACCCACAGCAACATGTAGGTCAGCTCTAGCGCATTATTTGCTGTGAAACCTTATATTGGTCAATCACTGAATTTATATTAAAGGAACCAGATGATGAATCATTGACGCTTAGGATGTAAAGAAAGAGGTTTGCGATGAGGGTCGATCAACCAGCAGTCGATTCGAAGTGCAAGTGAAGCAGGAAATAATCGAGGAAGACAATCCTTATGAAGAGAGCCAAGTATTTGTTTATATTAATTATATATAGTTATAATAAATATGATTTACAACATGTTACTCTCTGTTTACTTGAAAATTCACCAAATGTCGTTAATAACAATGCAATCTGTAGAAAATTTAACCCTTCCGTATTCATGGTGTAACGATGAGTTACTTCGGCCTTTAAAGCTTTAAATTATCTCTGAAATAGATCATACAAAAAATTGAAAATTGTATAATTTTGTAAGTAAAATAGTTCAACAAAGAATTAAAAATACATTAAAGGTTGCGTCTTCTTTATAAAATTAATCATAATTTACAAACCTCGTCAATTTTACCAACGAAAAAGACAACATTATGGTATTAAATATATAATAGTAACGTTCCGAGACTGAAACACGTCTCGAGCATGTTCTGCTATGGAAAATGTGTATTTCAGGGCTTACACATAAATTATGACGTAAAAAAATTACTTAACACTACATAAAACTATATTTCACTTTTGTGAAATTGTCATTTCGCTTTATAAATGCGTTTATATGACAAAACCACACGGTAACACAATGTGACGTTAACGTTGCCTTACCGATTTATGCTATTTAAGGAAAAAGTGATCGCCATTCGCTTTCCAAATTGTCCGTGTCTGGTTGGCAACGGTCAGAAGCGATCGACAAAAAGGATGGAACCTACATTTTTTTTAAGTTTTGAATTTTGTATCGCTGTCAATGTAAACTGTTTAGGTTTGTTTGACTCAATTTTATGATGTAATGGTGATTGTTGTGTATTAAGCCACTGCATGTTCAATACAAAGAGATTAACCGTACCGAAGTGGCGTTTTTATTGAGATCTGCACATCCTGGATGTGATGTGATCTTTCAACAAGGTACTTCAAAGGCAAGCATGGTAGCGATATTTACATTTTCAGCTAGTATATCTTGAACAATCAATAAAATGGTATTTTATGATCTTTATTTACAGACAATAGCAAATGTTTAGGCAGACAGAATTCTTAAAATACGACTGAACAGCATTGAGAAATATTTCAAAATACTGTTTAACCTTTTCATTGAGTTACTTCGGTCCATAAACCTTTAAATTATTTGTCAAATAGGTCTTACAGAAAAATTAAAATTTTGCTATTTGTTTTAGTTCTTCACATAATTAGCACAACTTGATAGCTGAACAGTTTAGTGGTATGAGTGAATAGTTAAAAACTGATATAGTTTATTCACTTTAAAGAGATGCAATAATACTGTTGTGGCCATTGCACCCATCTGATGCGCTTGTGTCCATAAAACCAGTGTTGAGCTGGTGTCCAATCAGAAAAGCATACATCTTTAGTAGCGAAAAATTCAGGAATCGATGTGTGAATATACACGACGCCACGTATCGTACAATGATATTCCACACAATGACAGTCGCCTAACGTGAGAAATGCTCGTCAGCGAAATCATATGAGAAGACCCGAGAGGCGAACGGCTGGTTATCCAGAGTCCTGGAAGGGCTATGATCTCAGACAAACACCATTTCAAATTCGGTTCAAAACTTATTTATTTTCCATCAAAGATGCAGTGGTTTACATTACACAAATATAAAAATCTTAACACATACAAATTGATTCTAAATTTACATTTACTTAGCAACTGAATTTACTTTAAGTTATAATACAAATGACACGACAAACGATTTTTAATGAAGTCCAATGCAAATCAAAAAAAAAAAACAATTCACATCGTCACGTCACCTCCGCCACCATGAGAGCGCAGCTCATCCCGCTCGGCTGATCGTAATCGACTGTTTGCAAATAATATTAAAAAAACTCCCTGAATCGTCGAAGCTACCCCTTTCCACCAAAATATCCTCGTCCAGCGGGCGTACCCGGCGGCTATTGAACGCATGGTAACAAAAAAGGGCCGATTCTGCAAATTATTGCTGTTGCCGCTGGGTGATTTCAGTTCTGGACACTAATGACACTTACACTTTACAAAAACCAGGGTGTGTCACACAATTGGAGAACTTTTGTGACCGTGAAAATCGTCATATACGATTATCGGTAGACGCGTTAAAGATTTATCAGTATGAAGCCAACCTCCGATCGGGAAGCACCAACCTATCCACGTCAACAAAGGAAACAAACATTAATTAGAGAGATTAACACAAGTTGCAAATCGTCTTACTAAATGGTAGACAAATCATCATGCAACATTTGATGTCTTTGTAAATTACCAGGCTGGGTGGATTTAAAATTGCATATACTACATTTGAAAGGTTTTTCACCGGTATGTATAAATTTATGACGTGACAAGTCACCAGTACGAACCGATTTATAATCGCACTGGTCACATTTAAATGGCTTGTCACCAGTATGTAACATTTTATGTTTTTTCATGCTACAGGAATGGGTGCATTTGAAGTCACATTGGTCACATTCAAAATGCTTTTCACCGGAATGTATAAATTTATGACTAGTCAAGTCACGTGCACGCACAGATTTGTAATCGCATTGGTAACATTGAAATAGCTTTTTGGGAGCGTGCAACTTAATGTGTTTTTTTAAGCGGTTTAACTTGTTAGATTTAAAATCGCATTGGTCACACTTAAAGGGATTCTCGTCAGAATGCAATATTTTATGTCTCTTTAAGTTACCAGACTGCGTGGATTTAAAGTCACATTGGTCACATTTAAAAGGTCTTTCACCGGAATGTTTTAATTTATGACTCTTCAAGTCACTTTCACGCACAGATTTATAAGTGCATTGGTCACATTTAAATGGCTTTTCTCCAGTGTGTAACTTTTTATGTCTTGTTAAGCTAGTAGACAGGTTGAATTGAAAATCGCATTGGTCACATTTGAACGGCTTCTCGCCAGTGTGTAACGTTTTATGTGTTTTTAAGCGATAAGACTGTGTGCATTTAAAATCACACTGGTCACATTGAAATGGCTTCTCGCCAGTATGCAACAGTTGATGTCTTTTTAAGCTTGGAAACTGATTACATTTAAAGTCGCATTGGTCACATTTGAATGGTTTCTCGCCAGTATGTAACGCGTTATGTATTTTTAAGACATTCGAATGGAACGACTTGAAGTCACATTGACCGCATCTGAACCCCTTTGGTTGTTTGTCTTTTAATTTACCGGATTCATTTTTTAAATGAAATTTCGATTTATGAACAGTTTTATGTTGATTTAGTAAATGCGATGATGGGAATATATTTAAACAAAGACTGCATACAAAATTTCTCTCATGAAACAAACCATTTTCCATTGAAACCAAAGTGACCACTTCACTTGATGTAATTTTTGTTTTTATGTATTGTTCGTTTACAAACGGAATTTGATTCTGAGACGGGTTCGTCAATGATATTTCAATATTGGTAGTTGGAAGTTCGTGGATGGTAGCTGCAGACTTAGCATTGGTAGATGGGAACTGAAATTAAGAAGAACACACAATATGTGATGATTTATTGATGCAATTGGCACTACTTGCCATCCTCCACTCGCTTCTTCGTTCGCATCCATTAATTTTACACAGTCAAGTGGCGTAAAAAACCTTAAGCGTTTCGACCGTAGTTCCTGAGGAGCTACTGCCCACAAAGTGTCGTTCACTGTATGCAGAAAATAAATTCAACCAAATAAACGAAAAGCTTCTGAAAGTATAGATATGCTCGCTTTTGCCGTAATTTTAGGTAAAGGCCTGCCAATTTGCAAAGCGTTTGCCACCAAGTTAGCATTATCGGCCGTCTAATAAACGGTTGAACTTACTTGCGCAGCTTTACCCTTTCAAAATGTATTAAATGACGAGACTCCCTTATAATTTTTATTTAATTAGAACTAGACAAAAGTATTATTAAGATACAAAAAAAAAATATTTAGCAAGCAAATTTTTAGACTTCGTTGCTGACAATGTCCACCTCTTTAGGCAATGCATTGATCAGTCAAACGGCTCTTACAACTGGCGACTCAAATGACCGACGCAAAAAACAAGTTTTAAGAAAACGAAATGTTTGCTTATCGTTTTTGTTTCGTAGAAAAAAATTAGCAGCATGTAAGTTAAGAGTTATAAATATCGCATTTTGTGTTAGACAGTATTCTCTTGGTACACATGAACTTATATTTCGATAGTTTCCACTTAGTCACAGATTCTTTTAACAAAGTAAGTTAATCACTTTAAAGGTGTTAACTGTCAATTTTCGGTGGAAAGACATTATATTTTAAAAAATAAAACACAATTCATTTTTGTACTACTTCTACATATTTATAATGATCAGGACCGGTTTCGCTCATCACGAGCATTATCAACTGATGAAAAAAAAAAAAAAAGTAAGTTAAGTTGTAGTAGGTTATATTAAGGTTGGTCTGGTTTGTGTAATGTATTCTAATGCGTGGAGCAAAGACAATATAGGCGACCTAATATAGAGTAGAAGAATAAGATTCATTTCATTATAGCTTCTTACAACTATCGATTTCAAAGTGTGATTATTTATATTTTGTATGTGAAAATATTTTTTCGTAATTGTAACCTATTTCTTCAATGTTAAAATATATTTTATTATGTGGCGTGCCGTTATTTATAGTGAAATATTTTTTTTTTTTATGGAGTGTGTTTGTTATAAGTGAAAGCTATTTTTATGAAAGTGAATATGATCTAAATATAAGCGCATTTAATTGTTAATCCTGTCAATAATTTCACGATTATAAACTCCTCTCCTGCACCACGGACGGTGCCTATATAATAATTATATATTACACGAAATATCTCGAATAATTGTTATGTTTACAATACTTTGGAATTAAGAACAGTGTCCATTTTATTACCTGAGCTGGTGTCCGTTCGGTATATGAACATTCGCCAACATCGAACTGTTCCACTTTGAAAGGAAGTCCGTCTTCATTCAGAATTCTTTTGTAGTTTTGCAAATCACTATCGTCATCTTGTTTCATGTTTTTGTAGCCTTTTAATACACACTGGGAAATAAAATGTACAAAGCTACGATATAATTTTGCATTTAAATTGCCAAAATGTTTCTAGGTTCCATGACTTAACAGAACATGACACAACTAAACAAATAGCTATATCTTGTTGTAGAATAGAGTAGAGATAGAAGAATAGGGTTAGAGCAGGACTATTGGTTAGATAATCGCTCTCACTACGCCCCGTTTTTGAGGATCGGATAGGTGGGAGCGAGGAGTTCTTAGATATCACAAACATGCATGACTATGAACAGAAATCCATGAATCGATTGAAAGATCAATTAATAAAAAATGTCAGCACCGGAAATTGAACCCTAAACATCGGTAACCGTAACCAACAACGCTACCAACTGCGTCACGGACGCCGACGAAACGAGATAAGCCAAATGAAAATTTTTATAAGTCACTGGAGGAGAAACAACATCACAAAATCACATTGCAAAAATCTTGATTAAATATTGACACTGCCGGGATTATTACCCAGACGCATCTAATTGCAATGGCAAAGCTCTTAAACTAAACCAAAGAGACAGACATCCCCACCCTATATTAACAATAAATCTCAAAAAAACCTAATAAAACTTGATAATGGTTGTGAAGTCCATCCCATGTTAAAGAGGCCAAAAATTCATCCCTTACTACCAAAAACAGCCAAAGAAAAAACTCATTATCAAAACGTGCCAAGAGCATATTGGTACCTCATGCTAGAGCCTTAATAATAAAGTTAAGTGTAACTTTTTCATTTTAAAGTATTCCTGTTAGGTTTTAGTATCGTGTCAAAAATATTTCACTTAAATATTTATTATCAAAAGAACATAGCAACAAAATTTCCTTCCACCTGAAAAAAACTGCAATGGTCCCTTTGGCTAACTTTGATACTGGGCGACTCAAATGTCTATTAGCAGGTACAAGGCCTGAAAATGATATTTCTCTCCGAAAACTACAAAAAACTATATGTTTTAGGGTAGAATAATCTTTTATGAACCTAAATATACGGAAAATATTCATGAATCACGAAAGGAAACGTCGGAATATATGTTTAACGAGGTTATGTCGCAAACTTTAATGTCTCTTAAGTACCGACCTAACCAAACAAAACTCGGATAAAAATGACGACCTTATATGACAGCTTGCGATCGTTTCTAAAAGTATGCGAAATTTAACGTTTTTGAGTAGAACCTAACAAACCAGACAAACCCTAAGATAACCCACTACAACTTAACTCATCATTGTGTGCATTTGATGATGGCGATAATCTTGATTGGAATTCCATATAGTTTTAATATGTCCCATAGGGAAGGCCGGTGCGGACACAGGATCGGCCAGGTAAGAAACCGTCAATGTTTTGGGGTAGAAAAAACTAAGCCAAACCAACCATAACATAACGCATACAACTTAACTCATCATTGTGTGTAATTTTCGGTGAAAAATATCATTTTTAGGCCTTGTCCCTGCTAATAAACATTTAAATTATAATTTAAGATTACCATTCCCGCCTCGTGATTATTGTCATCGTCAATTCTTTCTTCTTGTTTCACGAGTGCCTCGTATTTGATATCAATCGTTTGTTCCTCATTCCAGATGTCATTCAATGACACTAATGATTCATCGTCCGGCTCTTTTTTGATATCCATTTCAAGATTTTCACTTAGTTGTTAGATAGAATTTTAAAACTGGGTACAAAGGTATACTATATGCTGTGAACACGTTGGCGACAAAGAGTAATACGATAGACAACAATTCATTGCTTGTGATTCGCTCATGCTTGCATAGACAAAGGTTTACAATTAAATGCACTTTTGTTTAGATCATAAGTATTCACTTTCACAAAAAAACCAATTCTATCACTAAAAATAAAGTGATGCCACATAATAAAATATATTTTAGCATTGAAAAAATACATTACATTTACGAAAAAGTATTTTCACATAGATAAAATAGTTTTCACTCAATTTAAATACTCACACTTTGAAATCGATAGTCATACGAAGCTGTAATGAAATGTCACTTATTTTTCTAACCTATACTAGGCCGCCTATATTGTTTTTGCTCCATGCATTTAGTATACATTACACAAACCAAACCAGACCAATCTTAATATAGCCTGTTACAACTTAGGTCACTTTGTTAAAAGAATCAGTTACTAAGTTAATACTATCTCATTCAAAGAGTAAGCTATCGAAATAAAAGTTCAAGTATAATGCCATTATTTAAAGACAAATAATCCCGTTTTATTTGAAGACACGTTTGCAACAAAAGCGTCTGAGCCAAAAGTTGATTCTTACATAGCATTTAATAATTTTACATAATTATTTGAATGAAATGTGTTCAGCAATTGGTTTTTTTTTCATTTAAACATTTAAGTCTATTTATTTTGTTGTAGCAAAGATTAAAAATGTTTGGACGCATCGAACATTCTTTTTATTTATCAAATTTTTCATTTTACTGTCTATGCTAAATGGGAAAATCACATGAATTTTAGTTAACGGTAATAACATTTCTATACAACGTGTCACATTACTATCCAATAATTTGGTGATAATAACCTTGTAATGGACATTAAAATTGAACCGAACGATGATTTACTGTCATCGGATGCTTCACAGGACGTCTATATTAATGATAATCATCGCAACATTATGGACAACATCTGGACTGAGGAATATTATTCAATTGACGTAAAACACGAGGCACTCGTCAAGCATGAAGACAAAATTGAAGATGGCAATCAACACGAATCGGACATGGTAATCTCAAACAGCATTTTTTCGTTCAATCGATATGAAATTCATACATATTTTAAAACGGAGTATTTCATTGCATTTAGTACATGTTCGAGTAGAAAATGAATATCGTGTTGTACCACAAGCATAGTTAATAATTTCTTTACAATTACTGACCTTATTGCAAGAAACTTGCCCTATGTTAGATATATTATTTTGGATTCAGCCAAACAAAAAATTGGGCAAAACTTTCATTTAAAAAAAAAATTAAACAATTCATTTGTACTACTTCTAAATATTTATAATGATCATGACCGGTTTCGCTCATCACGAGCATTATCAAGTGATAAAAATACAAAATAGCAGGCCTATTTATATAGAATTGAGTGTAAAAACGAAGGTATATAAAACTGATGGTTCATGAATTGAGACAAGAAAATACTGATTAGCAAACAAATTATAGATAAATCAAATAAAAGAGTCTACAATAAAAATGTTACGGACCTCTTACAAATCAATAAATACTAATCTGAAATCACAAATATAGCTACATTAAAAGTCCATTAGCTGAGCAAAATTTTTTAATGACATTACTAATGCAATCAGCAATAGTAGTTTGGAAAAATTATAAGAAAAAAATTAGTGAGCCATTTAAAAACAATGAAATATTAAGTATGTTATTAATATTAACCATAACCAGCCATCTTAAGTGGAGAACGCAGAGCAGCTATGAGTAGTTTGGTTAGTTATGCTGACATTTATATGTGGTGCTATAAAGCAGTATGCCAAACGCATCCTATGGAAGTGTCATGTACTGCATGAAAAAAGAGACTAGCTGCGCAAGTCGGCTTAAACTTCCTTTGGACCTATCGGCCAAGCTGACTTGACGGCGAATAATGTAAAATATCAGGCCTTTAAGAAAGAGAGCTAATAGCAATCAACTCGTCGAAGATTTTCGTTTTTCTAGATAAATTGATTTTCTGCACACATAATTGTCAGCTGCGTCTTGGTTAGTTGTTCCTAAGACACTTCCAGTAAAAAGGAATAAGCTGTCAACGTGTGTTACGCCAATGGATACTGCTTTATTAAATAATCTGATGGGAAAGCTGTGGTGGAAGACGGCAAGTTGGAACATTGCATCAATAGAGCATTATAAATTTTGTTTTTTTCTTTATTTTAGTTACCAACAAGCAACGCTAAGTCTGCAGCTTTCATCCATCAGCTAGCAGCTACCAGTATTGAATTGAACTCGTCTCAAAATCAATTGTGTAATTTTTCGTGTGTAAACGAACAACGCATAAAAACGACAATTTTACAACGCGAAGTGGTGACATTAAAAATGGTTTGTTTTGTGACACAAATTTTGTATGCAGTGTTTGTTTCAATATATTCCGAACATCACATTTACTTAAGCTTCATAAAACTGTTCATAAACCAAAAATTCCTGTGAAAAATAGATTCATTAAATTAAAAGATAAACCACGGAAGGCTTTCAGATGCAATCAATGCGATTTCAAATCAAATCATACGACGAGTTTAAAAAGACATAAAATGTTACATACTGGCGAGAAACCGTTTATGTGTGACAAATGTGATTTTAAATGCACCACGTCTCATTATTTAAAAACACATGAAATGTCACATACTGGTGACAAACCATTTAAATGTGATCAATGCAATTTTAAATCCATACAGCTTTGTCACTTAAAAACGCATAAAATGTTACATACAGGCGAGAAGCCATTTAAATGTGACGAATGCGATTTTAAATCTAACAAGTTTCATATATTTTAAAAACATTAAATGGTACATACTGGCGAGAAACCATTTAAATGTGACGAATGCAATTTTAAATGCATACAGCTTTGTCACTTAAAAACGCATCAATTGTTACATACAGGATAGAAGCCATTTAAGTGTGACGAATGCAATTTTAAATCCATACAGCTTTGTCATTTAAAAACGCATAAAATGTTACATACGGGAGAAAAGCCTTTCAAATGTGAACAATGCGTTTATAAATCCACACATGCTGGTCACTTAAAAAGACATAAAATGAAACATACTGGCGAGAAGCCATTCGACTGACTATGCGAACTTAATGCGAAATGTTTATTCTCGCCTGGACAATATGCTTTTCATAACTGTTCGGTGATTGAATAATCTGGAGCTGCACGCACCCTGAAGGCATAATACAATATTTTTTTATTATTTATCATCGAGAATATGTTAAACTACCGATGTCCCACGGCACACCTAAGCATTCATTAATATTTCACGGCACACCACGTGCCAAAATATGTAAAATTCATAAACAAAACTTAAAATTTATTAATTCGTTGTTATTTGATGAATTTGAAATAGAAACTTATGTATTTTTTAATAAAATCCATTCAAACACTTTACCTTTTCTAATGTTGAACATTACGAAGTATTTATTACCTGCAAAAAATTAAGATAATAAATAATTACTTAATGTTGATATAATGACAATTTTATGCTTATTACGGCAACGCGGCTAGACCAATCAAGTCGTGCCGTAATAAACAAAACAGAACCAATAATTAAATGCGAAAGTAAGCTCAAAGAAAGAAGAGGATTTAACAGACACTTCAGGTTTGGCGTTCAACCGTGAAGGTGTTCCTTCCAGGGCTACCCAACCGAGCAACGCACTGATGGAAGTCATCCGATCCTGATGGAGCTGCAACATCTTTACCAATATCACATTGATATATTTTGTATAATTTAAGACATCGACTGAGGGTGCTTGATGGAATTCAAAATAAGGATTAAGGCAAATTACTTATTAACAATAAAGATAGAGTCTATTTTAAGAACAAACCTGGCATTTATAAATTACAATGCAGTGATTGCCAACATTTCTATGTGGGAAAAACCACACGTACATTAGATATAAGGGTATTAGAACATTTAGCTGCCTTTCGATTAAAAAAGAAACTTCAACATTCGCAAATCACTTGCTAATGGAGAACCACACGTTTAATGCGGATGATGGGGTTAAACTGTTGCATAAAAACATGGGGGATCATAAATTATTTTATCAAGAAATTTTGGAAATCAATAGAGCCCAGTTAAATTCCTTGCCAATTCTGAATGAGCAGCTTAACCTTGAAGTTGGAAAGCGGCAATTCACCACTCTGTTAATCTGTTGTTTACAAAATAAGGATTAAGGCGATTCTCGAAATGTTAACTCAGGTATCAGTGTGGCTCTCAGACGTATAATATTTTATCTCGTAAATAATATTTGTCGTATTTGTATCTTCTATATAAACGTTAGACACTGTTTACTGTGTGTCAGTTCGAGTCCATTCGTGTGCTCGTATGTCTGAAGATGCCGAAAGGCGAAACCCGGGTCGTTAGTGACAAAATACACGGAAGTGTACAAAATCTCAATAATCCAAATTTTATATATTTTGTTTTGTTATTTTAATGTATTAAATTTAGCTATGGTCATCGCACGTGTTGTGCATATTGCAACCTTTAAATGTAGAATCATTCTTTTGTTAAACACGAGGTTATTTTAACTTTATACTTAAGTTTTGTGTTTGTGGTCATTCATTTTTGTATTAAAATGTGATTTGTACCAATCATATAGTGTTTTATTATTTAAAACTATTTTTTTTCTGAAACTAATAATATATCCGTTAAGTGCAGAAGGGTTCTTACATCGACGCGTAATTTACTAATATAAACTACTCGATTTTTTCTCATTTTTGATGCACTGTGTCACGGCACACCTGCTGTGGAACACTGTACCAAACGGTCTTGAAATTATCTGTTTCGACGTCGTGCAATTATCTGCTTCTTTCTTCTACCGGTTCCTGCCCAGACGCCGTCAACCAAATACTTAGAAAGAGAATGGAGAGTATTGCTTAAGGAGTAAATCCCTCCGAGGCCCGCACCTCTTATAGCCGAGTTGTCAACGTCATTGGTTTTCACGGGATGAAATCTTAATACGACAGTCCATAAAATTATTTTTCAATTGTGTGTTATATATTAATTTCTTTCTACCCCAAGCGATCCTAGAAACGGGACGTAGCGAGGGTAATTTAATTACCACTAATCTTATCCTAGCCTTTTGTTTCATCTATTCTCCATTAAAACAAGAAAAGTTGAGCGACTCGTTAACAAGCAGTGTAGTAGAACAAATTCTGTTGTGATGATGAGTGCATATGCTTTATATTAGGAGCGGAAATGGTAACGAAAATATAGCATTTAATTTCTCAATCATAATTTATTATGTATGTACCTATTTTTAATTATTAAAATAAAATGATACATCTTTTGGAATGTGTTTATTCGTGTTGTGTAATTTTTGAATAGATTTGTCGCCAACCGCTGTGTAGTGGACGGCGTCGAAAAATTATTGTTAAAAAGTGTTAGGTAGTCCAGCTTCTATGACTTCCGATCACCCGTCTTGGTGTATACTTTCTTAGGTTTTATTAAGAGTTGTAAACTTGTCAATATAAAGAAATATGTCAAAAACTTCTTCAAGGGGAAGGTTATTCACTTCTTGCCATGTCCAAAGCCTATAGAACCTGCTCAACCAAATGTCTTCCTGTTATGTTAGGAATTATTCCTCTAGATTAAGTATTCCAAAGAAGAGCTGCAATTCATCTTGTTCGGGAAACCAGCTCAAATTGGCAGCAAAATTCTTCAGCCGTTGGATTCTAAAAACTGAAGTGAAAAAACTCTGCTCACTAATCGTTCTAATGATTCCTCGGAGTAGAACCTTCTCAGATATTCTCTTTCGTCAGAATTCAACCTGGTTCTCTCCAGATCACTAGACCTCCGAATTTATCACTGGTCATGGTGCGTTTAATGCCAAATTATACGAGTTTAAAATTAAACTACACCCATATTGTCCTTGTGGTGATAAAAATCACGATTCTGAACACGTTTTTTGGGATTGCCCAACTATGTCCATTGAGAGAGATTTTCTGTACTTGTCCTGCAGAAATACTCGCGATGGTCCTATAGGACATCCAGATCTGATTTCTTCCCCAGAGAACTTTTATCAGTTCAAAAAATTTGCGGTCACCTTCGGAGAAAACGTTGACCTTTCTGCCCCTCACCATTTAATCCTTAATTGTTGCCTCACTATAGCCATTTCAGGTATTTAAATTAACTGTTAGTTAATGACTTTGATATAATTATTGTGTACTCATCATATTTCTTTAAATGTTTCATTTTTATTATCTCTTATTGTTACTTACATTATAAATATTTATTGTAGACTTAATGTATCATTGAGGAGACAGGATCTCCGGTGTAAAAAAGTTTATATTATGTTCCATAAACAACATAAGGAAACTTCGGCAGATCCTTTAATAGTTTTATCTTTCAACCATTCATGCACTAGGTTTGCGTTAATGTCCTAAATTTGATTAACAATACAGTAACCGTTATTGGATTATCAGTATTTTTGTTTAATTGATCTAATAATTGCTTGGAAAATAACGATGTATCAATATCAATATCTTTATGACGAGGTCTACTCGAAAGGTATTTCATGGATTTCGGAACCATTGTACCAAACTCGCAAATTTATTGTAAAGAACTCATTAGATATCATTCCTGATTGTTTGGAAAAAACACTGAAGGATAATGACAATCACATTCCCTCCTTTATGCGGTCATTTTGTCACACAAGGTAAATGTAACCTAAAAATATCTAGATTACCAATAATCTCATTGAAGTTTTATAAGACAAGTTAAGAGTTTTTATTATTAAACACCAAAACTGGTAAAGGTTCGTTTTCGTGGACATTGTCTATAAATGATTTTTTTTCACCAAACACTGCGCGAAATGATGATAATTATGTTAGAATAGTCTTTTATTAATCTAAATATGCCCAATAACGACGAAAGGAAGCATTATAAGACTGGTTTATCGCGTAATAGTTGCATATGCCAAACTTCATTTTCCCAGCCATGTCTGTTATAAAATCAGAATTGCCAACCTCAAAACCAAACATATTCATGTGTACATGAAACCAATAAGATACTAAATTAATATTCCTACATATTCAACTATCTTTATTTTTTTACGTATCTGGTTTTAGGCAGCCGGCGATATTCAACGTAAAATTCGATGCTTACGATTAAATTAATGTTTGAGAGTATAAAAGTTAATAACATTTATATATTCTAACACATTTAAATACATAATTTAATCGTAAGCATCGAATTTTAAGTTGAATATCGCCAGCAGACTAAAACCAGATACGTAAAATAAAGAAAATTGAATATTAATTTAGTCTCTTATTGGTTTCATGTACACATGCATATGTTTGGTTTTTAGGTTGGCAATTCTGATTTTTTTTCCAACATGGCTGAAAAATCCAGTTTGACATATGCAACTATTACGCGATGAACCAGTTTCATAATGCTTCATTTCGTGGTTATTGAGCATATTTAGCTTGATAAAAGACTATGCTAACCTATATAAAGACTATTCTAACCTATACATTATCATTTCGCGCAGTGTTAGGTGAAAAAAAAGCATTTTTAGACAATGTCCACAAAAACGAACCTTTACCCCAAAACTATATTGACATAACAAAAATGATATATATAAATGTTATTTGTGAGCATTTAGCAAGCAATAAAACTACCTAGCTAGGTACAAATTAAGAAGCTTGTAGGGTCGTTTCGCCAGTGCTTAGCCAGTTAAGTGACAGGTGTACTTTCAAAAGGGATTTTGAGTCAATGAATGATAAATACATTTTTTTTTCGCTGTTATTCCATTAAAAACGGATTAAACAATGTCACCAACTTAAAATAAAATAGTTAATATTGTACAAAGCATAAAATAACAGAAGTTTACAAAAAAATGCCAAGTGTCCCAGTGGTCGGCCATCACTAGCATTTGAGGCTATTTATTTAGTTCTAGAAAATGTCTAAGAATGTTTGAATGCATCGAAGTTCTTTTTTTATTTATCATTTTATCATATTTTTGATTTTGCATATAATCAATTACTGTCTATGCTAAACGGGAAAATCACATTAATTTTTGTTTATGGCAATGATATTTCCGTGCAACGTGTCGCTTTATTATGTTATAAACAAAACGTTTGGTGAAAGATTGTTGTAATGGATATTAAAATAGAACCGGACGATGAATTACTGTCACCGAATGCATCACAGAACGCCTGTAATAATGATGACCAGCAAAATAATACGGATAACACCTGGACTGAGGATTATTATTCAATTGACATAAAACACGAGGCGCTCGTCGTGAAGGACGAAATAATCGACAATGGCGACCGTCATAAGGTGAACATGGTAATCTCAAACAGCTTTTATCCGTTAAATCGTTATGAAAATCATATATTTTATATATTTCACTGCATTTTTTGCTGCATTTAGTACATCTTTGAATAGAAAATATGAATCGTGTTTCATCTAAAGCATAATTCAAAGTTGGATTATTGAGATTTTGTACACTTCCATGTATTTTGTCACTAACGACCCGGGTTTCGCCTTTCGGAATTCGAGCACACGAATGGTCTCGAACTGACAGACAGTAAACAGTGTCTTACGTTTATATAGAAGATACAAATACGACAAATATTATTTACGAGATAAGATATTATACGTCTGAGAGCCACACTGATACCTGAGTTAACATTTCGAGAATCGCCTTAATCCTTATTTTGTAAACAACGCATTAACACAGTGGCGAATTGCCGCTTTCCAACTACTTTTAGAATTACCAGTGATTTTACAGTTATAATAGCATTGTGGGTTTCGAAACCCGGAAGGCGAAACCCGGGTCATTAGTGACAAAATACATGGAAGTGTACAAAATCTCAATACTCCAAATTTGATATTGAAATTCCATCAAGCACCCTCGGTCGATGTCTTAAATTAAATTATATAAAGCATAATTAATCATTTCTTTAAAATTACTGACCTAATTGCAACATAGAACATTGTCCTATGTTAAATCCATCCTTCCGTACTGGCCTTTCCCGTTGAGGACAGGGTGTTTGACTGAATTTTGCCGAGTATTAAACGCTCTTTCGCGTTCTTCCTTTTCGATTGTGACGTCCACGGGTTTGAGGCCCTGTATCATTATCTGATTTTTTAATACATTTATAAACAAAAATATGATTTAATTTAAGACATCGACTGAGGGTGCTTGATGGAATTTCAATATCAAATTTGGATTATTGAGATTTTGTACACTTCCATGTATTTAGTCACTAACGACCCGAGTTTCGCCGTAAATAATATTTGTCGTATTTGTATCTTCTATATAAACGTTAGACACTGTTTGCTGTCTGTCAGTTCGAGTCCATCCGTGCGCTCGAATGCCTGAAGAAGTCGAAAGGCGAAACCCGGGTCGTTAGTGACAAAATACATGGAAGTGTACAAAATCTCAATAATCCAAATTTAAAAATATGATTCTTACATTCTCTTGCAAGCCATACAATCCTAAAAACAGTGCGTTTCTACAATGAACAACAAACTTGGTACTATCTCCAACTACTGTCCATGCTTTTATGTTTAATGTTTGGAAAGATTAGACATTGGGCGATTGAATCACAAGCGGGTTCGAGGAATGATTGTCATTACGATTCACAATTACTTAATTTATTTTTGCTTAAGGAGGCTTCAAAAAAGCCGCAGATCATCAAATCGGAAGAAGAAATCCAACATCAACAATGCAAGAAAATTAAAATAGAAGATTTTGAATTAGGAGAGTGTTCATATTATAAACAAAAACTGGATGAGGTAATTATTGTCAACGACCTTTTATATTTATTTACTTCAATAATGGTTAAGTTCACCTATATTCCAAGGACTTTCAGCTTGTCATTGTTTAGAAAGTTCATCCTTTGTGGAAAAACTTTTCGCTCCATTGCATGTTCTAACAACTAATGAAATGTCAATTTTTTAATGATTTATTCAGTGGTTGAATGGTAAATTGTGATGTAAAAATCAAATATAAATAAAACACTTCGATATTGAAAGTATGATTAGGTTAATAACTGACCCATAAAGCGGGATATAAAATTGTAAGCAGAATTTTTAGTATCCTTGTTCAAACATTGGTTTCCGCTCCTCATTTGTGGATAATTCAATAAATGTATCAGTATGGATTTATCGGAGTTTGTAGGTCTGCTTGCTAAAGGGTCCAACACCTAACAAATCACTACCAATTTGATTAATGCTAATAACTTAAAGTAATAATTTAAGACATCGACTGAGGGTGCTTGATGGAATTTCAATATTAAATTTGGATTATTGAGATCCCGTCAAAACCCACAATACTATTATAATTGTAAAATCACTGGTATTTCTAAAAGAAGTTGAAAAGCGGCAATTCGCCACTCTGTTAATATGGTGTTTACAAAATAAGGATTAGGGCGATTTCCGAAATTTTAACTCAGGTATCGGTGTGGCTCTCAGACGTATAATGTATTGCCTCGTAAATGATATTTGTCGCATTTGTATCTTTTATATAAGCGTTAGACACTGTTTACTGTCTCTCAGTTCGAGTCCATTCGTGTGCTCGAATGCCTGAAGATGCCGAAAGGCGAAACCAGGGTCGTTAGTGACAAAATACATGAAAGTGTACAAAATCTCAATAATCCAAATTTTCTATAGTAATGAAAATTCGTTAGAATTTTTTTTATATAAATCCTTTCGTGGACCCCCCGATGTTGTCCACGCAGCCACAAATCATTTTGATTTGCCACAGACCCCCTCAACGGTCACACGGACCCCTAGGGGTCCGTAGGAACCATTGGTCTACCGTATGAGTTGTTCTTTAGCAATCGGATTCGGTCTGACACATTTATTGAAACCCTTACTGGGGGACTCTTATTCAAATTTTGCCATCCCATATACCATCGTGGGAGGTTGGGAAGTCTTTTCTCCTTGAGTTGATTTCGCTGGACTTATTAAAAAGCCTCGACGAATACGCCTCTTACGCCGTAACAAATGTTGGTTTTAATATAATTTTTTTTAAAGAGTCCTACAAAGTTGTCCATTGCAGTGACGCCAAATTTCCGGGCATCGCTGGATACGCCACCGGCTTATGGGTACACAAATTTAATCTCCTATTCTTTCTCAGTACACTTCTTAGTGGACAAAGCAACGCGTTGATTGCCGTCGCCAAGTGCAGGTTCAACGTTCACGTCCAGATTCGTGGCGCAACGTATTTGCTGTTCAGAGAAGGCTGTTAATGTTGGGGACATGTTCTTGCCCTTACCTCATGGTCTGAATTCTATGGAGCGGGTCCAACGCAGGGCCACCGTCATTTGCCAAGCGATGGACGCTGTTTGGCACGCTGTGGTCTAAAGACAAAATGTGCACGACAAAATGTCTACGCGACAAATGGTTAAATATGTAAATTTAAGACAAGATTCGGGTCACAGATGCTTGGTAAAAAATGCTATGTATTAGTTTTGAAAATATCCCCAAAAAAAAAGTCTTAATATATGAAAAGTTTATCATTAGAAGATTTGTTTCTGCAGATTCATCTGTTCGAAAGTGCAATAGTGTAAACAAATACTTTGTGAGTGCAATTATTAAGAGGAAAAAAAAATATTTCGACTTTTCATATTTTTTAGGCGACGTAAAATGACAGGAAAACCTTCTTACTCGCCTAAAGAGCAACTTCCCAAGACTTGACGCACACTAAGTGTTTAAAATCAATTCATCTACATTAAGGAAAAGCTTCTGTGAGTCGAGTTATACCCGCTTTCCATATGACGCCGAAAACAGTTTAGAAGTCTTATTCTCGACCCAGTTACCGTGACTGATAGATCCAATGGAAATTTAGTCTAACTTACACAGTTCTTCAGTTTTTTCTTGCAGTAAATACATCAATAGAATTTGTTCAGCATTCTGCTTTATACAACAATATTTTCATGTTGGCTTATCCAGTATCTGGCCAAGCTCAAATGGCTCGGCAGCGAAACTGCCGTGGTCAGTAATGAATTGGCTTTTCCTGTGATTTGAGTCAAGACTTTGGTTATCTCCATTCGCCAATTTAAATTTGGGTAAATAAGTAAGTTTGGTGGTCTTTGGCGGAGGTGTCCCACCATTGTACCGATAAATGGTCTAACGACAAAATTTTCAATTTAGGAATATAATTTAGACCTTAGACGTTGTGCCCATTGCATCAATAAATCTCGTGTTTTCTTCTTTATTTCAGATTCCAATTTCTAGTGTCAAACTTGAAGCTTCCACCCATCACCTTCCAGTTTCTAGTATTGAACTATCATCGATGAACTCGTCGAAGAATCAATTTAGTCCTTTGCCGTTTGTTAACGAACAATACATAATAACAAAAATCTTACAATGCGAAATAGTTGCGGCGGTGTCTCTGGAAAATGGTTTGTTTCATAAGAGAAATTTCGTGTGTTGTGTTTGTTTTGATATATTCCCATCTTGACGTCAACTTAAGCAACACAAAGCTGTTCATAAATCAAAAATGAATGTGAATAAATCACAAAAAATGTTCAGATGCGATTTAAAATCATCCAATTCGAATAGCTTAAAACAACGTGAAAAACTTAATACTGGCGACAAGGCACTCAAATGTGACCAATGCGATTTCAAATCAAATCGTTCGAAAAGCTTAAGATATCACAAAATGGTACACACCGGCGAGAAGCCGTTCAAATGTGATCAATGCGATTTTAAATGTGCCCGTTCATATTACTTATTACCACATAAAATGTTACACACTGGCGAGAAGCCATTTAAATGTGACCAATGCGATTATAAATGTACCCAGTCTCGTATCTTAAAAATACATAAAATGTTACATACCGGCGAGAAACCATTCAAATGTGACAAATGCGATTTCAAATCAATTTATTTGAAAAGTTCAATAAGACATAAAATTATACATAATACTGAGAAAACATTCAAATGTGACCAGTGCGATTATAAATGCATTCAGTCTCAAGCCTTAAAGGCACATAAAATGCTACATGCTGGCGAGAAGCGATTCAAATGTGATCAATGCGATTTTAAATCTTCAAAGTTTGGTAACTTAAAAAAACATAAATTGATACATACTGGCGAAAAGCCATTCAAATGTGATCGATGCGATTTTAAATGTGCCCGCCCTGATTACTTAATAACTCATAAAATAATACACACAGGCGAGAAGCCATTCCAATGTGACCAATGCGAATATAAATGTAACCAGTCTCGAATGTTAAAAAGACATAAAATTTTACATACGGGCGAAAAACCATTCAAATGCGACCAATGTGATTTTAAATGCACTCTTTCGTATACATTAAAAAGACATAAAATAATACATACTGGCGAGAAGCCATTCAAATGTGACCAATGCGAATATAAATGCAGCCAGGCTCGTTTGTTAAAAAAACATACTTTAGTGCATACTGGCGAGAAACCTTTCAAATGCGAACAATGTGATTTTAAATGCAACAACTCTAAAACCTTAAAATTACATAAAATGTTACATACTGGCAAGAGACCATTTAAATGTGACCAATGTAATTTTAATTGCACCCAGTCATATAACTTAAAAGTACATAAAACACTGCATACTGGCGAGAAGCCATTTCAATGTGACCTGTGCAATTTTAAATGTGCACGTACTGTTTACTTAAAAAAGCACAAGATGGTACATAAGGTTATGTACCCCGCCTTACAGTAAATATTTAAGATGAACTAAATAGAGTAATTCACTTTATGCTCTGAATAACAAATTTGAATGTTTATCCATAAAGGTAATGAAATTTAATAGTTTCGCGCCCACTTAGGTGGACCTGGAAATCTTCTATAAATGTAAACAGACTTGACAATATATAATGTAGTGTTGTCTCCGTGTTGTCAAAATAAATAATTATTTTATTCATCCTGTTAAAACCATGTTTGTGGCATTGTATCAACATTTTCAATCGATAGACGTATCAAGAGAGAAAATGACGAGCTTGTGGCCGGACGACATCAAGTAACCTTTCACTGGATCCAGTCAATCATCAAGAAACTGACGTTCACATCCCTTAGAGTGAGAGTCGGTACGCTGAAAGGTACGCATTCCGTTGGTGTCGCTAGGATAACTTCGCTTCGAATACTCTTATGAAATAAGATTACACGAATCAAGACCGTGGATAGTGGATAGAGGACATTGAAAACTGACGAAAAGAACCACACACATCGATCAGTAGAGGAACAGAAAGCAGGATGCTGGCGAAATTCATTTGTATGTGAGTACACATGTCAAGTCATTAATTGCCGAATTTTATCTTCACACACACACTTCTCTATCTCCTCTCATATTGCACGTTTTCCCAAGGGCAAATCGCAATAATTTAGAGTCGTTCATAGCTCATTGTGAAAGCGCGCTATTGCTTGCAAGTCCAGATCAGCAAATCGCAAGCGATCTTATAGAGATCTTATAGAGTTTGTAAGTTACTCTCAGCTGCTATTAGAACTAATAAATGTCGAGAGGAGAGTCGACCTTTCAGACTTGTTAGTCGTAAACTTTTAATGGATTCGGGAGCAGGGATTTCTATTATAAAGTATCATCAAGGAAAATTATACGAGATAAACTCGTGTCAATAATCATATTTGTTCAATAAATAATAGATACGACTAAAATATTATCTTCAAATTTTTCTGTTTTTTCCTATTCGATCGATGAGAAAGACCACTGTTTAGAAACCTTACATGTGCGAAGACTCCCAAGCAAGCGTTTTATTTAGTTTTTCTCTTATAAATAACTCTGTATTTGAAATATTATAAATAACAATATAATATAGAGAGTTTACATGAATAAAACAAAAGAAAATAAATATTGCATGCATATTAAATTTGTTATTGGTATATTTAGTTCTCTAGCGTAATGTATTCTTATCTACTAACTGAACGAAAATAAATAATATTCATTGCTTTGATACACGGGCCCTGTAGGGTAGGAGCCAGGTATATCGCATGTCATAATCAATGCTTGAAGTTTCACCGGAGTGGTTTCCGAAACGAACTGAGGATGCAAAGCTCCCAGAGATGGGCTCGATTGCTCGCTATCCGTACGATTTCACTAATCGGGAGCCGATCTAACTGAGGATGCGGTGTCCAGCAAAGATCGTTTCGATAAGATGTCACTCTGACGAAACAAATTTTTTTCGTCACCAAAAAACTAATCAATAAGCACACAGTGACGTCACAAATGCCAAAAGGGTCACTTTTAATTTTACCCTGCTCACTACACTTCTTACACCAAGAGTAGCTCCAAGCAGACTGAAGTTTGTTTGAAGAGGTGGGCTATTTATACTATTTCGAAAACGCAGTACGTGCGACTTTTGTTATACGACTGACTGTGCCATCTATTATTTACAGCGAAAAGGTGATAAACGGTAATTAAATTATATTATTAAAACTAGCTAGCGACATATATATATGAAATTATCGCACGCTATACATTCTATTATTTCTCTATATGAAATAGAATTTTTAGAGGGTGTCTCATTTTTAACGGTGTAAAATATTTTGACGCAGAATCTAATCACACTCAGAGAAAAGTACCGCGGATAACTTTAACCGCAGGAATAAGAGACACACTAAAGACATTATGTGCGTACGAATGCACAACACTGACATACCGTGGACCAAATCGGTTAAATATCTGGGTCTAAAAAATGAATGCTCAAGATTTTTGAATCAACACCATCAAGATTACATCAAGAAGCCACATCACCATTCACTGAGATGAAAAGGATAAGCAAAATAGCTGCATTCCTCTTACTATCATCATCATTGCTAAAGATTACTCACTTTTTTTTAATTGATCAACTTTCTCTAACCGTTTCTCTTAAGTTTGATTCAATTTGAAGCCAATGTTTAAGAAAAATTTAATCTAGTTATATAAAAATGAATATTTGTTTGTCTTTTATGTATTCCTGTAACATTAATCCGATTTCGATAAAACTTTGGTAAGTTGTTGTGCGTACACCCGTGAAAAAACAGAATGAAAAAACCCTATAACTAACGATATCTCTGAACAAGACGAAACAACAAAAAATATTGTATATCTCTGCACGGTCTCGGGTAAAGACAATTCAGGTTTTGGCTCGGGTCAAACCTGGGTAAAGTATTCAAATTTAATAAAAATATTTCGTACTATTTTGAAATCATAAGTCAGCTATAAGACAATAGTTTTAATAACTTAAATAATTTATTTCACATGTGCTATGAATGTCGTTGGAAAATATGGAAACAATAACATATGTTGTTTAAAAAGAGTAAATGAATTACTATATTAAAAAATAAATCGGACTTTTTTCGGAATGACAAAAATAATTCTGGATTTCGGGTAAGAAGTACAATATTGAGACTCGAGCCGAGTCGGGCCTGAATATGACGGGCTAATTGTATGAAATTTCGGACTTAAGTAAACAGAATTAAAACACAAATCCTTTCTTTCTTTGAGTGGCATTGCAACGCATGCCGGGTACTCACTAGTTAATAATATTCTATACTTTAATCATTACGGTTTCACATAATCCTTAGCGGAAGCGATAGGATTTGATTTATGATTCCTTGTATATATTTTGCTATTTTATAATTTATTATAATGTAGGTCTATCTTATAAATATTAATCAAATTTTACTATGGATTTTACGTAAGTTGATTTGCAATGAATATCGTGAAGTTTGTTAATAAAACTTTTCAATGTGATTTCAAATGTGTTCAATCGTGTCGTTTGAAAACACAAATTATTTATCCATTAATATTGTGTGACCTTTTATGTATTTTTTAATATATGGCGCATTGGCTGTCAGCTGTAATGCCAGATATGTCTTTTAATTACATTATAAACTAAAAATATTCAACTGTCCTTTACAAATTATGTCACAGCATCGCTCAATTAAATTTCGGCGACGAACTAAGTGTGTTTTATTAATAATTTAATTTTTATATTAATAACTGCATAACTTTTCGTTTTTCTCTATTATGTAGAATTGTATTTTTAATAATTAATAAATTTATTTGTAAAGCATAACATCTGGGATTTTATTTAAAAATCTAATACTAAAAACGAAGGGTTACCTGTCCGATCAACTTACTTCAACTTCTTCTGCCTTACCCCAATCATTCTATCTTTTATTGACTCTGTGTTTCATATCATAGAGTCTTCAACTGTAAATACATTTTTCCTCTTCTTTTTCTACTCCGTTGGCAGTGACATCAAGGTGAGTATTTGAAACAGTCCGACGATCTGAACTTGGGCTGTGTCAATTTGTTCCTTGCAAGCTTAAAAGTAAATCAAAAAACGTAAATTGTTTGTAAACAGATTCCTTGTTATTTTGGTCTTATTTATTTTTTGAAACACGTTCGCTTCCGATGTGGATGGAAACAAAACAGAAAAAACAAATAATTAACACTTTAATTGACCACTCCTTTTCTTACTTTCAAAAAGTTAATTACTGATTTGTATTATTGAGATTTTGTACACTTCCATGTATTTTGTCACTAACGACCCGGGTTTCGCCTTTCGGCATCTTCAAGCATTCGAGCACACGAATGGACTCGAACTGAGAGACAGTAAACAGTGTCTAACGTTTATATAGAAGATACAAATACAACAAATATTATTAACGAGGTAAGATATTATACGTCTGAGAGCCACACTGATACCTGTGAATTGCCGCTTTCCAACTTCAAGGTTAAGCTGCTCATTCAGAATTGGCAAGGAATTTAACTGGGCTCTATTGATTTCCAAAAGTAACGTAACCAATTCAAATAAAATAGTTAATATTGTACCAAGCGTAAAATAATAGAAGTTTACAAAAAAATGCTAATTCTCCCAATGGTCAGCATTTCGTTGCCCAGTGTTCGGTCATCACTATGAAACTTCATGAATATCGCGAACGAATTTACGGAGAGTAGACAGAACAATAAAAAACATAATGATGCAACGCATGACAATATAAAGTATATTGTGTTAGCGATCTCCATACAATATGAATTTGTCGAAACTTTCGATGTAAAAATACGCTTTTTTTAATTGCGTATTGCATCATATAGGTCAGTATAGTGCAGGTATACATTGGCAAGTAACAAAACCACCTAAAGGAATTTTAAAAAGTCTGTTTTTGCAATGTGTCCTTTTTTAATGAGAAGCAAACTGAATACTCTTGACAGAGCGTATCCAATATTCATTTTACTCAGTTGTTACGTCAACCTCTCTTTTATCGAAAAAATTACGGATAGAATGATTGCGCCAGAAGAGGACTAGCGGTGAGATAAACGCTCTGGCTACGCCCGGTTTTTGTAGGATAAGAATTTTATTGAAACAAGAACCACTGTTTGACATAGATAAAATGATCCGGCTAGGAGTGAGGTAGTTAATCGTCCTCGCTACGCCCCGTTTTTATTGGAACAAGAACTCAAATAAATAGAACCACTGTTTGACATAGATTTATTACTTTATTTAAAAAAAAAAAAGAAGCCATTTTACATAATTAGGGAAAACAAAATAGAATTACTTGCACATATGATTGACACAAACATTCACAAAAGTAAAAAGTCTCAAAACCAATACACAATTTTCGTCGCTGAATATGTTCACCTTTCTTGGGAAAGCATTGGAAATACAATGAACGAAAGGGCCAATTATTGTTTCAATTACTTTTATTTATAATCGATCAAAAAAACGTTATTTTTAAAAGAACGTGTTACTTAAGACATAATATTAGGATAAAAAGTATCGGAGCCTTGTATTTACGTGCACGAGTTTATAGGCTGTAACTCTATAATATGGTATTTAATTTAGGTTTTTCATTATATTATTAATTTTAATAATATTTAACAACAATAATATTGTAATCTTTTATATTATTGTCTTAAAATAGGCAGCGGATT
Source organism: Himalopsyche phryganea (assembly GCA_022494535.1). Taxonomy (NCBI): domain Eukaryota; kingdom Metazoa; phylum Arthropoda; class Insecta; order Trichoptera; family Rhyacophilidae; genus Himalopsyche; species Himalopsyche phryganea. The sequence goes on along the minus strand of JAGVSL010000162.1, from coordinate 722,748 downwards.
TATAAAACAAGTTCTTTTTTTAATTAAATCATCATTAATAGAAATATTTTATTATTTATAAGCCAACCTCCATCAGAACGTGGCATTCCTGTTGGAAGACGGGAAACAAGATGCCATTGCGATACAAACTTGAATTGAAGTGTTGTAAAAATTATCTTGCAAAACACCCCTTAATACTATTTTTAATATCCAATGTATTAACCACATAAAGAATTAAGTTGACTGGTTTCGAATAAATCGTATTGTAAATTAATATTATGGTCACTTTTAAATGCTTTGAGTTGTTATATATAAACCTTTCCGTATTCATTTTGTAACAATGAGTTACTTCGGCATTTAAACCTTTAAATTATCTGTTAATTAGCCCATACAAAAAAAGAAAATTTTGCTTTTGGTGAATAAAATAGTTCTACATATAATTGAAAATTAAAAATACATCATAGTTGACATTTTCATCATTTCATTTGTTTTGTTGTTGTTATTTCAAGTTAAACACACAAAATATGGCGTAAATTAATTACCTAATACTACATAAAACCATATTTCTTTTTGAAATTGTCATTTCGCTTTGAAAATGCGCTTACATGACGAAACCTACACGGTAACGGAATGTAAGTGCATAGGATCCGAAAAAGGGAAAGGCAAAAACATCTGAAATCACATATTGGTCGTGTTTGTAAGTTTTCTATGTGAGACATCACCTTAAGGATGTCATATTCATTGCATGTCTAATATTGTTTGGAAATCCTGCACAAAGTATTAAGAGAAAATATTCATTTATGATGAAATATATGACAAAATTTATAGATTTTTAGCCATTTTGTGAGATTAATTGAGTCTTTTTGCGAGATCTGAACGTAAGTTAAAACGGCATTTAACCAGAATGTTTATTTTTGTGTTTCCTCAAGCCAAATTCATTCGCAGATTTATAATCGCATTGGTCACATTTGAATGGCTTCTCGCCAGTATGGGTCATTTTATGCGTTTTTAAGATATGGTTACGGTTGCATTTAAATTCGCATTGATCACATTTAAATGGCTTCTCGCCAGTATGTATTATTTTATGTTTTTTCAAGTTTGCAAACTGAGTGGACTTAAAGTCGCATTGGTCACATTTAAATGGCTTCTCGCCAGTATGTAACATTTTATGTTTTTTCAAGTTTGCAAACTGAGTGGACTTAAAGTCGCATTGGTCACATTTAAATGGCTTCTCGCCAGTATGTAACATTTTATGTTTTTTCAAGTTTGCAAACTGAGTGGACTTAAAGTCGCATTGGTCACATTTAAATGGCTTCTCGCCAGTATGTAACATTTTATGTTTTTCAAGTTTGCAAACTGAGTGGACTTAAAGTCGCATTGGTCACATTTAAATGGCTTCTCGCCAGTATGTAACATTTTATGTTTTTTCAAGTTTGCAAACTGAGTGGACTTAAAGTCGCATTGGTCACATTTAAATGGCTTCTCGCCAGTATGTAACATTTTATGTTGTTTCAAGTTTGCAAACTGAGTGGATTTAAAATCACACTGGTCACATTTAAATGGTTTCTCGCCAGAATGTAACATTTTATGTATTTTAAAGTAAGAAGAAAATTTACATTTAAAATCGCATTGGTCACATTTGAAAGATTTCTCGCTAGAATGGGACATTATATGCTTTTTTAAATGATGAAAATAAATTGTTTTAAAATCACATTCGCTACAATTGAATGCCTTCTCGCTAGAATGAATGCTTTTATGTGTTTTTAACGCATAAGAATAGATGGAGTTAAAATCGCAATGATGACATTTGAACGGTTTCTCGCCAGTATGTAGATATTTATGTGATTTTAAGTTACTTAACTGATTTGATTTATAGTCGCATTGATCGCATTTGAATGGCTTCTCGTCGGTGTGTAACATTTTATGTTTTTTTAGGGCACTCGAATGAATGGATTTAAAATCACATTGGTCACATTTGAACGGTTTCTCGCCGGTGTGTATTAATTTATGTATTCTTAGTGCATTAGAATATATGGATTTAAATTCGCAATGGTCACATTTGAAAGGCTTCTCGCCGGTGTGTAACAATTTATGTGTTTTTAGGGGATGAGAAGAAATAGATTGAAAATCGCATTGGTCACATTTGAAAGATTTCTCGCCAGAATGTGACATTTTATGCTTTTTTAAGTGATAAAAATAAATTGTTTTAAAATCACATTCGCTACATTTGAATGCCTTTTCGCTAGTATGTAACTTTTTATGTGTTTTTAAGGCAAAACAATCGATGGAGTTAAAATCGCAATGATGACATTTAAATAACTTCTCGCCAGTATGTCGCAATTTATGTGATTTTAAGTTACTTAACTGGTTTGACTTGTAGTCGCATTGATCGCATTTAAAAGGCTTCTCGCCGGTGTGTAACAATTTATGTGTTTTTAGGGCATTACAATGAATGGATTTAAAATCACATTGGTTACATTTGAACGGTTTCTCGCCGGTGTGTATTAATTTATGTATTTTTAGTGCATGAGAATAGATGGTTTTGAATTCGCAATGGTCACATTTGAAAGGTTTCTCGCCGGAGTGTAGCATTTTATGTGTTTTAAGGGCATGAGAATAGATGGATTTAAAATCGCACTGGTCACATTTGAACTTTCCCTTAACAATATGTGACATTTGATGTATTTTTAGTTTAGCACGTTGAATAGATTCAAAATCGCACCGGTTACATCTGAACACCTTTTGTAGTTTATCTTTTAATCTAGCTGATCTATTTTTCACATGAAATTCCGATTCATGGACAGCTATATGTTGCTTAAGTAAATTTGCTTCTGGGAATACATAAAAACAAACTTTGCACACAAAATTCCTCTCGTGAAACAAACCGTTTTCCAGCAATACCACATCAATCACTTTGCGCTGTAAAATTTCCGTCTTTAGTAATTGTTTGTTTACATCCGGTGGAAGCAGTTCATCAGAAGGTGAAGGTGAAGAAGGTTCATTGGATGTTGGAAACTTAAATGAAGAAGAAAACACAATTCAGTTCAGGAAGTACATTTTTAGTACTTGGTTTATCACTAACGTGACGCGTTTCGCGTCTTTAAGAAGAATCTTTAGACTAACCATATCGCAAGGTTATTTATTTCTAAGGTAAACGATGATTCTAATTCTTACATTAAAAATAAAGGATGGGGTAGGTTTTATTCCATTCTACTGGACAGTGGGGGGGTGAGACATTAATACTGATAAGTTATTGAGAAGACCCGGATCGAAGAGAGGCGAATGACTGGTTATCGAACGTCCTGGAAGGTCTAGGATCTCAGACAAACGCCATTTCAAATCCGGTTAAACGCTTATTTATATTTAATCGAACAGTGGTTTACAAAACACAAAAAATTGATTCTAAATTAACATTTACTTAACACATGAATTTACTTTAAGTTATAATGCAAATGGCACGAAAAACAATTTTAAATTACGTCCCATTCGAAACAAACACAAACAATTCACATCGTCACCGGTGCGGCCACGGCCAGCGGCTAGGCCGCCTCGACAGATCGTAATCGATTGACCATACATACAATTAAAAGGACTCCCTGCGTCATCGGAACTACCCCTTTCCGTCAAAAATGGACTCGTCCAGCGGACGTGCCGCCGGCTATTGAACGAGCACCCTTCGCAACAGAGTCGGGCCAATTCAATTTCTGGTGTTTTGAGGTGAAAATCTCAAGGGAAATAAATTTAAAAGTGGTGAGCCGCCTGTTATATTTAAAATGTTATTTACTAATACCAGATTGCTGTCGATGGAATTTTCTACGTTATTATTTTTATTAAAATTATGTTAATTTTAGATTTAATTTAATTCGCAAACTTAGACATCTTATACAATGTGCTCTTTAACTCTAATATTAAAGCTTCTACCTGCTTGTCCTACATAGGACGCTTGACAGTCTCCACAAGAGAGGCGATATATGCCACAATGTGACAATGATTCTATTCGATCTTTAATTTAATTAATTTAGTTAGATTGGAGATTAAAATGGCGATGTTTTCAGAGAGTCACATTAAGTATCATAACCAGTGGGATAACATAATTATCAATACAAAAATTTCATAGATTGACGTTTGTCAAACATGTGGGAGAGTCCAAAAGAAATTGTTTTATTTTCTTTTAAATGTTTTTCCAGAGAGAATTTACACTTGAGGTGACATTGACAATAAATGGATTAAAGAATGATTAACCATTGACAATAATTACCTTATCCGGATTCTGTTGAGAATATGAACACTCTCCGGATTGAAAATCTTCTGTTTTAATTTCCTTGCAGTGTTGATATTGGATTTCTTCTTCTGATTTGACGTCCTGCGACTTTTTTGAAGCCTCCTTAAACAAAAATATATAAAACTGCATTCAGTAATGGTGAATCGTCATAACAATCATTCATTCTTCTCACTGTTTGTGATTAAATCGTCTAATAACTTATCTTTCAAAAGATTAAAGTTAGAAGTATGGTAACAGTTTGTTGTTCATTGTAGAAACGCACCGTTTTTATGATTGTATGGCTAGGAGGGCTTTATAAATCTATTAAAAAATCATATAATAATATTTTCCGCAATGGGGCTCAAGCTCGTGGAAGCCACAACCGAAAAGGAAGAACACGAAAGGGCGTTTAATATACGGCATAATTGAGTCGGACAAACTGTCATCGACGAAGAAAGCTATTACAACACGATTATTATTTTCTACTCAAAGATAGATTAAATGCAGCAAAAGACGAGGGGAAATATTTAAAATATATGATTTTCATAGCGATTGAACGAGTAAAAGCTGTTTGAGATTACCATGTTCGCCTCGCGATGGTCGCCATTGTCGATTATTTCTTTCTGCTTGACGAGTGCCTCGTGTTTTATGTCAATTGAATAATATTCCTCAGTCCAGAAGGTATCCGTTTTATTTTGATGATTATCATTATTACAGGCGGTCTGTAATTCATTAGATGACAATAATTCATCTTCCGGTTCAATTTTAATATCCATTACAAGGTTGTTCACACCAAATTATTAGCTATTGACTTAATAAAGCGACACGACGGACAGAAATGTTATTACCATAAACTAAAATTAATTCTATTTTCCTATATAGCATAGCCAGTAATTGACACCATGCAAAATTGATAATGTAATAAGTAAAATAAGAAAATTTGGATTATTGATATTTTGTACACTTCCATGTATTTTATCATTAACGACGCGGGTTTCGCCTTTCGGTATCTTCAGGCATTCGAGCGCACGAATGGACTCGAACTGACGTCAGTACGTGTGCTCGAATGCCTGAAGATGCCGAAAGACGAAACCCGGGTCGTTAGTGACAAAATACATGGAAGTTTACAAAATCTCAATAATCCAAATTTGATATTGAAATTCCATCAATCACCCTCAGTCGATTTCTTAAATTATAAAATAAGAAAAGTTCGATGCATCCAAACATTATATAACCTTTTCTAGAACTAAATGAAAAACCTAAATCGTTTAAATGAAACATAAATCCATTTAACAACTTTTAATTCAAATAATCATGTAAAAAAATTCAAGGCGTTTAACAAAAAATCAGAGGCTTTTGTTGAAAATGTGTCTTCAAATAAAACCAGATTATTTGTCTATGCATGCACCATTGAATCACAAAATATTAGCAAAGAATTGTTGTCTATCATATTAAAACTTTTCGTCAACGTGTTCACAGCATAGAGTATAATATACCTTTGTTTACAGTTTTAAAATTCCATCAAACAGCGAAGTGAAAATCGCGAAATGGATATCAAAAAAGAACCGGACGATGAATTCCTAATGTCATCGAATACACCAGAGAAGGCCTACGTTGGCGAAAATCATCACAGATATTCGAATGACATCTGGAATGAGGAATATTCCATTGATATCAAATACGAGCCACTCGTGAAACAGGAAGAAAGACTTGCCGATGACGATAATCACGAGGCGGAAATGGTAATCTTAAATAATATTTTAGTAAATGTTTATTAGCAGGGGCAAGGCCTAAAAATGATATTTTTCACCGAAAATCACACACAATGATGAGTTAAGTTGTAGTGCGCTATGTTATGGTTGGTCTGGCTTAGTTTTTTCTACTCTAAAACATTAAAGGTTTCTTACCTGGCCGATCCTGTGTCCGCACCGGCCTTCCCTATGGGATATATTAAAACTGAACGGAATCCCAACCAAAATTATCGCCATCATCAAATTCATGCACGAGGGCAGTGAATGTTGTGTTAGAATCGGCGACTTAACGACGGAATGGTTTTGGGTTTCAACCGGGGTCAGATAGGGCTGTGTTCTGGCTTCGTTTCTCTTTATAATAATCATCGACTTCATCCTGAGAAAGTCAACTCCACCCGACTGAGGTGTATGCTAAAGACGCTGTCATATTTGACAAAACTATTGAGGGTATTCAGAAAACAATGGACAGGCTGCAGAGCAACTAGTATCGTATTGGCCTCAAAGTCAATGCGAGTAAAACCAATGTGGTTTGCAACAGTTTCTGTCTGCACCCAGACTACCCTCTGACTAGCGCGGGGCAAGACATCGAGAGAGTCGACGGCTTCAGGTACTTGGGGGTACACATCACGGGAGATGGCAATCCGATCAGGGATAGCTGAGCAACCTACAACCTGGGCACAAGGTAGCCGTATACTGGGCTTTGAAAACAGATGATTGCGGCAAATACTAAGGGAACGGTGGTTTTAGTTTGTCAGGAACCCAGAGGTAAGAGACCAACCTCATTACATCCCAAATAATCAAAGTGACGTTGGACCTGACTTGGACACGTGCTGTGGATGCCTCAGGAAAGCCTGAATCCTGCCTCTCTTCTACCAATCAGATGGATTCGTCGCCCTGGAAGGCCGCTAATGACCATCCATAGGACGTATTCGGCGGAGCTACGGGTCGCTGGGATGACCTAGGAGGAAGCGAGGAGACTGGCGGAGGATAGAGAAGCTTGGAGAAACCGTGTATTTAAAAAAAAACATTGAATTTTGCATACTTTCGTAGCTGTCATATCAGGCCGCCATTTTTTTTGAGATTTGTAAGATTAGGTTAGGGTAGGTCTTAAAAGACATGAAAGTTTGCGACAAAACCTCGTTAAACCTATATTCCAACGTTTCTTTCGTGATTCACGAATATTTTCCATATTTTTGCGTTAATAAAAGATTATATCACCGTAAAACATATCGTTTTGTGTAGTTTTCAGAGAAACATATCAGTTTAAAGCCTTTTAGCTGCTAATAGACATTTGCGAATAATTTTATTATTTCAATAGTTTTTAAATTAAATATATAATCACAATTGTAAACGGCGTTTCGTGGTTTATATTATAAATCATATTACCTCCAGGCCATGTTTTTTGATGGCATCTCTTTAAGATATCAAGATTTGTTTGTATTAATAATATTAAGTATATTTTTCCACTCCGTCTTCCAAATAGAGCCTTATTCTAACCTAAACAGGCAATGAGTTTCGATCGCAGATAGCTGGATGTTCTTCTAAGAAACAAATGTATATATGCATAGGTAAACACACTAAACTGAACAAGAAAAAACAGAACAATTTGATGGTAATATTTTTGTCGTATGTATTATTTTTTAGACATGAGTGACTTCTTGAGTTTGGAAAATCAGATATTCTTTTCCTTATGAAAGCTTTGTAATATTTACTTCCGTATTGTGTTTTCTTCTTAATTTCAGTTCCCATCTACCAATGCTAAGTCTGCAGCTACCATCCACGAACTTCCAACTACCAATATTGAAATATCATCGACGAACTCGTCTCAGAATCAAATTCCGTTTGTAAACGAACAATACATAAAAACAAAAATTACATCAAGTGAAGTGGTCACTGTGGTTTCAATGGAAAATGGTTTGTTTCATGAGAGAAATTTTGTATGCAGTGTTTGCTTAAATATATTCCCATCATCGCATTTACTAAATCAACATAAAACTGTTCATAAATCAAAATTTCATTTAAAAAATGAATCCGGTAAATTAAAAGACAAATTACGAAAGGCGTTCAATTGCAATCAGTGTGATTTCAAGTCATCTCATTTGAATGGCTTTAAAATACATAACGCGTTGCATACTGGCGATAAACCATTCAAATGTAACGAATGTGACTTTAAATGCCATCAGTTTCCCAACTTAAAAAGACATAAAATGTTACATGCTGACGAGAAACCATTTAAATGCGATCAATGCGATTTTAAATGCACGCAGTCTTATCACTTTAAAACACATAAAACGTTACACACTGGCGAGAAACCATTTAAATGTGATCAATGCGACTTTAAATGCATTCAGTTTTCAAACTTGAAAAGACATAAAATGTTACATGCTGACGATAGGCCATTTAAATGTGATCAATGCGATTTTAAATGCACGCAGTCTTATCACTTTAAAACACATAAGACGATACATGCTGACGAGAAGCCATTCAAATGTGACCAATGCGATTTTAAATTCAACCTGTCTAGTAGCTTAAAAAGACACACACATTTACATACTGGTGAGAAACCATATAAATGTGAACAGTGCGATTATAAATCAGTACGTAAATGTGACTTGTCACGTCATAAATTTCAACATACCGGTGAAAAACCTTTCAAATGTAATATATGCAATTTTAAATCCACCCAGTCTGGTAACTTAAAAAGACATAAAATGTTACATGATGATTTGTCTTAGAATTAGTAACACGACGTGAAGCTATTGTGCTTATCCTTTTCATTTCTGTGAGTGGTGATGCGGCTTCCTGATGTAATCGTGACGTTGATGAAACCAGGCGATGATTCAATAGTATCGAGCTTTATTTTTTTTGTACAGAAGTGCCATGCACACCCGCCTGAATGCATTTATACGTTAAATATCCATTTTGTGTTTTTATTTATCCTAGAGAGGAAGTGAAACTATTGATGTCACAGATGGTTTTTAATTTCGGTCTGCTTTGACGTCGTGCTGTCATCTGCTTCTTTTTTCTTCTGGTCCGGATCCTGACGTCATTAAACTGAAAAGCGGGAACGAAAGGGGAGGAACATCAGGTGTAACTCTTACCAATCGAAGAGCTTAAAAAAACAATAAATTCTAGATACTGGCGAGAAGGCATTCAAATGTTATCAAAGCGATTACAAATCTGTGGCTGCCTTTGCATTAAAGAAACACAAAAGTAAACTTTAACGGTTAAAATTTACGTAAAGATCTCGCTTAAAGACATACTTAATCCCACATAATGGCTTTAAACCACTCACTTTGAATTTCTTAATATTTTTTCAACCGCTATCATAAAGATGAATTTATTCAAGCCCGGGATACCATTAGGTTTCGACACGATCCTTAGCGAAAACGTAATTATTTGTCAAAGAGATATGTTTTATGAAATAGCCATAATCTCTAAATAAATATATTTTTTGATACTTTGTTAATACTTTGCTATTTTTTACCGTTTTTTAACAAAGACCTACCTTTTTTAAGTTGACCTTTGTGTTAGATTTCCAAACAATATTAGATATGCAATGAATATAACATCCTTAAGGTGATGTCTCACATAGAAAACTTAAAAACACGACCAATATGTGATTTCAGATATTTTTGCCCTTCCCCTTTTCAGATCCTATGCACTAACATTCCGTTACCGTGTAGGTTTCGTCATGTAAACGCATTTTTAAAGCGAAATGACAATTTCAAAAAGAAATATGGTTTTATGCCATATTAACTTGAAATTAACTATGCGAAATTATCGAAAGACTCAAGAATCGAAATTCTTCATAGCAGAACAAGTTCGAAACGTGTCTCGGTGCCGTTTGAAACAAAACAAATGAAATGATGAAAATGTCAACTATGATGTATTTTTAATTTTCAATTATATGTAGAACTATTTTATTCACCAAAAGCAAAATTTTCTTTTTTTGTATGGGCTAATTAACAGATAATTTAAAGGTTTAAATGCCGAAGTAACTCATTGTTACAAAATGAATACGGAAAGGTTTATATATAACAACTCAAAGCATTTAAAAGTGACCATAATATTAATTTACAATACGATTTATTCGAAACCAGTCAACTTAATTCTTTATATGGTTAATACATTGGATATTAAAAATAGTATTAAGGGGTGTTTTGCTAGATAATTTTTACAACACTCTTCAATTCAAGTTTGTATCGCAATGGCATCTTGTTTCCCGTCTTCCAACAGGAATGCCACGTTCTGATGGAGGTTGGCTTAAAAATAATAAAATATTTCTATTAATGATGATTTAATTAAAAAAAGAACTTGTTTTATAAATCCGCTGCCTATTTTAAGAGAAAAATATAAAAGATTACAAAATTATTGTTGTAAATTATTATTAAAATTAATAATATAATGAAAAACCTAAATTAAATACCATATTAGATAATAAATGTAAAAAATACATATTATAGAGTTACAGCCTATAAACTCGTGCACGTAAATACAAGGCTCTGATACTTTTTATCCTAATATTATGTCTTAAGTAACACGTTCTTTTAAAAATAACGTTTTTTTGATCGATTATAAATAAAAGTAATCGAAACAATAATTGGCCCTTTCGTTCATTGTATTTTCAATGCTTTCCCAAGAAAGGTGAACATATTCAGCGATGAAAATTGTGTATTGGTTTTGAGACTTTTTACTTTTGTGAATGTTTGTGTCAATCATATGCGCAAGCAATTCTATTTTGTTTTCCCTAATTATGTAAAATGGCTTCTTTTTTTTTTAAATAAAGTAATAAATATATGTCAAACAGTGGTTCTATTTATTTGAGTTCTTGTTCCAATAAAAACGGGGCGTAGCGAGGACGATTAACTACCTCACTCCTAGCCGGATCATTTTATCATTAATTTCTATAATATATTAGAGGTTGAGCAATTGAGTAAAATAAATGCTAGATACGCTGTCAGGAGAATATATTTTTTATTTCATAAGGCTTTCCTAGTTGTAGTTGAGAGAAAAATGCAACAAAAATATCAATTAACGTTTAGAATTAGACCGAATGATGACAAAGGTACTCTATTCACAATGGATGGAATGTCCTAATTAACCTTTTCCAGTCCGTGCTTAAAAAATTATGTGTCACTTGGACTTGGTCATGTATTGAGCATTGTTAAAGTTAATTTTAATCGCTTTAAAAGGTTTATTCTGTTTTAAAATATCATATTGTTACCGTTTTACACTTTGTTTTGTGTCTAGAGCTTTCAATTTACATATTTTCATGTAATATAATCGAGATATGGACGACATGGAAAAATCACGTCACATAAGCTGCGGGCATGTCTCGCTTTTACCCTATACAGTCCGTTTCAAATGTAAACTTGACGAGTTGACTCATATTATAACAAACACAAGCAAGCGAGTGACGTGGTGTTCTCTCTTTCTCGCTCAATCCCATGTAAAGTGAAGCGTGCGAGGGCTTGCGGGCGCACTCTCTTGTATCTTGACAAGCAAAGATGCATCCGGTCTTCTCTCCCTCTAATACAATTTCTCGGTTTGTCTCAACTTAACAAATATGTATTGTGTCATTTTCATGGAGTTCGGAACAAATTGTCATCAGAGTTTTGTAATTTTATTAATTTAATGATGAAAACATTGAATCGAACCACTTATTTATTTTAATTTTATTACATAACTATTTTATCTACAAATAGCTAAAACCATAAATTTATATAAAACGTAATAAGCGAGATATTAATGTTTTCAACTCTTTTGGCAATCTTGGTAACGGGAAGGTTAATATGATAAGAAAGAAGTTTGAAATGGCTCTGTTACAAAAAAATGTGTTCAAATTTTGACAAACATGTTTTTGTGTCAGTAGTTGACCATGCCAAATGAGAGGGTTTCATAACAAACTTTCATTAGAGCTTCCTGTAAGACAGGCATTGGTTGAATCAAGTAGCATATACTTACATCCACTGATATCGATAACAATTCTCTTAAGAAATTCAAATTAAATTACTTAAGGTATAAGATGTTGTTTTTAAATGCCCGCTATGACACCCCAATGAAATAAATTTTGATGTGTTAGTTCCTCAATCCGACAAAAGATGGTTTTACTTGTCTGAACTGTACAATTTAGAGTAGTCCTGCGTATTCGTTTCATATTTTGGCACTTTTATTGAAAAAGGTCAACCATTGGTACATTTACCTTAGAAGTAATAAAATAATAATATAATTTAAGACATCGACTGAGGGTGCTTGATGGAATTTCAATATCAAATTTGGATTATTGAGATTTTGTACACTTCCATGTATTTTGTCACTAACGACCCGGGCTTGACAGTTCGAGTCCATCCGTGTGCTCGAATGCCTGAAGATGCCGAAAGGCGTAACCCGGGTCGTTAGTGACAAAATACATGGAAGTGTACAAAATCTCAATAATCCAAATTAAATAATAATATATTTGTAATTGAATATTTAAGAAATTCCCTGTGTATTGTTACCTTTTATCGTGTTTTTAATGGCATATACTTATCTTTTTTTTTTTCATGTCCGCTCCCAATGTGGAGCATATGGTCTCCTAATGGAGGTATCTTAACAGAGTTTTTCTACGAGAACTGCTTGTTACTCAGTTGCTCAACTTCTCTTTTTTTTTCAAAGAGAGTAGGGATAGAAGGATAGGGCTATGAGAGAACTAGTGGTTAGCTAATCGCTCTAGCTACGCCCCGTGAGGATGGGAGAGGTGGGAGGGAGGGAGGACTCAGACTACGCAAAGAAATTCATAAATCGATTGAAAGATCGATATATGAAAACCGTTCGCACCGGGAATCGAACTCGAGACATCCGTAACCGTAGCCAGCGACGCTACCAACTGCGCCACGGACGACGACTTTCCACCACCAAAAGAAAGATCAAGGTAGTTTTTGTACAGCTTTCAGAGAGGCCACGGCAAAAGACCGATCACAGGAAAAGTTTCACCAGCAGAGAGTCAGGTGTGAGAGGTTAGTAATTAAATCTTATAACAGATATTATTGAGTCGGCGCTCGTGATTAAGGAGTTAAGTCGCGCGTTTCCGACTTTTTTCGAGCTTTCGGTCGGTGGGGGAACGGCGGAAAGTCAAGTTTGAAGAGTTTGTCGGTTAAAAGTTTAAAAATCACGAGGTGTTTTTCAAAAATTAATGTAAAGTTGAGCGTCTGAGAGTATTAATCTATTGTTGTATAGAGTAATTGAATCTAATTGCGAACTGTAATTCCCAAGCCTAAGCTGTAGCAATAAAGTAAATACGATTTTAGAGATTTTGAGTTTCCATTGTTCGAGGTTGGACACTTCCGACCTGTAGCCGAGGGTAGCTGTGTGTGTGTGTTTAAGAGAGGAAGTGAAGTGTTGCTTACCTCTCTGGAGAACTTCTGTGCGGCGTCGCGAATGTGTGTCATTGCCTCTAGGGAAACTTTTGTCCTTAAGACTCAGTATTATTTTACTAATACTAACATTAAAAAATCGGCTAAATTAACAATACACGTAGCTCGTCGCTGAAATTTTAATGTCCCTAAAAAATGATTCGTTGTTGCTGGTAATTGAGCGATGCCGTTATATAATTCTTAAAGTACAGTTGAATATTTTTTAGCTTATAATACAATTTAAAAAAATATCTGTCCTAACAGCTGACAAGTATTAGAAAATGTGCCAAGTATACAAGTAGCCAAAATACATGACAGGTTAAACAATATTAAAGGACCAATAATTTGTGCTGTCAAACGACACGATTGAACACATTTGAAATACCATTGTCCACGCTAAAGTTTTCAATAGTCGTGGGTCATTTTAACCTTTACGATATCTGAGACCGATATTCATTGCTAATCAAGGAATCATAAATCAAATACTATCGCTTCCGCTAACGACAATGTCAAACCGTTATGATTATAGAATATAATTTAAAACATCGACTGAGGGTGCTTGATGGAATTTCAATATTAAATTTGGATTATTGAGATTTTGTACACTTCCATGTATTTTGTCACTAACGACCCGGGTTTCGCCTTTCGGCATCTTCAGGCATTCGAGCACACGAATGGACTCGAACAGAGAGACAGTAAACAGTGTCTAACGCTTATATAGAAGATAAAAATGCGACAAATATCATTTACGAGGCAATACATTATACGTCTGAGAGCCACACCGATACCTGAGTTAAAATTCCGGAAATCGCCCTAATCCTTATTTTGTAAACACCATATTAACAGAGTGGCGTTGCCGAAGGCGAATTGCCGCCTTTCAACTTCCCTTAGAAATACCAGTGATTTTACAATTATAATAGTATTGTGGGTTTTGACGGGATGTAATTCGACGAATGGGTAAATATATACAATCAATCCACATTTGGTGACATCTGTTAGGTGTTTCACCGTATCGGATATAATAGCGGAGAATTAGGAAGGTTCAGCTGCTCATTCAAGATTGGTAATGAGTTTAACTGGGCTCTATTAATTTCTAAAATTTCCTGATAAAATAATTTATGATCCCCCATGTTTTTATGCAACAGTTTAACCCCATCATCCGCATTAAACGTATGGTTCTCCATTAGCAAGTGATTTGCGAATGTTGAAGTTTCTTTTTTTAATCTAAAGGCAGCTAAATGTTCTGATACCCTTATATCTAATGTACGTGTGGTTTTACCCACATAGAAATGTTGGCAATCATTGCATTGTAATTTATAAATACCAGATTTGTTCTTAAAGTTTACTCTATCTTTATTGTTAATAAGTAATTTGCCTAGAGAGTTTTTGCAATAGAACGCCGGTCTAACACTATCAGCGAGTTGTTTTTTAATTTTAAAGCTTGTACAACCTAAATAACTAATTCTATGCCAGATTCTGGGGCGGTCTGTGTCTTTAGACAAGTTCCCGAAATATAGCATCTTTTCTGCTAATTTACGTTGTTTTTTTGATACAATTTTTAATTTTGAAAACGAACTAAACATTATTAAACAAATTGCCATTAATAATGGCTATGAGGCGTCTCTTATAGATAGTCTGGTAAACGACTCTTCACACATAAAATCAAAAGGACTCTCTCATCGCCGGAGCCACCCCTTTCCATCAAAAATAAACCCGTCCAGTGAACGTGCCCGCAGGCGACGACGATCGCCCTTTACGACAGTTGGGTCGATTTCTCCGAATCATTGTCATTCCCGCTGTGCGTTTTCAGTTATGGAATATAATAAAACTTAACAAAAATACCAGGGTGTCACAAATTTGTCACCCGAACCAGACCCTAAGTCCATATTTCCAACGACATTCATAGCACATGTGAAATAAATTACTAAAGTTATAAAAACTGTTGCCTTATGGCTGACTTATGACCCCAATATAGTCCGAATCTAAATTGCTTTTACCCGCCCGTGACCAGACCTGTAGAGAACTCTATTTGGAATATACAATATTTTTTGTTTTTTCGTTCTGTTCAGAGATGTCGTTGGTTGTGCGTATTTTGATTATTTTAAGATTTTGGATTTGTAATTTTTTTTTTCAAGGGTTTACGCACAGCAACTCACCAAAGTTTGATCGAAATCGGATAAATGGTACAGGAATGCATAAATAACAAACAAACAAATCTTTATTTTTTTTATATATATAGATTACAGTTTTTATTAAAGAGCGGCTTCAAAGTGAATCTACCTTTAGAGAAACAGTTTGAGAAGGTTGATAAAAAGTGAGTTATCTTTAGCAATAATACAAGATTTAATGTAACCTAATGCGAGAAGAATACCTCGTTTTAAAATGGCATTGGTCAAACTTCAAAGGTTTTTTACCGGAATGTTTATTTTACAATTTCTCAAGTCACCTAGATTAAAAATTACATTCGAAATTCTAAGATGGGTTCTCGCCAGTTTGTAACTTAATATGTTTATTAAAGTAATCAAAACGGATGCGTTTAAAATCGCTTTGGTCTTATTTGAATGGTTTCTCGCCAGTATGTACCATTTTATGCCTTTTTAAATAACTGGAAAGGGCGCATTTAAAATCGCACTGGTCACATTTAAATGGCTTCTCGCCAGTGTGTAAAATTTTATGTATTAATAAGTAATCAGAAAGGGCGCATTTAAAATCGCATTGACCACATTTGAATGGCTTCTCGCCAGTGTGTATCATTGTATGCTTTTTAAGAGATTGAGACTGAAAGCATTTAAAATCGCATTGATCACATTTGAATTGTTCGGCGGTATGTACCATCTTATGCCTTTTTAAGTAAATGGAAAGGGCGCATTTGAAATCGCACTGGTCACATTTGAATGGCTTCTCACCATTATGTAGCACTTTATGTGTTTTTAAATGAACAGAATTGGCACTTCTATAATCGCATTGGTCACATTTTAATGGCTTTTCATCAGTATGTACCATCTTATGCTTTTTTAAGTAAACAGAAAGGGCGCATTTAAAATCGCATTGGTCACATTTAAATGGCTTCTCGCCAGTATGTAGGATTTTATGTATTTTTAAGGTGCGAGACCGGTTGCATTTAAAATCACATTGTTCACATTTGAATGGCTTCTCGCCAGTGTGTAAAAGTTTATGTGCTAATAAGTAATCGGAAAGGGCGCATTTAAAATCGCATTGATCACATTTAAATGGCATTTCGCCAGTATGTAACATTTTATGTTTCTTAAGAGATTGAGAATGAAAGCATTTAAAATCACATTGATCACATTTGAATTGTTTCTCGGCAGTATGTACCTTCTTATGCCTTTTTAAGTAAATAGAAAGGGCGCATTTAAAATTGCACTGGTCGCATTTAAATGGCTTCTCACCGGCATGTAGCATTTTGTGTGTTTTTAAATGAACAGAATTGGCACTTCTATAATCGCATTGGTCACATTTGAATGGCTTTTTGCCAGTATGTATCATCTTATGCTTCTTTAAGTAAATAGAAAGTGCGCATTTAAAATTGCACTGGTCACATTTAAATGGTTTTTCACCAGTATGTAGCATTTTATGTATTTTTAAATGATCAGATTTGGCACTTCTATAATCGCATTGGTCACATTGTAATGGCTTATCGCCAGTATTAAGCATTTTATGTTCTTTTAAACTGGTTGAATTGGATGATTTTAAATCGCATCCGACCATCTTTTGTGATTTATTTACATTTGTTTTCGATTTATGAACAGTTTTGTGTTGCGTAAGGAGATGTGATGATGGGAATATATTAAAACAAACACAACACACGAAATTTCTATCATGAAACAAACCATTTTCCAGAGTCACCACCGCGAACACTTCACGTTGTAAGATTTTCGTTATTATATATTGTTCGTTAACAAACGGCAAAGAGCGAAATTGATTCTGAGATGAGTTCGTCAATGATACTTCAACCCTAGTAACGGGAAGGTTTTGGGTGGTAACTGCAAGCTTGACTCTGGTAATTGGAAGCTGAAATAAAGAAAAAAAAAAGTTATTTATTGATGCCATGGGCACTTCTAGCTCTCCTCGAACCACCACTGCATTCCGACCTATTATTTTAATAGCGGCGTAATAAATCTAAGGTACATCTTTTCCTTTCAATAAATTGAAAATTCCGTCCGCATAACTTTCTTAAAGATACTTTATTCTACGATTTTGTCTCAGACCTTAAATCTCGATAAACTATAATAAACCCTAATCTAGTCACGGCGTAAAGAAAATAAAACCATTTATTAAAAACAGGTGTCAACTCTGCTAGACTCTTAAATTAAAGTGCAATAGTGTAAGCAGATACTTTGAGAGTGCAATTATTAAAAGAAAAGAAAAATATTTGGACGTTTAATGCATTAACGTATTTATACAGTATATAATAGAAAATTTATTTTTAAAAGAAGTCACAACGAAATAATGCACTTTCATACAAAGATAGAACGCAACAAATTAATCTTTCGTTCTCGGACGTTGTGAGTTTTTGTAAATTATTATTTGACGTTATTTAAAATTAAAAATCCGATTTAACACATGTTTAAAGGCTGAATGACTCATGAAACAATAAGAAGTATTTCAAATGTGAATTCTTCTTTTTCTGCTCGGTGTGCGGTTTTTTCCATGTCCACTTTTTTCCTGTACGGTTTCATCCGTGCCAAGCATGAAGATATGAAGTATATTTAAAATAGAATGCTTTTTTTACTTGCGTATTGCATCATATAGGTCAGTATACATTGGTAAGTGGCAAGAATAAATACACGAATTTCAAAAAATATGTTTTCTTAATGTATCCATTAGTATTAAAGTTTTAAACTCAAAAGGCCGACCACTGGCGACGGCTGATTTCGGAACACTTGCTTTAATCTGTTTCTATGTAATAAATAATGCCCCACAAATAATGCAAGTACCTCGTTTTAAAAAATGTACATTTAAATACAATTGAAAGAATAAATACTGTTTTAAAATACCACGTTCGCCTTGTGATGATAGCCATTGTCAATTGTGTCTTCGTGCTTGATGAGTGCCTCGTGCTTTATATCAATTGGATATTCCACAGTCCAGATGTCATTAATTTTATCCTGATGATTGTCACCGTTAAAGGCGTTCTCTGTTGTATTCGATGACAAAAAATCATCGTCCGGTTCTATCTTAATATCCATTACAAGATTCTTCTCATCGAATTATAAGATAGTAACACGTTTCATTAGATGGTTTAACCATAGACTAATTTGAATTTTATTAATCATTCATTCATTTCGTTCATAGATAATATATGCAAGATGAAAAAGTTGTAAATCAGTGTAGCAATAATTGAGATTCGGATAAAAAGAAAGTACGGCATGAATGGATTTAACGTATAAATTATTACCAATTTTAGCAGTTGAATAAAGAAATTATTTAGTTTTTGTTTATGTATACTTCACTGTCGACAAATTTAATAAATAGATTCAAATAAATATTACTGTTAGGAAATAATTAAAAGATTCCAAATATGAGGTTAGGAAAGTTAATATTGTTTTAGCTCATTGCTCTTACTAAGTTACTATTCGTTTTTATACTCAAATCAGAGAATCTGAATCTAATATTCTGTACATATTATTATCTAGTTTATATTTTGTGTCCATTTATTGATTATTTCTTCTTTTTCCCTTGAATGAAACTTATCGTATTCTTTATGAATTAACTATAATTTATATTGGTTTAGCTATCAACTTATTGCCTTTGACTTGAATATATTTTTTTATTAAAATACTAACATTCGTAAATGATAAATCAAAGAAATTGACACGCCCTGGTTCTTTTTGTTAAGTTTTATTAGGGTCCATAACTGAAATCGCACAGTGTTAACGACAATGATTCCTAGGAATCGGCCGAATTCTTGTTGCGAAGGGCGCTCGTTCAATAACCGGCGGGCACGTCCACTGGACGAGTCCATTTATGGTGGGTCCGCCGATGGAGGATTCCTTTTAATTTTGTGTGGCTAGTCGATAACGATCTGTCGAGCCGGGCTAGCCGCCGGCCGTGGCTGGTACCGGTGACGTAGTGAATTGTTTGTTTTTGTTTTAAATTGGACTTACTTTAAAATCGTTCGTCGTGTCACTTGCATTATAACTTAAAGTAAATTCATGTGTTAAGTAAAGTTAAACGTAGGATCAATTTTAGGTGTTAAGAATAGTATTTTTGTGTATTGCAAACCAATGCATCTTCGATTAAAAATTAACTAAATTAATTAAATCAAAGATCGAATAGAATCATTGTCACAGTGTGGCATATATCGCCTCTCTTGTGGAGACTGTCTAGCGTCATATGTAGGACAAGCAGGTAGAAGCTTTAATATTAGAGTTAAAAGAACACATTGTATAAGATGTCTCAATAGTAATAAGTTTGCGAATCATTAAATTGAAAACTAACGTAATTTTAATAAAAATAACGTAAAAAAACGCCATCGAATATTAGTAATAACATTTTAAATATAACAGGGGCACTGTTAAATTTATTTCCCTTCGGATTTTCACCTCAAAAGACAAGTAATTGATTTTTAATTAGAACATAAGTTATGGTTATTAGTCTATCAGTATTTATGTCTCACCCCCCCCCCCGTAGAGTAGAATGGAATAAAACCTACCCTATCGTCTATTTTTAATGTAACAACAATCAATAATTCAACTTTCTGATATTTATACTTCCGATAATAAGAAGAGGGGTCGTCAATTTGAGTGTTAATTTTTTATTTTTTCTATTTTGTTTCCCTCCACATCGGAAGCGAACATGTAACAAAAACAAACAAGACCAAAATAACAACTATATTTAAAAATAATTATAAATTCATTAATCATACAATGATTCTTATTTGAATGAAACCAATAAAGAAATCTGTTTACAAACAATTTACGTTTTTTGATTTACTTTTAAGCTTGCAAGGAACAAATTGAGACAGCCCAAATTCAGATCGTTGGACTGTTTCAAATACTCACCTTGATGTCACCGCCAACAGAGTAGAAAAAGAAGAGGAAAAATGTATTTACAGTTATGATTTATTGTTGAAGACTCTATGATATGAAACACACAGTCAATAAAGGATAAAATGATTGGGGTAAGGCAGAAGAAGTTGAAGTAAGCTGATCGGACAGGTCACCCTTCGTTTTTAGTATTAGATTTTTAAATAAAATCCCAGATGTTATCCCCTTTACAAATAAATTCATTTATTATTAAAAATTCAATTCTACATAATAGAGAAAAACGAAAAGTGAGTTTTATTGAAGTGTTTTTGCCTCTAAAACCGCGTGTGGTTTTTGTCCTTTCCGTATTGATTCATTAAGTGTTTTAAGTACATTTATCTTTAAAGAAACGGTGAGAGAAACATGATAAATTAAAAAAAATAGTGATTTTCAAAGTAAATTTGTATTTTAAAATGGCATTGGTCATATGAAAAAGGATTTTCAACTGAATGTCAGATCACCTGCATTTATAATTGCATTATTCATACTTAAGTTGAACATTTAATTTATCTATATATATAATAATGATTTGTTTGTTTTTTTGTCCTCTATGCATTCCTCTACCATTTATCCAATTTCGATCTAAATTTAGTGAGTTGTTGTGGGCACACTTGTGTAGGTTTCTGAAGATTTAAATTAAATATAAATCTAAAAAAAAAATCAGATAAATACAACTAGCAAAACCTTTGAAACAGACAACAAAACAAAAAAATATTGTATCTGTTTTCGAAATAGAGATGTGCATGAGATCGGGCTTGGCTCGAGTCGGTCAAGACAATTGAGATTCAGTCCCGAGCAGGGTCCTGTTAAGGAATTCAAATCTAAGACAAATATTTCGTACTGTATTCGGATCATGAATCAGCCATAAGGCAATAGTTTTCATAACTTACATAATTTATTTGACATTTGCTATCAATATCGTTGGATATATGGAAAGAATAACATATATTGTTTGAAAACTATAAATGAATTACTACATTTAAAAATAAACAGAGCTTTTTCGGGTTGAGAAAAAAAATCTAGGCTTCAGGACAGGCTCGGAACGAGTAGTTTTATGAAATTTTGACCCGTGCAGACCTAAATAAAACACAAACTTTCTTTGAGTAGCATTGCAATGCATGCCGGGTACTCACTAGTGTTATATTAAGGTTCAAAATCGGGTGCATTTAAAATCAAATTGGTCTTATTTAAATGTCTACTGGATGGTGTGTATTTTTTCATGTCTTTTTAAGTAAGCAAAACTGGCACTTCTATAATCGCATTGACCACATCTGAACTGTTTCTCGCTAGTATGCAACATTTTATGTCTATTTAAGTAATCAGAACGGGCGCATTTATAATCGCATTGGTCACATTTGAAGGGCTTCTCGCCAGTGTGTAACATTTTATGGGATTTCAAGCTTTTAGACCATGTGCATTTGAAATCACATTGGTCACATTCGTAAGGCTTCTCGCCGGTATGTAACATTTTATGTTTTTTTAACGATATGAAGTGGTTGCATTTGTAATCGCATTGGTCGCACTTGAATGGCGTCTCGCCAGTGTGTAATATTTTATGCTTTTTAAGGGTTTGTGGCTGAACGCATTTGTAATCGCATTGGTCACACTTAAATGGACTCTCGCCAGTGTGTAGCATTTTATGTACTCTCAAACTATGGGCATAGTTGGATTGGAAATCGCATTGGTCGCATTTGAAAAACTTTTCGCCGGTATGTGAGCTTTTATGTTTTTTTAAGGTATGAGACTGGATGCATTGGAAGTCACATAGATCACATTTCAATGGCTTCTCTCCAGTATGTAACATTTTATGTGTTTTAAACCTACGAGACTGAATACATTTAAAATCGCATTGGTCACATTTAAATGGCACCTCGCCGGTGTGTAACATTTTATGACATTTAAGGATTTGAGACTTTGTGCATTTATAATCGCATTGGTCACATTTGAATGGTTTCTCGCCGGTGTGAATAATTTTATGTTTTATAAGGTTACTAGACTCAGCGGTTTTAAAATCGCATTGGTCACATTTGAAGGGCTTCTCGCCAGTGTGTAACATTTTATGTTTCCGTATTGTGTACTTATATGCAGTTTTAAAATTGCATTGGTCACATTTAAAAGGTTTTTCAATGGAATGTTTAATTTTGTGATTTCTCAAACCTGCTCGCGTTGATCTAAAATTACATTTGTCGCATTTAAATGGTTTATCGACACTACGGAACATCTTATGTTGCTTTAAACTATTCGAATTTGATGATTTTAAATCGGATCTTAACGCCTTTTGTGATTTATCAACACGAATTTTCAATTTATGAACAGTTTTGTGTTTTTTAAGTAAATGTGATGATGGGAATATATTAAAACAAACACAACACACGAAATTTCTTTCATGAAACAAACCATTTTCCAGAAACACCACCGCGACCACTTCGCGTCTCAAGATTTTCGTTATTACATATTGTTCTTTAACAAACGGCAACGAATGTACTTGATTTTGAAACGAGTTCATCGATGATAGTTCAATACAAATAGCTGGAAGCTGATGTGTGGTAGCTGCAAACTTGGCATAGGTAATTGGAAGCTGAAATAAAGAAGAAAACATGTCAAATTGGCACTATTTGCTATTCTCCAACCACCACTTCATTCCTCCATTTATCTCCATTCGCTAGTTTAAATTTGGGTAAATAAGTAGGTTCGACGGTAGGTTAAACAGCGTCTATCCACCGCTGCATATAGTCCAGACCATGAGGTGGAGACAATAGGATGCCCCTAACCTCAACAGCCTCTCTTCTATCAGCAGCAAAGTCGTTGCACCATGAACCTGCACGTTTCGTTGTTCTTTAACTTTCTCGTTACCATAGGTGCACCAAGATTTCCAAACGAGTTGAAAACATTAATATCTCGCTATATTAGGTTTTATTTAAATTTAGGGTTTTAGCTATTTGTAGATAAAATAGTGGCACCGCCCCGTACTTCAAAACGCGTCTACAGACTTCCTATTCATGCAAATTTAATGTGTAATATCTCTCCTAAGGCGTTCAAAAAACATTTATCATATTTGGATTATTGAGATTTTGTACACTTCCATGTATTTTGTCACTAACGACCCGGGTTTCGCCTTTCTTCAGGCATTCGAGCACACGAATGGACTCGAACTGAGAGACAGTAAATAGTGTCTAACGTTTATATAGAAGATACAAATGAAATGTTTATATAGAAATGGTTTATAGAAATGAATGGTTTATATAGAAAATACTTAAATTATAATTTATCATATTTGTTTGTTTACCGTTAGCAGTAAACAAAAAGCGGACGATGCTTAGGGAAACGGTCACTTGTCACTCGGCCTACTCCGAGAGTTCTCGTTCGCCGACAAAGCCACAGCGGCTTAGTTCGAAATTTACGACCCTATTGTAAAACCACTTGCTGCGTTTTTTAATTGAAATTGTGTATTTTTTATTGCCATCGAGGAATTTATAAGTATAAACTAACTGCAATTAAAGAGAAATTAAACTGACGGGCGGGTTTTAATAGAAGACGAAGGAACCTGTGAATTATCCTTGTTGACGCTCCACTTCCCCGTCGAGTAGCCTATCTCTCAAAGGTTATGTAATAAAATTAAAATAAATAAGTGATTCGATTGAATGTTTTCATCATTAAATTAACAAAATTACAATTAAAATTTTATATATAAAACGAATAATCACGAAATCTAAAGGTATACATTTTGTATAAGCAAAGTTGAACTTGCCATTTGGGGCGCGCAAACAGAGAGCTCACACAAACCAATTTGGGAATCTCTTTGTCTCTCTAGCCCCTGCCTTTTCGGGTTAGAGTAGCAGCAGACAATCAAACACTCAAACGGATACAATAAAAAAAATAAAAAAAATACCATTTTCTTCTCGTGATTATCGTCATCGTCAATTCCTGCTTGATGCTGCACTAGATCTTCGTGTTTAACATCAATTGAATGTTCCTCATTCCAGATGGCATAGTTCTCACAGGAAGTCATAGATGGTAGTTCAATAGGATTTATGGTGTTAGCAATGGCAGTTCGAAACTAGAACAAAACAGACAACCCAATGTTTTATGATTTAATTAATTGATTGAATCGGTATGTATTAACTTGGTAAAGATTTAAAAAAAATATCGGGGCGCCAATCATTTCCAAACTAGAAAAGGTCATCGGATAATTATCAGAAAGGGCAGGATAAGATTAGTAAAGGATAAGTTGACTTAACTTACGATATCATGGAACAAAGCTAATTCGTACGTAAGTTCGGTAAGTTGCTTTGCAATATTGTAGTTTTTCGACATTAAAATATACCAAATTTTGAAAAAGACAATGCAATTCTCACGAAAATTTAATCTATATATGTAAAAATGAATGTCTGTTTGTTGGTTTGTTGGTTTGTCCGGATCTTATAGGCTCCTAAACTACTCAACCGATCGCGACGAAACTTTCTGGAAGGACTTATTGTCCTATCATGCCGGGAAATATTATATAAAATAAATGTTTGTTTGTCCTTTACGCGTTCCTTTACCATTCATACGATTTCGATGAAACTTCGGTGAGTTGTTGTGCACACACCCGTGAAGGGCTCTGAAGAAAAAAATTGAAAAAAAAATCAAATACGTACATACAGCGATATCAAGGAAAAACCTTCTGATTTATTTGTGTACGCAGCAAACGAAAAACAAAAATATTGTGTTATAACAAGTGTGCTATTGAAACTCGGGTTCGGGTCGGGCTAGACCTGAAGATGATGGGCTCGAAGCGGATAAGTCTATGAAATTTCGGCCTGTGCAGACTTCTAATCCAAAAGCAGTTCAATAAACAGAATTAAAACACAAACCCTTTCTTTCTTTGAGTGGCATTGCAACGCATGCCGGGTACTCACTAGTTAAAATATAAATAAACATTTTGTATTTTATCAGTTGATAATGCTAGTGATGAGCGAAACCGATCCAGATCATTATACACGTGTGGAAGTATTACTAACAAATTGTGTCTTTCCAATAAGGTTGACACATTAAAAGATCGGAATCCCGGAATTGGATGCCCTAATTCCAACACATTATAATTTTTTATTGCTCGTTAAATGTCCTACAGAATTGCATTGTTTTGTGTGGCATTTAATAAAATTGAAATCTAGTGGGATCCGTGACGAAAACCAACGACGTTGACCACTCCACCACCCGCGGTGCATATAAAATAATTACTCCGCGACATATCCGTAACGATTTTTGTGTTTACGATACTTTGGAGTTAAGAGAAATGTCGACTGTATTACCTGAGCTGGTGTCCGTTCGGCATATGAACATTCGCCAACATCGAACTGCTCTTCTTTAAAAGGACGCTCATCTTCATTAGGAATTCCTTTGTAGTTCTTCACTTCAACATCGTCTTCTTGTTTAACGTTTTTGCAGTCTTTTGATACACTCTATGGGAATAAAAGTTACAATTCTACAATAATGATTTTGCATTAAAATTACCTACCGTTGTCGGCGTCCGTGGCGCAGTTGGTTTCGTCGCTGGCTACGGTTACGGATGTCTCGGGTTCAATTCCCGGTGCGGACGGTTTTCATAGATTGATCTTTCAATCGATTTATGGATTTCTGTTCGTAGTCTGAGTCCTCCCTCCTATCCATCCCATCCTCACGGGGCGTAGCGAGAGCGAGTAGCTAACCACTAGTCCTGTCATAGCCCTATCCTTCTATCCCTACTCTCTTCGAAAAAGAAAAGAGAGGTTGAGCAACTGAGTGACAAGCAGTTCTCGTAGAAAAAATTCTGTCAAGATACCTCCATTAGGAGACCATATGCTCCACATTGGGAGCGGACATGGAAAAAAAAAAAAAATGGTGTAATAGTCGCAAGAATGAAATTTTTTTGTGTTGGAAGGCCGAACTACTCTCCTGTCATCTAATAAGGCAGCATTCAATATATATATATATATCATCTTCAACTTTTTAATTTTTAACTATCGGTAGGTCTTATTGAATATAAAAATCAATCTCACAATCAACTATAGTGCAGAAGATAGTTTCGACGATGGTTTCAAGCCGAAATAGCTATCAACTACCTAATAAAAAGTTACTGTATTCTATTAAAATGTAGTTCTACTAAGTTAATACCAATTCAATCAATAAAGAATCAAATTCGTATAAATAGAGACATCTCGGAAAACCTTCTGATTTATTCGTGTACGCACCAGACAGTAACAAAAAATATTGCGTGTCTTAAAGCACTTCAATAAACAGAATTAAAGCACTTTCTTTCTTTGAGTGACATTGTAACGCATGCCAAGTAATCACTTGTTTTCCAAAACAAGTCGATACTATTGTTTCTTATCGATGCGCGACATAACCTTAAATGTTTGTAAAACAATACTGGCGAGATATTGCGAACGAAACATAACAATCATATACAAAATTACGTTAAAATTACCCCTTTTGATTCGTCTT
Organism: Himalopsyche phryganea; assembly: GCA_022494535.1. NCBI lineage: Eukaryota > Metazoa > Arthropoda > Insecta > Trichoptera > Rhyacophilidae > Himalopsyche > Himalopsyche phryganea. The sequence goes on along the minus strand of JAGVSL010000162.1, from coordinate 695,852 downwards.
CGAATTGTTCCTGCTTCACGCGCGCATCTTTTCCATCAGTTAAATGACCCTCGTACCAGCTATCATTCAAATAATTCTGAGGATTCTCTGGTGCATTCGATGGAAATAATACCTCTTCCGGTTCTATTTTGATGTCCATTTTGAGCCACTTAGTGAGAATTTTATCCCTAAACGCAATGTCAATCGACTTGATAAATGCTTGTGACTATAGACAAAAATAATCTATAGAGTGAACGCACAAAGCATAAACAATAATTTATAATTGAAAGGTATCGTATCAAGAGATTGATTGCTTTCATACGAAATCCTAAATACATTATTACGTTTCACCGATAGACGAAAATGAAAATGAAACATTATGAATTTTGAATCACCGCCCCGTGTAACCAAGTTCAAGATGACATAAAGAAGCTATGTTATTATAAGCTTAGATCTTAGATGATAAATATTCAACAATAAAATCGTAATGCGATGATTTTAAATATAAGTTAACTTGGTACGATCATATTTAACAAAAGGAGTATGTTGGGATTTATTGAGATATTTATACGATAATTTACTAATACATTATCAACAATGTAAACGGTAGATATTGTCGTTGTTCTGGAAAAAAACACCAATGAACAAATTGAGTTAGTTTATACAAAAATGTTCTTTTAAACTCTATCGTAGGTATGGAAGAACAAACATATTTTTATAAATTATACTTTTACCTAAATACAGTTTTGTACAAACAAACAAAATGGAAAAAACAAGACTTAAACATTTGACAAACTTCAAAATTCAATTAAGTACTCAAAACTAATATTTTTCAGTTAGTGTCTTCTTCCAGAACAACGACGATATGTCTGTTATACTTTTTATTACGATTGGTTTCGCAACGATACATCGGATAGGTGTTTCAAAAAATTTACCTCGAGATCTAAATCAAATTTTCTTTTTTGTATCAATATTGGAACCTATAGGTAAATCGATATTTTCTTTTTTGAATCTATTCATTCTTCGTCTTCAAGAAAAAATGAGTAAGGAAGCTTATATTTTATTATTATTAGCAGCAGAAAAAATAGAATTTAAAAGATTATAAAAATTTCTTAATTAAAATACAAATAAATAATGAGCGTCATTAAACCTATTTTAATTTTCATTAGGATTGTTTCCGTAATATCAAATATGTATTGATTGAATTGGCATTTACTTGGTAGAACTCCATTATAATGGGATAAAATAATAAAGTATGTAGTTCTACAATTCTTTTTTATTAGGTAGTTTATAGGTATTTCGGCTTTACGCCATCGTCAGAACTATCTTTGAATTAGTTCTGACGATGGCGTAAAGCCGAAATAGCTATCAACTACATGATAAATTTTATCTTAGCAAATATGTACTTCAAACTATTTTTTTCATTTTCTTTCTTTTATTCTTATCGGAATCTATTTCTATAAATCAGTATTTTTATTTCTTGAATTTATTCATTCTTTTATTCATCCAAACATTCTTTTTCTGAAAGAAAGACTGCATAAGAAGCTAATAAATGACTTATCTGTAGCGAACCTGTTTATAAAAAAATAGAATAATGTAATTTCTTTATTCAAATACTAACATTCGTAAATAAATTATTAAAAGAATTCTTGTTTTCATCTCTTTCTTTCACCAAATCTGTGTTTAAAAATTAATTACATTTTTATTAACATTCTTTTAATCCTACACCAGAATTAAATATTGTCTAAGCTAAAATGAGAGAATCATTTTAATTTTAGTTTATGGTAATGACATTTCTATCCAAGTGTCATATTATTGACACTAGCTAACAATTTGTTGAGAACAACCTTGTAATGGATATTACAAATGAACCGGACGATGATTTCTTGTCGTCGAATAATAATGGAAGTCATCAACACAATATGAATGAAATCTTGACTGAGGAATATTATTCAATTGACATAAAACACGAGGCACTCGTCAAGCCGGAAGCAATAATTTACGATGGTGATCATCACGAGGCGAACGTGGTAATCTGGAACAGCTTTTATCCGTTCAATCGTTATGAAAATCATATATTTCAAATATTTCACCGTGTTTTGCGGGATTTAGATCACCTTCGGGTATGAAATGAGTATCGTGTTGTATCTAAAGCATAGTTAATCATTTATTTACAATCATTGACCTTATTGCATGAAACTTCTCCTATGCTAGATACATCCTTCTACACTAGCCTTCTCTGTGGAGGACAGATTATGCGACTGAATTATACCGAGCTTTAAACGCTCTTTCTTGTTCTTCCTTTTCGGCGTAAGTGTACACGGGTTTGAGCGCGGAAAATATCATTATCCGATTTTTTAATTCATTTATGGACAAAATGGGATGCTTAACCTTTCCCAAACCGTGTTAAAGACGTCACACAGGCTGTGTCACTTGAACTTGGTCATGTAATTGACCATTTTTAAAGCTAATTGATCGTTTTAAAAGCATTATTTTGTTCTTAAATATCATATTGTTATCGTTTTACACTTTATTTTGTGTCTAGAGCTTCCAGTTAATATATTTTCATCAAGCTATGGACGACATGAAAAAAGCACGTAACATAAACTGGAGGCATGTGTAATGTTGCACATTACAAATTATATATATATTTATGGAATAGTTTGGATTATGTATTCCAACTAAAATTTAATAATTGAAAGTCCACGCAATGGCAATTTTGTGTTAATTGCGGCGGCGCGACTTAACCAATCAAGTCGTGCCGTGGTGGACAAGAAAGAACCAATAAGGTCATTTCAAATTGAATAATTATTAAGCCAGAATAGGAGCGACGATTTTTAAAAGATACTTCAGGTCTGGCGTTGAACCGCAGAGGTGGTCCTCCAAGGGCTACCCAACCGAGCAGCGCACTGATGGAAGTCATCCGATCCTGATGGAGCAACAACATCTCTATCAGTATCATATTTATATTTCTTTTGTTATTTTTATTGTATTAACTTAAGCTATGGTCATTCCATATGTTGTGCATATTGCAACATTTAAATGTAAAATCTTATTTTTTGTTAAACACGAGGTTACTCTAACTTTTTGTATTAATTTGTGATAATTCATTGTTGTATATTAAAATTTAATTTATCACAATTCTTAGCATTTTATTAATTAAAAATTAATTTTCGTCTGAAAGTCTGTTTTCAGACTGGCGCCCATTCATTTATATATATTTATAGTTTTCTAAATACCCGTGTTTCTTTAACCTTTTTACTTAGGGCACTTTTTGTCATATAACTTTTATAATGTCTCTGTTAATTGCAGAAGGGTTCTTACATCCCACGCCGCGAGATTATTGTTGTAATATCTTGCCTTCTGACGAGCTAGTTTCTTTTAAATTAATGATGATAGCATATAGTGCGAAGTGGAGGTAAACCATTTTGCTTCCACTGTACTGTTTTGTTTCATCTTAACTATCCTTCTAAATTTAACGTAAAATCGTTCGATCGATCCATACGCGTTTTTTCACATCTTTTTATAATGTTTTAAATACACTTCTTTTTTATCCCTTTTTTTTATTTAAGGGCATTTTTTATCACTGTCTATTCTCTTATATGACACATGTCTCGCTTCCGCCTTATACAGTCCGTTTCAAATGTAAACTTGTGAAGTTGACTCAGATAACAAACACAAGTAAGCGCGTGACCTGTCGTTCTCTCGTTCTCGCTCAATCCCATGTAAAGTGAAGGGTGCGAATGAGTTACAAGGGCTTGCTCATATACAAGTGAGGTTGTGCGACAGAGATAGTAACTCCACCACATATCGCTACATAAACAATCAATACAAGCGATTATGCTTCCGGTCCTCTCTCCCTCTAACTAATACCATTTCTCGCCTTGTCTCAATAATATATCGCGCGTTACTCTTGCGTATAGAATTTCATATATCGCTTTCACCTTCATTGAGTACGGCATAGTATCATCATCAGAGTTTTGTAATTTTATTAATTTAATGACGAAAACACTGAATCGAACAACATGTTTATTTTTATTTTAATACATAACTACTTTATCTACAAATAGCTAAAATCCTGAATTAATATTAAATCCAGTCAGCGAGATATTAATGTTTTCAACTCCTATGGCAACGGAAAGGTTAATTCCGCTCCGAGGAACACAATTCTAAAAACAATGCTTTTCCACAGTGAATAACAAACAAGGTACTATTTCTAATCTTTTGAGACATTGGGCGATTGAATCACAAGCTGTTACGAAGAATAAACGTTATGACGATTCACCATCACTGAATGCTGTTTCATTTATTTTTTGTTTAAGGAGACATCAAAAAAGTCGCAGACCATCAAATCGAATGAAGAAATCCAACATCAACACTCCACGGAAATTAAAATTGAAGGTTTTCAATCCGGAGAGTGTTCATATTCTAAACAAACACTGGATAAGGTAATTATTGTCAACGGCTATTTTCAGTAATTTACTTCAATGATGGTCCAGTTCACTTCTATCCCAAGGACGTTCAAGCTTAACGCAACTCGTTTTGAAATACTTTCACATTTTTTCAATTGATCAAGACCGGTTAGCTCCATCGAAAGCACTACCAACTAATCAAATGTCAATTTTTAAATGTTTTATTCTGACTTCTTCAATCTAACCGAATTAATCCGAATTTTCACCAGCAATCTCTCTGATAGAAATAAAATTTGTGTCCCGCCACCATCGCATGTATTTAAATTTCATTTCTATCCACATATCCTGGACAAATGTACTATCGCATCAGTTCTAATCGATACACTGGACCGGATGGCAACATGTATATGTTTAAAGAACATATTACCCTATAAATCAATCCAAGGTTCAAATCCACAGTTCAAAATTGAATTTCTTATTTATTATGCTTGCCCATTTAATATAATGTATCTGTTCAGGTTGAGCATTGATATTCAATCATATCTTTCATATCGATACGTAACTTTTTTCATCACCTCATCGTCTCGACGATACGTCGGCGAAACATTATTCACCCTAGAGGAGAATACTTTAACCTATGAACAAACATACTGCGGTCGATGTCGGCACGGGTTCCAAGACTTAAAAGAACAGAAAAAAACAAAATAATACTTTAATAAATAAAACCGTTGCTTAAAATTGTCGTTGTCTCTGATTTTATACAGCAATGGCTACCGTATAAGCAATGGCAATTCTTATATTTTTATGCAACTATTCTAATTTATTTAAAATAAAATTAATTAACAGTGCGATAAACAATACGCAATTAGAATGTATTTATTGTAGATATTAAACACAAATATTTTCGATTAACCTTACTGTTTATTTCACTTAAAATTTTGAAAATCAGAAAATTTTACCAAATAAAATCGATGAGAAATCACCCATGCCTTTAATCATAAATTTAAATTGAAAATATATCGTTTGCTGATCAAATTATTTAATTATTTATTTCCTTAATTGTTTTCAAATTGTTCTGTTCAGTCCGTTTACTCTCGGTAAGGTGTATATCAAATTTTTATCGAATCAATGAATGGTTGAGATGTCTTTTCTTCTTCTTGACTTGAATTCGTTTTACTGATTTAAATACGCTGTTATAAATGATGATTTATGTTTTGTTTACTAAACAGTCCTACTAAACATCAATAAATAATCACGCATTGTGTTTTCTTTCTTTTTTAAGTTTCCAACCAACAATACAAACAAACACCCACAAAAGGCGTTAAGATGCGATACAAAAACATACCATCCGAACAGTTTAAAAAGACATAAAATGTTAAATACCATCGAGAAGCTATACAAATGTGACCTATGCGATTTTAAATCAAACATGAATCATTTATTAAGAAAACATAAAATGGTACATACTGGTGAAAGACCATTTAAATGTGACCAATGCGATTTTAAATTCGTCCGTTCTGATTCCTTGAACATGCATAAAATATTACATGCTGGCGAGAAGCCATTCAAATGTGATCAATGTGATTTTAAAACGTCGTATTCGAAAAGTTTAAAAAGACATAAAATGTTACACATCGGTGAGACGCCATTTAAATGTGACCAATGCGATTATAAATCGAGCCAGTATGATCCCTTAAAAAGACATAAAATATTACACACTGGCGAGAAGCCATTCAAATGTGATCAATGCGAATTTAAATGCAACTCGTCTCCAAACTTAAAAAGACATAAAATGTTACATACCGATGAGAAGCCGTTCAAATGTGACCAATGCGATTTTAAGTCTAACGATTCTAGTTTCTTAAAAAGACATAAAATGTCACACACCGGCGAGAAGCCGTTCAAATGTGACCAATGCAATTTTAAATTCACCCGTCTTGATAACTTAAGAAAACATAAAATATTACATACTGGCGAGAAGCCATTTAAATGTGATCAATGCGATTATAGAAGTGCTCATTCTGTTTATTTAAAAAAACATAAAATGTTGCATAGCGGCGAGAAGCCATTCAAATGTGACAAATGTGAATTTAAATGCACCCACTCTAATGGCTTAAAAATACATAAAATGTTACATACTGACGAGAAGCTTTTTAAATGTGACCAATGCGATTTTAAATCCAACGTTCCTTATTACTTGAAAACACATAAAATGTCGCACACTGGCGAGAAGCCGTTCAAATGTGACCAATGCGATTTTAAATCCACCCGGTCTCATTGCTTAACAACACATAAAATGTTACATACTGGCAAAAAGCCGTTTAAATGTGAACAATGCGACTATAAATCCAACCGGTCTAGTAGCTTAAAAAGACATAAAATGTTACACACTGACCGGAAAGCCCCGCGGAAATACACCTATAAGGTCACATAATGCAATAATTTCTTGTTTTATGAATTTGTTATCTTACTTAGACCGTTTCAATTTTATTGTATTGAGAATAAAAGTTAAATCTACTAAAGAACCGCTGCTTCTCATATCATCCCTGTTGCAGATGTCACAGGTCACCCCGGGACAGATCATGGTTTTCATAATGACCATAAAAAAGCCATGTGGATCATTCAATAAATCACTACGCAATGTGAAAATAATAATAACCAATAAAACGAGAGTACAACAAGAACAAATTAAAAATAGTTTTACAAAACTGTTAAGTAAATATTATAGTTTATTTTTTGTTAAATAAAACGTTCATGTGTATACAACCTTCTCTCGTTGACATTTAAAATGAACTCGTTTTTCAATATAATGGAATGTATGACGTAGACTCATATATGAGTCCGCAGACAGCAACCAAAGTTTTTCAAGGACTCGCATATGAGTCAGCGGGCATTAAGCTGTTAACATTCTCTGTAATTTTACAAATGTATTAATAAAACCCTATATCTTTTTTCAAACTGTAGCAACGTACTGTTTTTTTTTTTTTAATATTTATCATTTAAACACTGTTATCTTTTTTTACCTTAATTTAATCCAATTTTTCTATTTTAGCTTATTCAGCACTTGTATATATATTAGAGGTCTGCACGGGTCAAAATTTGATGAAACTGCCCGGCCCGAACCCGAGTCCTTATACCACACTTGATCCCGAAACGAAGCCTAAATTTATATAGCTCGGCCCGAAAAAAACCCGATTTAAAAAAAAAACAGTAGCATAAAATTGATGAACTTACTTTTACTTTTCAACATTTTTTTTTTTTCTATGTCCGCTCCAGATGTGGAGCATATGGTCTCCTAATGGAGGTATATTAACAAATTTTTTTCTACAAGAACTGCTTGTCACTCAGTTGCTCAACCTCGCTTTTCTTTTTCGAAGAGAGTAGGGATAGAAGGATAGGGCTATGACATTACTAGTGGTTAGCTAATCGCTCTCGTTACGCCCCGTGAGGATAGGATAGGCGGGAGGGAAGACTCAGACTACGAACAGAAATCCATAAATCAATTGAAAGATCAATCTATGAAAACCGTCCGCACCGGGAATTGAACCCGAGACATCCGTAACCGTAGCCAGCGACGAAGCCAACTGCGCCACGGACGCCGACAAAATTTTCTTTACATCGTTGAAACTCATTTTGAACGAATCTTTTGTATTTTTTTATAATGAATTTTTCGTCACACGGAACGGTCGACGTGTTTTGAATGTTTATTGTAATAAAATTATGAATTTGGCACAATAATGTAAACTGGGTTTTTTCATATAAAACCATCGGATGATGGTGGAGGTAGACTGAATAGCTGGCTTCTTCTGTAGTCTTCGGTACGGGATTAACTTCTTCCTGGACAACTCAACAGAGAAAAAAACCTCTGTCGTTTCTGATCATTATTGCATTTAGTTAAACAATATACTGTTTAAAGTTTACAATTTTAAAAACACTGTTTACAAATTACGAAAATAATATCGCACGCATGAAATGCACAGGGAAAGTTAGGTTAATATTTGTTTCTGCAGATCGTCCATCGAAACCGTACAGCTGACATAGAAATAATTAAATATTCGACAAGTTAAGGACCAGCCCTTTTTTGTTTGCTTAGGGTGGAATGCGGGGGATGACGCGGTTCAAGCCCTCGATGACTTACACTATCGAAATCCGACGATTTTATTTATAAATACTGCCAGGTGCCTGAGGTCAATCGAACTCTGGCCGCTTTTTACCTAAAATCAGCGATGTTGCCAAAATAAAGAGACTTTTATTTGGAACAACGTTGTCATTTATTATCACAGCTTGATTTTCCGCTAATCGTGCAGTGAGAGGTGAAAGATTCTGGAACGTGGAGGTGTTACATAATAAATAAATAGTTCATTAAGGATACTGTTGTCATATTTTATTTATTTTAGAATAAAAAAAAAATACATGGCATTACAGCTGACGCCAATGCGCCATATATTAACAGATAATAATAATATAAACAAATAAGAAAATAGACAAATTACAAGAGAAAGCAAAATGACAATTTTAAAAAGTGAAATATGGTTGTATGTAGTATTAAGTAATTATATTAAGTCATTTTTTGTGAATAAAGCCTGAAATACATATGCATACAATGCAAAATTATCAAAAGACGCAAGAATCGATTTTTTTCATGGCAGAGCAAACTCGAGACGTGTTTCGGTACCGTAAGAAACAAAACGGTAAGGTCATGCATCTAAGATTTTACTATTTGAAAATGCCCGGTCAAAAAGTGACGAATGCTTGGTTATCACCATACAGGATGTATGAGATCTCAATATAAAACGATACTTTAATCCGGTCTTTTTATTGAAAATTCAGTTGTTAAATAAACAAAAATTACCTTTACAATATAAAATTGAGTATACATTTACACTTAAAACACAAAGAAATATTATAAAATCTAAAAACAATTTACAATGACACCGATACGGCCAACGCAACCGCCTATCTAAACAGACTAATAAACTTAACAGAATAAAAATCAAAACTGCAAGCATTGTAGGTCTCCTCCCTTCTGTCAGTGGCTGCCGAATTTTGCCAGACAGACGAGGCAATTAGTCGGTAAAATACTGGCCGTTTTCTCCTTAATGAAACTAAATCGGTCAGGTCAGGTAACATTAATTAAAAAATATTCTGAGAATGGCGATATTAAATATGTCCGAATGCCGTTCTAGATCATTCGCAAAAATATCAGGTTAGAGAGTGGGAAAGAAACGTCTCGCCGCTCGAGTGAGGAAGATGGAAGAGCGGGGTAGTCAACACACTGACGCTCGCTTCCGGCGAGGGACAAAGGATGATTCAACGGTTCCTTCGTCTCCCGGTCGTATTCAGTATACTCTCTCTTTAATTGCAGTTAGTTTCTATAATTTTCTTGAAGACAGTTACACAAACAGATTTACATGTTTTTAATTTAACACTCTGTAAGTGGTTTAACTAGCAAGCGGTGGACTAAGCACCGCTTCGCCGGCGGACGACTCCCTCTGGGAAAGGCCGAGAGGAGACTAAAAGCCTCGCAGGATCGCAACACCTCTAACTGTAAACAAACAACGGCAACCAACAAATATGATACACTACTCTTGAACGCCTCAGGGGAGATATTACATTTTTAAAATTGGATTAATAGAAAGAGTCTACAGATTGGTTTTGAAGACCCTGTCCGCCCCATAAGTACGGGGCGGTGTCACAGGGTGTTTCATTTACTATACTATTGTCACTATAATATACTATAATTTTGTACAAAGAAAATGTGACCTGCAATTTATTTTTAATTGTACTAAGAACTATTTTATTTACAAACATGATTTAAATTTTTTTTTATGACCTAATTCACACATAATCAAAAGGTTTAAACGCCGAAGTAAATGTTAATAGTCTTGATGATTAAGTATTATAAACTGGTCCCCGAAGAGAAAAATGCGTTCTTCGTGCAATAGCAAGAAATATCTGAATTAAAAACGCGATTGTCTGTTTTATTCATTAATTTTAACGTATTTCGTATTATTGAACCAAAAAGTGTCGTAATTCCGACGTGCATTTAAAAACTTCTTTCCATTACAGGATCATTTTCTATAATACAATCTTTGAATTTACCAGTCAATGACGAGCCGTCATTTATTATTTTTAATATTAAAAATGTAGCTATTTCGCTGCAACTGATTTCTGGCTCATTCATATTACATTTCGACCAATTCTTTTTCGTTCAATGTACGATCCTCCACTATTTCTTCGATATCTCTTTTTTATCAAAGCGTGTTGTACAAAAATATATCACAATTCATCAACAGTGTTAAGTGAGGCTCTATTGTGTTTTCAAATCTTAACGCACGGAATTAAAACCCGCTTTGGTCACATTTCAATGTCTCCTCGCCAGTATTTAACATTTTTTTAGGTTTTTTTAAATAAACACGACGAACGGATTCAAAATCACGTTGGTGACATATAGGTGGCTCCTCGCCAGTATGTTTAATTTTATGTTTTTTAAATTGATCCGAATAATTGCATTTAAAATCGCATTGGTCACATATATATCGTTTCTCGCCAGTATGTGACATTACATGTGCTTGGAAGCTAGGAGAATAAACTGTTTTAAAATCGCATCGGTCACATTTGAATGGCGTCTCGCCATTGTGCATCATTTTATGTTTTTTAAAGTAACCAGAATAGCCACTTTGGAAATCACATTGGTCACATTTGAATCGCATCTCGCCAGTATGTGACATTTTATGAATTTTTAAGTGTTGAGAGGATTTGGATGTAAAGTCACATAGGTCACATTTATATGGCCTTTCGCCAGTGTGTTTCAACATGTGCATTTTTAAGGTTTGAGCAGTTATTGTTTTAAAATCGCATTGATTACATTTCAATTTTTTCTCGGTAATAAGTTTAATGTGTTTCATTTTATGTGCTTTTAAGAAAAATAAATCGACACAACTAAAATCGCATTGGTCACATTTGAATGGCCCTACAGTAGCATGTCGCAAATTATGAAGTTTTAATTGATAGGGATGGTTGGTTTTATAATCGCATTGATCACATCTAAATGGCTTTTCGGCCGTATGACACATTATATGTGTCACTAACCCCCGACGCATGTTGGTTTTATAATCGCATAGGTCACAACTGAATGGCTTCTCGCCAGTATGTCTCATTTTATGCACTTGAAGGGTAGACGAACGTGCGCATTTAAAACCGCATTGGTCACATTTGAATGGCTTCTCGTTAGTATGTAGAATTTGATGATTTTTTAAGGAATTATACCAACCCGATTTAAAATCGCATTGGTCACATTCGTATGGCTTCTCGCCAGTGTGTTTTTTTTTATGTTTATTTAATGTACCAGACGCAGTGGATTTGAAATCGCATTGGTCACACTTAAATGGCCTCTCGCCAGCATGTGTCATTTTATGTGTTTTTAAGGTACAAAAAATGGAGAATTTATAATCACATTGGTCGCATTTGAATGGTTTTATGCCAGAATGTATAATTTTGTGTCTTTTTAAGTGATAAAAACTGTTTGATTTATAAGCGCATTGGTCACATTTGAACGGCTTGTCGTCAGTATGCAACATTTTATGTGTTTTTAAGTCGTGAGTATTTTTGCCTTTAAAATCGCATTGGTCGCATCTGAAATATCTATATGGCTTATCTTTTGATTTACCCTTCACATGTAATGTCGATTCATGAATGGTTTTATGTTGCTTAAGTAAATCCGATGTACGGAATATATAAAAACAAACGCGGCATACGAAATTTTTCTCATGAAATAAATTTCTTTCCAGCGATACAATAGCGACCATTTCGCGTTGTAAAATTTTTGTTTTTATGTACCGTTCGTCCACAGGCGGAGAAGCAAGTAATTGATTGTGAGACGAGCTTGTCGATGGTTCCATAATGGTAATTGGTAGTTGGTAGATGGTAGCTGCAGACTTATCATCCGTAGTCGGAAACTGAAATGAAGAAGAAAACGAAATTGCTTTATCGATTTTAAACTCCGTTTGACCCGAGAAGTGGCGCAAGGAAAAGAGAATTTTTAATGCTTTGTACGAATTGGGCTACACCTAGAGCATCCAATCCCGAACACCTTTTCTGATCCCGGGATACCGGGATTGAAAATGAAGTGAAGCCAATGGATTTTTAAATGTTTCACTAATTTTTTCTTATAATTTTCATGATTCAATATTGCTTATTGCATTAGTAATGTCATTAAAAAAATTTACTCAGCTAACGGACTTTTAATGTAGCTATATTTATGATTTCAGATTAGTATTTATTGATTTGTTCATAACATTTTAATTGTAGACAATTTAATTTATTTATGTATCAGTAATTTCTTGTCTTAGTTCATGAACCACCTGCTTTATATACCTTCATTTTTACACTTAATTTTACATAAATAAGCCTGTTATGTTTGTAACTTTTGTCAGTTGATAAAGCTCGTGACGAGCGAAACCGGTCCTGGTCATTAATATAAATATGTGGAAGTAGTACAAATGAATTGTGTTTTATTTTCAAAAATATAAACGTCTTTCCACCAAGAGTTGAAAAGTGAAGTGAAGCCACTTAAAATTAATATATTTCAGTTTGAAGTAGTTTGGAGTTAACGGCTTTTCGCAGCACATCCTTAATAATAACCAATTAAACCAGTGGTCGGTAACCGTTTACTTTCTGATTGTTGAATAACCCACTACAGCAATAAGAGCTTAATTATTTATATATAGAAAATATCAATAATTAAAAAAAAATTAAATCTAATATATAAAAATCAATCAATCACACAAAACGTGTTAAAACACTATATTTATATGTATATTATCTCTTTCTCTATTGCACAACCTCATTTGGGTATGTGAAAGTAGGATAGAAGAGCTTGCGCCACATGCCCTTGCATCTCGCTTTCACATTCACTTTTCAAGGGATTGAGCGAAAAAGAGATAAAGCCACGGCACGCGTCTGATATATATATTTTTTTCGATAATCATAATATATACAATTCAATGCACGTTTTAATGAGCAAAACACAATATTTTTGTGTGTTGGTTATATCGTTTTTGTCGATATATCGACTGTGGAAAGGACAAAGAACGTAACCCAAACACAAAATATATTGCATAGCCCAAACAAAACGGAACGAAATAAAATATTTTGAAAAGACGGAGGGATAACTCCTTTTGCCTTTCCACAGTCGATATGATTTTTTTAATAAACAATTGTATTATTGTAAAAATGATGTGAAACCCACACCAACAAATATTGTGTACAACTCACAGAAAACGTGTGAATTCGCTATATTTATGTATATAAATATATCACATATTGACTTCAGGACGACAATAGAATACATGTTTAGTTTGGGCTATTCACACTGTATCCTTTGTGTGTGGGTTACGTTATTTTTCCTTTTCACACTCGATATACAAATATACGAATTACATATTATAATTTATTTGTATAAAAATTAAATGTATGCACGAATTGATGTAACTTTGACCACTAATGAATTATGAAATGATTTAATATTTGAGCATCGACAGTAAATACCTTTTCAAGTTTCTGTTGAGAATATGAACACTCCCCGAATTCGAAATCTTCTATTTTAATTGCCTTGCAGTGTTGATATTCGATTTCTTCTTCCGATTTGATGTTCGGAGACGTTTTTGAAACCTGCTTAAACAAAAATAAATTAAACTGCATTTAGTTTTGATGACTTCATAACAATCATTTCTCCTTCGAAGAATCAACGAAAGTAACCTGCGGATAGGATAGAAATAGTACCTAGTTTAAATTTGGATTATTGAGATTTTGTACACTTCCATGTATTTTGTCACTAACGACCCGGGTTTCGCCTTTCGGCATCTTCAGGCATTCGAGCACACGAATGGACTCGAACTGAGAGACAGTAAACAGTTTCTAACGCTTATATAGAAGATACAAATGCGACAAATATCATTTACGAGGCAATACATTATACGTCTGAGAGCCACACCGATACCTGAGTTAAAATTCCGGAAATCGCCCTAATCCTTATTTTGTAAACACCATATTACCAGAGTGGCGAATTGCCGCTTTTCAACTTCTTTTAGAAATACCAGTGATTTTACAATTATAATAGTATTGTGGGTTTTGACGGGATGTAATTCGACGAATGGGTAAATATATACAATCATTCCACATTTAGTGAAATCTGTTAGGTGTTTCAACGTATCGGATATAATAGCGGAGAATTAGGAAGGTTCAGCTGCTCATTCAAGATTGGTAAGGAGTATAACTGGCCTCTATTAATTTCTAAAATTTCCTGATAAAATAATTTATGATCCCCCATGTTTTTATGCAACAGTTTACCCCATCATCCGCATTAAACGTATGGTTCTCCATTAGCAAGTGATTTGCGAATGTCGAAGTTTCTTTTTTTAATCTAAAGGCAGCTAAATGTTCTGATACCCTTATATCTAATGTACGTGTGGTTTTACCCACATAGAAATGTTGGCAATCATTGCATTGTAATTTATAAATACCAGATTTGTTCTTAAAGTTTACTCTATGACTCTTAGTGACAAAATACATGGAAGTATACAAAATCTCAATAATCCAAATTTAATATTGAAATTCCATCAAGCACCCTCAGTCGATGTCTTAAATTAGTACCTAGTTTGTTGCTCATGTAGATACGCGTGGCTTTTAATGTTGTCTGGCTTGGAGGAGAATGTAAATATCACATTATTATCGAAAAATCAGATAATGACATTTTCAAACCCGTGAACGCCACAACCGAAAAGGAAGAACACGAAAGAACGTTAACACTCGACATAATTCGGTCGCACAGCCCGCCGTCCACGAACAAACTTAATACGGAAGATGGGTCTAGTTTAGGATACGCAATAAAACTTACGATTTCTTGGAATAAGGTCAATGATTGTAAAGAAATGATTGACGATGAACTAAATGTCGCAAAAATGCAATGCAATACCCAGTTTTAAAATATATGATTTAAAAAACGACTGAACGAATTAATACTGTATTATATTACCATGTTCGCCTCGTGATGATCGCCATTGTCGATTATTTCTTCCTGCTTGACGAGTGCCTCGTGTTTTATGTCAGTTGAATAATATTCCTCAGTACAGATGTTATTCCTATCATCTGAATGGTTATCATTATTATAGGCGTTCTGCGATTCATTCGACAATAAATCATCTTCCGGTTCAATATAAATGTCCATTACAAGATTATTCTCACTAAATTATTGGATAATAACGTAATAATGTGACACGTTGCAGAGAAATGTCATGACCATAAACTAAAATAAATACGATTCTCCCATTTAAGCATACACAATTATTAATTCTGTTTAAGATCAAAAGACTGTTCGTATGTAATAAATGTAAGGTAATTAATTTTAAGCACCGATTTGGAATAACAGAGAGGGGAAAAGAAGAATTTTTCGTTGGTTTATTTACGAATAATTTACCGAACTCGAATTGTTTTGTAAACACGTTCACTATCGATGATATTATATTAAATTAGCTGCAAGATATGCAGCATTTTTTTAGAAGAAAACTCGTCAACTGAATAGATTCAAGAAATAAAAATATCGTTGTATAGTAAGAGATTCCAATAAGAATAAAAAAAGGAAAGTTGAGGAAAATATTGATTACATATCTGACATAACGAAAACAACTCAATAATAAGTGAAACAGCTACAATACATTATCGTCGATTATGTATTTGTAAAAGATTTTAATTATTAATAGGTGAGTGGATATGTCAACAAAACACCACAAAGTTTTTGACATTGAGAATAACGAGTGGCTTGAAATATAATTTTAATGTCAGAATCATAAACACGTTTTCTGTTCAAATTAATAATATTTTTAAGCCATTCAGCACCATCGATCTTTTTACGATTTGCATGGATTTATTTCGCATAGCTTGCTGTATTTTATTGTTTAATATTTTTCATATCGGTTAATAGTGACTTGGCTTCTTTATGTAATCTTGAAGTTGGTTGATGATGATAATGATGATAGTTTGTCTTCCATCTAAGAGAAATGCAGCTATTGTGCATCCCAGCTGAAGTTTTTCTACGAGAAATGATATTTACTCAGTTGATCAACCTCTCTTTTTCGAAGAGAGTAGGGGTTAGATGGATTGGGCTAAGACTGGGCTAGTCGTGTGCTAATCGCTCTCAATGCGCCCTGTTTTTAGGATAGGATGGATGGAAGGGGATTTCTGGACACCACAAACATTCAAAACACAAAAAAACTACCTCAGTTTGACTTCATTCGTGTGTTCGAATGCCTGAAGATGCCGAAAGGCGAAACCCGTGTCGTTAGTGGAGAAAAAATGGAAATGTACAAAATCTCAACAATTTAAATTTGACATGAATTTACATTTTAAATTGAAATTGAATCCAATTTACAATGACAGCGATACGGCCTCTCAAAACGGACTGCAAAATCAAAATTTAAACTTCAAAAATTGTTGGCCCCTCCTTTTTGTTGATGGCTTCTGACCTTTGCCAACCAGAAGGTAATAAACAATCGCCTACTTTCTCATTTCGGCTTAGCTTCTCGATCAGACTGCAACCGATTTCGTTTTAACGAACATAAATCGGTTCCGCCAGGTTATTAGATGCCGAGCATCCATTGTCATGAAAGCTGTTCGCTGGCAGTTCTGGATCCTTTTAAAACTTAAGCATAACAAAAATCTGGGCGTGTTAGATTGTTTTAACATAATATAAATCTTATTTTAATGTCGATCTTCCTTATGAATAATATAAATTCAATTAATTATATTTTTGTAAGCCGACATTTTCTTAAGAAAAATTGTAATATAAAAGTATATTTAGATGGAATTAGTTCCATGATATCGAAAAAATCTCTCGTGTTTATGTAAAGACACGTTAAATAAGCTTAATTTTATTCTAAATGTGTTCAAACGTCTGTTAAAAAAATAAAAATAATTTTTTTAAACTATTTTTATTCTCAAAATTGGGCCATGTCAGATAGATATCGTAAATTTTTTGTTGATATGTCTGTTTGAAATAGACGTCAACTTTATATTTTTATAATTCTCTATACATTTGTTTTTTTTTACTATTGTATAACAGATACCTTTATAAATATATATTCAATCAATTTTAACATTAGATTTGTAAGTTGACCTTTTTTTAAGTTTTTTCAAATTATAAAAGAAGATTTGCAATGAATGAAATATCTCAAGTTAAACTTTTTTAAATGTTTATGTTAAAACAGATTAATGACGTAGGACTCATATGTGAGTCCTACGTCATACATTCCATTCTATTGAAAAAAAAATTAACCATATCCGCTCCCTATTCGAAGCATATGGCCATCACGCGGTTCCTCCAAGCTTCTATGACAGTCTCTTCACTTCCTCCCAAGTCATCCCAGCGACCAGTAGCTCCGCCGAATACATCCTATGGATGGCCATCAGCGGCCTTCCAGGTCGACGGAATCCATCTGGTTGGCGGAAGAGACAGGCAGGATTCAGGCTCCCCTGGGGCATTCGCAGAATATGTCAAAGCCAGGTCCATCGTTGCTTTTTATTTTGGACGTAATAAGAGGCTGGTCCGTCCGCTCTCTTACCTCCGAGCTCAAACACCTGTTTTCAAAGCACAGTATACGGTTACCCTGTGCCTTGGTGAGGTGCCATTACTCGCAACCGTAAAGCAACACAGTCAGAATGCATTCGTTAAATAAGTGACACTTAAGAGTACAACCGTGAGTCCCAGACTTTCCGCATTCAGTTAAAAGTTGCTCCAGCTATCCCTAATCGAATTGCCATCTCCCGTGATGTGTACCCCCAAGTACCTAAAGCCGTCGATTCTCTTGGTGTCTTGCCGCGCGTTCGTCAGAGGGTTGTCTGGGTCCAGACAGAAACTGTTGCAGAGTACATTGGTTTTACTCGCATTGACTTTGAGACCAATGCTTGCCTGTCCATTGTTTCCTGAATACCTCAAATTGGAGGCAACGGTTAAACCTCGGTCGGGTGGAATTGACTTCCTCAGGATAAAGTCTATTAAAAAATTACAGGGTTATAATCGAGTTTGATTTCAAATGTCAGCAAGAAATCGAAATATACACATTTAACAAAACATAAACAATATTTTTACCGCACAGTTTTTTTAAACTACCCTCTCTCGAGTATTTGTTATGGTGCATTTCCCATTGCATTTTTTATGGTGCTTGAGTCATTATGTGAGAAGACCCCGAATCGAAGAGAGGCGAGCGGCTGGTTATCCGGAGTCCTGGAAGGGCTGATCTCAGACAAACACCATTTCAAATCCGGTTCAAAACTTATTTATTTTCCATTCAAGATGCAGTGGTTTAACATAACACAAATATATAAATCTTAACACATAAAATTGATTCTACATTTACATTTACTTAGCAACTGAATTTACTTTAAGTTATAATACAAATGACACAACGAGTCCAATGCAAATCAAAAAAAAACAAACAATTCACATCGTCACGTCACCTCGGCCACCACGAGACCGCGCTCGTCCCGCTCGGCGGATCGTAATCGACTGTTTACAAATACTTAAAAAAAAACTCCCTGCAAAGTCAGAGCTACCTCTTTCCGTTAAAATGTACTCGTCCAGCGGCCGAAGCCGGCGGCAATTAATCGCCTGGCAACAAGAAAGAGCCCGTTTTGCGAAATATTGCTGTTGCCGCTGGCCGATTTCAGTTCAGGACACTAATGACACTTGTACTTAACAAAAAACAAGGTGTGTCATATGATAACCGTGTCCTCTCCCGGGGTGAGTTGTAACATCTGCAACAGGGATTTTTTAGTAGATTTAAGTTTTTTTCACTACACTACATAAGTAAACAATCCACGAATATAGAACCCTGCTCAAACGGTATTGATTTATGCGGCGAAATATATGAAAGCCATCAAATCAAATTTGGTTAAGATATCTCAATTGGTATACAAATTATAGTGAATTTAGTGAAATAAGAGTTTTTTACGAAAAAAATGCTGGCATTAAACTGTTAATAGGATAAGTTTTCCTTTTCTGTTTTCTTTATTATGTAACGGTGCTTTTTTATAATAAATAAATTCATATATAACACATATCACACCCCAAAAAAAGTGAAGTAAATTTCTGATTTACGTTTTTTAAGAACCGTATAATGGTCAGCCACTAGTTTGTCTTTTCTATTTTTTGTTTTCGCTCTACTATAAAATTTACTTTTATTAATTAACTAGCGAGTACCCGGCATGCGTTGCAATGCCACTCAAAGAAAGAAAGGGTTTATGTTTTAATTCTGTTTATTGAACTGCTTTTGGATTAGAGGTCTGCACAGGCCGAAATTTCATCGACTTACCCGGTTCGAACCCATCATCTTCAGGTCTGGCCCGACCCGAACCCAATATCACACTTGTTATAACACAATATTTTTGTTTTTCGTCTGGTGCGTACACCGAATAAATCAGAAGGTTTTTCCTAGATGTCGCTGTATGTACGTTTTTGATTCTTTTTTTCAATTTTAGATTTTCAATTTTTTCCTTCATAGCCCTTCACGGGTGTGTGCACAACAACTCACCGAAGTTTCATCGAAATCGTATGAATGGTAAAGGAACGCGTAAAGGACAAACAAACATTTGTTTTATATAATATTTCCCGGCATGATCACAATAAGTCCTTCCTGAAAGTTTCGTCGCGATCGGTTGAGTAGTTTAGGAGCCTATAAGATCCGGACAAACCAACAAACCAACAAACAGACATTCCAATTCTAATCCTTAAAACAGAGCGTAAAATATCCTAACATCCAAATCACTATATCGAGAGGTTTAAAAAATGGTTAATTAAGTAATTAAAAAAAATATGCTCTGATAGACGGACACAATGTGTTCCAAATTTGCAGCCGACATTGTTAATACAGTTTGAAATTATAAAAACATTTTTGTTCTTGTAGAAAACAAATATTTTTTCGTCAGCGTCCGTGGCGCAGTTGGGAGCGTCGTTGTTTACGGCTACGGATGTCTCGGGTTCAATTCGCGGTGCGGACAGTTTTATAAATTTATATATCAATCGATTTATGTCCGTAGTCTAAGTGTGTCACCCACACATTTGATCTACACGTGGCGTATGTATGAAGTTAACTCTAAGTTAAGTATTTTGAAAACACAATGAAAAATATAATATTTAACAGTTTATTTCCAATTTTCCAGGTTTTATCCCCACTATTTCAAAATTCCCTTGTTTTTTGCTGTGTGTATTACATATTATTTTTTGTTCCATGTCCGCTCCCAGTCTGGAGCATATGGTCTCCTCATGGAGGTATCTACAGAATTTTTCAATGACAACTGGTTGTTACTAAGTTACTCAACGTCTCTTTTTCGAAGAGATAAGGGATAGAACAGGACTAATGGTCAGCTAATCGCTCTCGCTACGCCCTGTGAGGATCGGATGGACTAAGACTACGAAAAGAAATCCATAAATCGATTGAAATGTCAATTTATGAAAACCGTCCTCACCGGGAATTGAACGCGAGACATGCGCTATAGACACCGACATATATGTGAACAATAAGTTGAAGAAATGTATCAATAAATAGTTTGTTAGAAAGTAACTTGATTATAAATTTTACTTACGCCATGGCATAATTGAAGATTTTTCGTCCATGTCCGGTCTCAACGTGAAACATACGGTCTCCTAATGGAGGTGTCTTATAAGATTTTTTTCTATGAGAAATGTTTGTTTCTCAGTTGTTAAACCTCTCTTTATCGTAGATAGGTGGGATAGGAGGATAGAGCTAAGACAGGACTAATTGCTATCGCTACATCCCGTGACGAGGGAGTTTTTAGACAACACGACCACTCAGAGTTGAGCAGAAATCCATAAATCGATTGGAATATCTATTAATGAAAACTGCCCGCAGTAATGCGAGGCTGTTTTCCAAATTAAAAAAATAGTGTTTAAAAAGTGCAAATGAAAGATGTCCATTATGACGAAACAAACGTTAAAATTTGTCATCGGTGAATGCACATTTGCCGAACGGCCAAAACAAGCAAACTAAAAACAATTCTAATGGAAAATAAAAAACTTTTAGAATTTAAATGATGATTGTTTAAAATAAAACACAAATTTCTGTACTGCTTTCACACGTGTTTAATTATCAGGACCGTTTTCGCCCCCCCACGATCATTATCAACTGATAAAAATAGAATTATGACAGGGCTATTAATATAAAATTGCGTGTTGACAATTACAAGGGATATAAAACAGTTGGTTCATGAACTAAGACAAGAATTTACAGGTAATCAAACAAACTATATACAAACGAAATTAGTCGACAATAAAAATGTTAAAGACCTCTTACAAATCTATACGTCTCTTAGTGTAGTTATCTCAACAGAATTTTTCAATGAAAATTGTAAAATCAGTTGCTCAATCACTCTTTTTTTAAATGAGTAGGGATAGAAGGGTAAAGGTAGAACAGAAGTAGTGGTTAGCTAATCGCTCTTGCTACGTTCCGTGAAGATCGGAGGGGTGGATGTGAAGGGAATTTTATTTTTTATGTCCACTCCCAAACGTCCACGCATATGGTCTCCTAAAGGAGGTATCTCAAGAGAATTTTTCAATGAAAATTGTAAAATCAGTTGCTCAACCTCTCTTTTTTGAAAAGAGTAGGGATAGAAGGGTAAAGGTAGAACAGAAGTAGTGGTTAGCTAATCGCTCTTACTACGTTCCGTGAAGATCGGAGCGGTGGATGTGGAGGGAATGTTATTTTTTATATCCGTTCCCAACGTGGAGCATATGGTCTCCTAAAGGAGGTATCTCAACAGAATTTTTTTGTGAGAACCGTTTTTCAAAAATATTAAGGATAAGACTAGGAGAGGACTAGTGGTTAGCTAATCGCTGTCACTACGCTCCGTGAGGATCGGATTTGTGGATGTGGAGGGAGTTTTCTTGTGGAGAATGTGGTCTCCTAATGGAAGTATCTCAACAAAATTTTTCTAAGAGAAGTGTTTATTATTCAGTTGCTCAACTTCTGTTTACCGAAGAGAGTAGGGACAGAAATATATGGCTAGGACAGGACTAATGGTTGGCTAATCGCTCTCGCTGGACCCCGTAAGGATCGGATGTGTGGGATGTTGGTAGTGAGACATCACAAATACGAACGGAAATCTATAAATCGATTGAAAGATCAATTTATGACAACCGGAATTGAACCCGGGACATCCGTAAGCGTCGCGAGCGACGCTACCAACTACACCAGAGTCACCTTTATTACGTCGCACTGGTGATTTCACCGGCATGTACCATCTTATGTTTTTTAAACTGACGAGAATACGAACAACAAAAATCGCATTTTTCACATTTAAACGGTTTTTCCCCTGAATGTTTAACTTTATGCCTTCTCAAGTCGTTTGCGCGCACACATTTATAATCGCATTCATCACACTTATAAGGCTTCTCGTCGTCGTGCAACATTTTATGTTTCTTCAAATTTGGATACTGCGCGGATTTATAATCGCACTTATCACATCTGAAGGGTTTCTCACCGGAATGCGTCAATTTATGACTCTTCAATGTATCTGAACGCAAAGATTTATAATCGCATTGATCACACATGAACGGCTTATCGCCGGTATGTAAAAGTTTATGCGTTTTTAACGTATGAGACTGTGTACTTTTAAAATCGCATTGGTCACATTTGAATGGCTTTTCGCCGGTGTGTAACATTTTATGTTTCTTTAAGTAAGAAGAATGAGCGGATTTAAAATCGCATTTATCACATGCAAAAGGCTTCTCACCGGCGTGTACAATTCTATGCTGTCTCAAACCGTTCGCAAGAGCGAATTTAAAATCGCATTTGTCACACTTAAACGGCTTCTCGCCTGTATGTATTTTTTTATGCCTATTCAAATTTTGTGAATTGATACATATAAAATTACATTGGTCACATTTGAATGGCTTTTCGCCGGTGTGTTGCAGTTCATGTTTTTTTAAGTAAGCGGACTGAGCGGATTTAAAATCGCATTTATCACATTTGAACGGTTTCTCTCCGGTATGTTTAATTTTATGTTTTCTCAAACCGTGAAAAAGCGCACATTTAAAATCGCATTGATCACACACGTACGGCTTATCGCCAGTGTGTAACAGTTTATGATTTTTTAATATACTAACCTGAGTACATTTAAAATCACACTGATCACACACGAAAGGTTTATCGCCAGTATGAGACATTTTATGCACTCTTAAACTATTCGAATTTGACGATTTGAAATCGCATTGTTCACATTTAAACGGCTTCTCGCCGGTATGTGACATTTTATGTCTTTTTAAGTTCTGTGACTGAACGCATTTAAAATCGCATTGGTCACATTTGAATGGCTTTTCGCCGGTATGTATTCGTTTGTGTATTCTTAAATTATTCAAATGTGTCGATTTGAAATCGCATTGATCGCATCTCATTGCCGTTTGTGGTTTGAATTTTAAATTACCGGATTTATTTTTAACGTGAAATTTCGATTTATGAACAGTTCTATGTCGCTTTAGTAAATGCGATGATGGGAATATATAAAAACAAACTTTGCATACAAAATTTCTGTCATGGAACAAAGTGTTTTCCAGAATTACCACCGCAACAACGTCTCGCTGTAAAATTTTCTTAATCAAGTATTGCTCATTTACAAACGGCAATGAATGTTCTTGATTGTGAGACGAGTTCGTTGATGGTAGTTCAAAACTGGTAGCTTGACGCTCGTGGATGGTAGCTGCAATCTCGGTAGTTGAAAACTGAAATAAAAAAACGATACAACATGTGATTATTTTTTGATACAATTTGTACTTAATTCAAATACTTTGCGATTATGAAAATCTCCGTGTATTTTGTCACCAACTGACCCAGGTTACCGTTTCGGCACCTTCAGGCATTCGAGTACACGGCTGAACTTTCAACTGACAGACAGTAAATAGAGTTAAATTCAAGATGAGTTTTATTCAAAAAATAAAACACAATTTAATTGTACTACTTACAAATAAATTACTCATTAAAAAATTTTGCTCAGCTAATGGACTTTTAATATAGCTATATTTGTGATTTCAGATTTATTATATAATTTGTTTGCTAAACAGTAATTTCTTGTCTTATAGTTCGTGAACCATCAGTTTTATATACTTTAACATTCAATTTTATATAAATATGTTTGTTGTGTTTGTATTGTTATCAGTTGACAGTGCACGTGATGAGCGAAACCGGTCCTGATCATTGTAAACATGTGGAAGCAGTACAAATGAATTGTTTTATTTTTTTAAATTACTTATAAACGTTAGACACTGTTTACTGTATGTCAGTTCCGAGTCCATTCGTGTGCTCGAATGCCTGAAGATGCCGAATGGCGAAACCCGGATCGTTAGTGACGAAATACATGGAAATGTACAAAATTTCAACAATTCAAATGCGTTTTAATTTTTAAAAACCAACGTTTTTCCATCAATATCTGACAGTTAACATGAAGTGTATCTTCTAATATGCCATACTGAAAGGAATTGATGAATGATTGAATGATAAAACTGAGCATTTATAATAATTACCTTTTCCGGTTTCTGTTGTGTATATGAACACTCTCCGAATTCATAATTTTCTATTTTAATTTCCTTGCAGTATTGATATTGGATTTCTTCTTCCGATTTGATGTTCGGAGACGTTTTTGAAATGTCCTTAAATAAAAATAAATAAAACTGTATTCAGTAATGGCGTATCTCCATAACAATGCTTTCTAATAGCTGCATGTGATGCAGTCACTTAATATCTCATCTTTTAAGAATTAATTAATGTTCCATGGGGATAGTATAGAAATATTTTCTAGTTTGTTATTTACTGTAGAAATGCACCGTTTTAAAGATTGTATGGCTTGGAGATAGTGATGTGCTGTTATGTGTTTGCACCTCCTCTGTCAAGCCGGTTGCTAAAATAATTTTGTTTCTAAGAGCTGGTTCTTAAAATACCGATTTCTTTTAATATTCGTTAATACGAGATCGAATTTTTTTTTCTCCATGTCCGCTCCCAATGTGGAGCATATGGTCTCCTAATGGAGGTATCTTGACAGATTTTTTTCTACGAGAACTGCTTGTCACTCTAAAAGAGTAGGGATAGAAGGATAGGGCTATGACAGGACTAGTGGTTAGCTAATCACTCTAGTTACGCCCCGTGAGGATGGAATGGGTGGGAGGGAGGACTCAGACTACGAACAGAAATCCATAAATCGATTGAAAGACCAATCTATGAAAACCGTCCGCACCGGGAATTGAACCCGAGACATCCGTAACCGTAGCCAGCGACGCTACCAACTGCGCCACGGACGCCGACAAATTTTCGATCGAATTTTACACGATCATAATAATCCGATATTAATAAAGTAAAAATTTGCAGCCGTAAATATTAGGATTTTATGTGAAATTGTTAAGTTCAAAATAAATGTAAATGATTTCAAAGATTAAATCGATAATATTTTAAAAGATAATCGCGAAGAACTTCCTGAAACGGTCACAAAAGCTAAACATATTATTAATGCAATTGCAGTCTCTGCTGATTTGGAGTAACGATTTTTGTTAGTGAACACTATTTGTTGAGAAAAAAGGGGTAAAATTAAGTATTCGGCATGTTACATCGGATAAAATGACCATTAATATTATAGTTTTGCCACTGACTTCATGGGATCCAACACACTTCGTTAAACCATGACTCAGAAATCACACAGCAGATGATAGACGAATTTGACCTGTACGGTTAAAGTTGGGAATGAAAATCAGAACACAATTTGAAATGAATTTATGTAATGTAAATAATTTTTTAATGTAATATGTTATCAAATTTGGATTATTGAGATTTTGTACACTTCCATGTATTTCATCACTAACGACCCGGGTTTCGCCTTTCGGCATCTTCAGGCATTCAAGCACACCAATGGACTCGAACTGAGAGACAGTAAACAGTGTTTAACGTTTATATAGAATATACAAATTTGTCTAACGTTTGTAGTGTTAACTAAACAGTGTCTAACGTTTGTATCTTCTATATAAACGTTAGACACTGTTTACTGTCTGTCAGTTCGAGTCCATTCGTGTGCTCGAATGCCTGAAGATGCCGAAAGGCGAAACCCGGGTCGTTAGTGACAAAATACATGGAAGTGTACAAAATCTCAATAATCCAAATTTGATATTGAAATTCCATCAAGCACCCTCAGTCGATGTCTTAAATTAAAGTAATATGTTATATTTTATTTGAAAAAAATGTATCAAAATTGGGAGTTGATGTTTAACGAGGTGCGAGCCGGTTGATAGAGTTTTAGCAGCAAATCACTGAATGTAAACAATACATTCTTGTCTATAAATCAGATGAAAAATCTCAACAGATTTATTATTTATATTATTGATATACAAATTATTTTCTAAAATAATATAAATTTATAAAACATATGACGGTGGTGAGGTGGAATTCATTTGTATCATTCTCATTATTTAAAACTTCGACTGAGGCCTTTCGGCATGTTCAGGTATATTATTTACCATTCCCGTATCACTCGTGTATTCAAATGCCTGAAGATACATACCGAAAGGCGAATCCCGGGTCGCTGGGTGACAACATACATGGAAATGTTCAAAATCTATCGTAATTCAAATTTGATATAGAAATTCCATCGAGCACCCACATTCGAGTCAAGCTTTAACAGTAAACACAAAGGAAATTTAAGTGTGTTGACTTTTAATGAATGAAGGAATTATTGAAAATAACCATTGAATTTTATAATTACCTTATCCAGTTGCTGATGGGAATACGAATTCTCTCCGAATTCAAAATCTTCTATTTTAATTTCCTTGCAGTTTTGATATTGGATTTCGATTTCCGATTTGATATTCTGAAACACAAATAAATGATACCGCATTCAGTAATGGCTTCATAACAATGGTTTCTAGCAACTTCTTGTTATTCAATCGCTTAATATCCTCTCTTTCAAAAGATTAAAGATAAAAAGGCATGAAATAGATTACAAATATAACCCTTTTTGGGACTCAGCGTGTAGGGGAATGTAAGTATCACATTTTTTTCCAGAAATCCATCGAAAAATTAGATAATTATATATTCCACACTAAGACTCAAACCCGTTGACGTCAAGACAGAAAAAAAGTACACGAAATAGTGTTAAATACTTAGTGCATAATTCAGTACGTAATAATAACAATACGGAAAGATGGATCTAGTATATAATAAGTATTAAACTTACGTTTTCTTGGAATGATGTCAATAATTGTAAAGAAATGATTATCCCTTCCGTACTCATGGTGTAACAATGATTTACCTACTTCGGACTTTAAACCATTAAATTATCTTTGAAATAGGTCATGCGAAAAATTGAAAATTTTGCTATTTGTAAACAAAATAGTTGTACATCTAATCTATATATATATAAAAATGAATGTCTGTTTATTAGTTTGTTGGTTTGTCCGGATCGTATAGGCTCCTAAACCACTCAACCTATCGCGACGAAACTTTCAGGAAAGACTTATTGTGATCATGCCGGGAAATATTATATAAAATAGATATTTGTTTGTCCTTTACGCGTTTCTTTACTTCATACGATTTCGATGAAACTTCGGTGAGTTGTTGTGCACACACCCGTGAAGGGTTCTGAAGAAAAAAATTGAAAATCTAAAATTGAAAAAAAGAATCAAATACGTACATACAGCGACATCTAGGAAAAACATTCTGATTTTTTCGTGTACGCACCAGACGACAAACAAAAATATTGTGTTATAACAAGAGTGATATTAAAACTCGGGTTCGGGTCGGGCCAGACCTGAAGATGATGGGCTCGAACCGGGTAAGTCTAATCCAAAAACAGTTCAATAAACAGAATTAAAACACAAACCCTTTCTTTCTTTGAGTGGCATTGCAACGCATGCCGGGTACTCACTAGTTAAAAATAAATTATAGTTTAAGTCTTCTTTGTATAATTAATCATAATTTGAAAACAACGTCAATTTTTCAATATAAAAATACAGTATTAAGTATAGTCGGCGTCCGTGGCGCAGTTAGTTACATCGTTGGCTAAGGTTAGAGATGTTTCAGGTTCAATTTTCGGTTGGGAAGGTTTTCATAAATTGATCTTTCAATCGATTTATGGATTTCTGTTCATAATCTGAGTGATTGTAATGTGTAAAACTCCCTCACACCCGTCTGATCCTCAAAAACGGGATGTTGCAAGAGCGATTAGTTAACCACTAGTCTTATCCTAGCATTATCCTTCGATCCCTACTCTCTTCGAAAAATGAGAAGTTGAGCAACTTAGTAACAAGCAGTTCTCATTTAAAACTTTTAAGATACCTCCATTAGGAGAGTATATGTTCCACGTTGTGTAGTAACAGTCCGAGATTCACACGGCACGTCTCGTACTTGTTCAGCTATGAAGGTCTATTTCAGGTTTTACAAACAAAATATGTCGTTAAATAATTACTTAATACTACATAAAACGTATTTCACTTTTTAAAATTGTCATTTCGCTTTATAAATGCGTTTATATGACAAAATCCACACTGTAACGAAATGTGACTGCATGAGATCCGAAGGATATTTTTCGCATGTAAACGGGAAGGCTAACTAAGTTTTAAATACAACACGATACTCATTTCTACTCGAAAATGTACTAAATACGGCAAAAAATGCAATGTTTTATAATATATGATTTTCATAACGATTGACCGAATAAATGCTGTTTGAGATTACCATGTCCGCCTCGTGTTGATTGCCATCGTCAAATATTTCTTCCCGCTTGACGAGTGCGTCTTGTTTTATGTGACTTGAATAATCTTCCGTATTATTTAGATAATTATCATTATTACAGGCGTTCTGTGATGCACTGGATGACAATAAATCATCGTCGGGTTCTATTTTAATATCCATTACAATATTCTTCTAGACAAATTATTAGCTAATGACGTAATAAAGTGACACGTTTCATGAAAATGATAATACCATAAGCTACAATTTCTCCGACTATAGACAACAATTAATTCTGTGTAAGATCAAAAGGATGTTTATAAAAAGTGGTCGGTAATTAATATTAAACACAGGTTTGGGGAAAGACTTATTTCGCGTCAATTTTAAAACATTTCCGCTGTCAATAATGATAACACAGTCATTTTATAACTGGATATAGATAAGCAAAAGGGAACTAACTAACGTCAGATTAACCTTCCGTTTTCATGCTGAAAAAATCCCTTCAGATCTCATGCAGTCACATTTTATTACCGTGTGGGTTTTGTCATATAAACGCATTTATAAAGCGAAACGACAATTTCAAAAAGTGAAATATGGTTTTATGTTTTAAAAAAATAAAACACAATTCATTTGTACTACTTCCACATATTTATAATGATCAGGACCGGTTGATAATGCTCTTGCACAAATTAATTGTGTTTTATTTTTTTTTAATATAATGTCGTTCCACCAAGAATTGACAGTATTAAGTATTAATTTTATGTAATATTTTGTTTGCAAAACCTGATATACATATCAAACTATGCAAAATTATCGAAAGACGCAAGAATCGAAACTTTTCATCGCAAAACAAGCTTGAGACATATCTCGGTGCCGTTTGAAACAAAACGGTTGCATCTCAATACCTTCCGAAGCCTCACGAAATCTGTATGCGTGTGTTCGGTGTAATCGTGTTTTGATGCCAGTGTTGTGATGGTCAGTCATGTGGCTATAGAATTTATTCAACACGTTCACGAGGTGTTCCAGGATAGAATCGATGTTAAGGTCAGTTTAAATGAGTCAAAATTGTGATCGGCCATATCCAAAGCAACTTTAAGTTTACAAGCAATGCTATCAGAACATTTTAAATTTCATCGCAGTCTCCACAAACAAATTGTATGGCGGTTGTAAGAAGATCGTCTCTCAACTCCGTTTCTCGTCGAATATAACATATATTTGAAAAGATTTATTGTGAGTTTATTCACTGTTTCTTTACTATAATCTATATATATATAAAAATGAATGTCTGTTTGTTGGTTTGTCCGGATCTTATAGGCTCCTAAACCACTCAACCGATCGCGACGAAACTTTCAGGAAGGACTTATTGTGATCATGCCGGGAAATATTATATAAAATAAATGTTTGCTTGTCCTTTACGCGTTCCTTTACCATTCATACGATTTCGATGAAACTTCGGTGAGTTGTTGTGCACACACCCGTGAAGGGTTCTGAAGAAAAAAAATTAAAAATCTAAAATTGAAAAAAAGAATCAAATACGTACAGTCAGCGACATCTAGGAAAAACCTTCTGATTTATTCGCGTACGCACCAGACGAAAAACAAAAATATTGTGTTATGACAAGTGTGATATTGAAACTCGGGTTCGGGTCGGGCCAGACCTGAAGATGATGGGCTCGAACCGGGTAAGTCTATGAAATTTCGGGCTGTGCAGACCTCTAATCCAAAAGCGGTTCAATAAACAGAATTAAAACCCAAACCCTTTTTTTCTTTGAGTGGCATTGCAACGCATGCCGGGTACTCGCTAGTCATTATATAATGAACGATTAATCGAAAACCAACATATATGCATGTTAGGTAATAATTAAATAGTCACTTTTAAGGTGTTAACTGTCAATTCTTGGTGGAAAGACATTATATTTTAAAAAATAAAACACAATTCATTTTTACTACTTCCATATATTTATAATGATCAGGACCGGTTTCGCTCATCTAGTGCATTTTAACGTATAACAAATATATATATATATATATATATATATAAACGTTAGACACTGTTTACTGTCTGTCAGTTCGAGTCCATCCGTGCGCTCGAATGCCTGAAGATGCCGAAAGGCGGAACCCGGGTCGTTAGTGACAAAATACATGGAAGTGTACAAAATCTCAACAATCCAAATTTGAAAATATCTTTATTCTTATTAAAATTAAATATACTACAATTAATTACCCACTATTTCACATTATTAAAATATGCTAGAATTCATCGTAATTAATCCAAAATATAGATTTCATGACTGCGCAGTAAATGTAACGGACCACTCGTACCGGACAAATATTTCAAAACTACCAATTTCATATTGTATCACTGTAGAACTAGGCCATCGATATGTTTCTTTTGATCGCGCTTGCACGCATCTCAAACACTGTCCGTCCTTGCGTGCCTACCCATTGTTGTGAGTCTTGCGCATTTATGGTTACAATGCACACACTCAAACATCCGCTCGCCAGTGTGCGTCGTTTTATGCACGACCAACGTGCCACGCTGAACACACTGAAAATTACACTGGTCACAAGCGTACGGTTTACCACCAGTATGCAAAAGTTTATGCATTTTTAAATGGCGGTCATAATTGCTTCTATATTCACACGAATTGCACTTGAATTGTTTACGATTCACGTGAGTGAGTAAATGTTTTTTTAAATTCGACGATTGTGCACATTTGTAGTTACATAAACTACATTTAAACGGCATTTCACCAGAGTGCGCCATTTTGTGTAACTTTAACGAATAATAATGCTTAGATTTGAATTGACACTCATCACATTTGTACGGCTTATCTTCTGTATGCGACTTTTTATGTATTCTTAAAAGGCAGAATTGTTCACAGCTATAGTCACACTGGTCGCATTTTATCGGTTTTTGAACAGCTAAATCGGTTTTTATATGTTCGGTTTTGTTTCTCGTATGCCACAGTCTGTGCCTTCTTAATAACACAAGCGATCCGATTATTTTAAAGCATACGGAACAAATAAAATTCCTCTTTCTGAACAAGGAACGCTCTAATACAACAACTGGAACTAGATTGTCTCCGGAAATTTCCTTTTTTTTATAATTTTTATTGAAATGTTTGTGTGTTTTATACAAACACGAAAACGGTCGACCGGTTGCATCGTTTTTTTCAATAATTGAAAGCTAAAAATTAAACAATACACGAAATTAGTTTTAAAAAATGAATGTAATTAAATAAAAAATGAATGTAATTAAAAATTTTAATTATATCTAATACACAGCTCATCTTAACAGACATTTTTTAGAACTATTTTTTTTTAAATAACATTTGATAATCCTCGTGATGAGCGAAACCGGTTCTGATCATTTTAAACAAATTGCGTTTTATTTTTTTTAAATATAATGCCTTTCCACCTAGAATTGACAGTTAACTTCTTGTTGCTCAACTTCTCAATACTATTTTTTTTCTTCAATTTGTGACTTGATACTTTCGGTGTGGGAATTTGTGATGTCTTTTCTCCTCGAGTTGATCTTGACACACTTGATCTTGTTGAGTCACTACAAGGCTCTCGCTACCTTACATTTTTTTACAACGTAATAAAAAGGGAAAGCTAATAGTCTTGAAAGAGAAGTCTCGTAGAAAAACTTCTGTTTAGATACCACATTGAGAACTGATATGAACGGATAGAAAAATAAGATTAAAATACTTAAGCTTCCTATTTGTAGAGGTCATGTTTTTAAAAAACTACCTGTTTAATTGGTGATCCATCATCCAAATATGAACATTCACCAGCTTCTTCCTTCTTTATTCGAGAAACAAACACAGAAGTGTCCTTGTCAGATTCTTGTGATGGAAAATTCTGTTCTTTTTTGATAACCGTTTTTGATACTTCGTACTGGAAGAAAAAAAAACAAATATCAAATCATATGTTTCTTAGTCGAGTACATGGTGCAGTGGTCAACGTCATTGGCTTCGATTACGAATCTCACCGATCGGAATCCCAGTGCGGAAAGTTTCATAAATTGACTTTTCAATCGATTCACGAATTTCTGTTCGAAGACATGAATGTTTGTGATGTTTATAATTCTCTCCCTGGAAAACGTTTGCTGCTTCATTCCTTGTTTCTTAAAAAGACTCGAAAAAGAGAGAGTGAGAAACTGAGTAACATGCAGTAATTGTAGTAAAATTTTGTTGAAATACTGACATAAAGAGGCCATATCGTCTACATGGCTTACCAAAAAAATGTTTATAATTTTGTTGTTATTCAAAAAAACGTCAAAATATGCTACTCTCTGAGCAACAGATCAACAAGCAGTTCTCGTACAAAGACTTTAATATACATCCATTAGAGGTTCATATGCGAGTGGACATGCGGCCCGCCGTTTTTTTTTAATTTTTAATGTGGCACTTGAGTAAAAAAGTCGTCAAAGAACATTGATTTTAAAGATTTGCATCCAAATGCAGAGTGTATGTGATTTTATAACACCTCTCTACCCGCCCATGGTCTATTTAATCTTTATTCAGTGCACAGAAAGAGCGCGACTTAATAACTCAAAGATGGGTGGAGAACCTTTTTATATTAACAAGTTAATAGCAACAACAAGAAATCTGATATTTCAACTGTCTTACGTGAAAATTTATAATTGATTTATTAATTACCTTCGGATTATAAATAAGACGATACTTTTCGTCTGAATGGTGGATATCGTTTTCTGTAGAACTATTATCGTTTCGAAATTCAAATTCACATTTCATTTCCGATTTTGGATTCAAGATGTCCTAAAATAAAATAACATTTTTAGCACATAGGTATCATATAATAAAAACAATTAAATTTCAAATCGATTTTTTTTAAATATCGTAATTTATTTACACTCTTCAAACAATATATGTTATTGTTTCCACATTTTCAACGATATTTATAAGCACATGTAAAATAAATTATTTCAATTACATGACCCGAACATAGTGCAGAATATGTGTACACGAATAAATCAGAAGGTTTTTCAGAGATGTCGCTGTTCGTACTATTTGATTCACTTTTATAGATTTTAGATTTTAATTTTTTTTTTTTTAAAAGAAACGTTCACTGGTGTGCGCACAACAACTCACCGAAGTTTCATCGAAATCGGATGAACGGTAAAGGAACGCACAGAGGACAAATAAACAAAGAAACATATATATATATATAGATATTGAAGATGCAAGAAAGTATCAATTCAAATATGCAACAAACCACACATACTGAAGTGACGTGAGTATAGCAAAAATAACCTGAATCCGTCGGTACTACCAAAACAAAACAATATTAAAAAGTTACCAATGAATTGCTAATGTCATATTCTTGTTTTATGGATGGAATATTGACAAAAACACTGTTTGGATGTTGAAAAGGTGAATAATTACTGCCCATATTCTGTACAGCTTCAGAATTGGGTTCAATTTCATCTGGTTCCGTCTTGATATCCATTTTAGAATTGTATTAAGTTGAACAGGGCACAGGAGACTTATCATAGACAATAATTTATGACATGTAGAGTTGCTGCCATTGTAAAAAATACCAACAGAAAATAATAAATATTTAAAAAAAATGCATATTATTGTTTACTTGATTGAAATATTAATGTTTATTTAAATTAAAGTAATATGTACGCTTACAATGTAAAGCATGTAAAGAAAAGGTCACTCAACTTTTTTATTTAGCCACAAGGTAAAATAGGACAGGTATAGACTAATAGTTAGTTAATTGCTCTTGGTATGCCTCGGTTTTATAATCGTATAGCTGAGACAGAAATGAAGAATCAATAGACCAGCGCTATTTAATTTTTTTAATACCGCGAATTATTAAAATAGTCTAAAACTGGACACAGACCACTTTTTTAAAACGATAGCCGCTTCTAATATAAACCATATGTTATTTTAATGGAATTACTTCAACAGAAGTTTTTCTATGCAAACTTTTTTCTTATTCTGTTGGTCAACTTATTTTTATGGATCGGATTGTTGGCAGGGTATTTTACACATCATAAACAACATAGCCTCCTATAGCAGGCCATATGTTTTACGTTGGGAACGGACAGGGCTTAAAATAACAAACAAACCTGTGTTTCCATTATTAAATTTCATTTTTTTTGTCAGAACTTTTTACATTGTTTTCTAAGAAATTAATTATATTCCAGAAATTTGAACAGCAGTAATTATTTTCCTGTAATTATAACATCATATTTAAAAATATTTTAATTTCTTTACTCTTAAAAATATTAATAAATTATTAAAATATAGATATAACAAACATACAATGAAAAGAAATAAAAAACGCAAGAGGAAAGTGAGATGCAATGATATGAATACAACACGTCGAAGCAGGACAGCAGATGGTGACTCCAAATTAAAGTTCACGTGGATTTGGAATAGACGTACTTATTAGACTAGAATGAGACAAAATATGTACAAACAAAGTGAGATAAAGCGAGATAGTACAAGGGTATGTTTCACACTTATATATATTTGTACCAGAATAACTATACCCGTCATAGATGACGGTATAAAATTGAAATACTGAATGTCTAGAGTAGCTAGTATAACTTGCATAACCGAATGGAATTTCAATATCAAATTTGAACTGTTGAGATTTTGTACATCTCGAGTTCACTCGTGTGCACGAATGCCTGAAGATGCCGAAAGACGAAACCCGGTTCGCAAGTGGAAAAAAGTACATGGAAGTTTACAAAATTTCAACAATTAAAATATGCATAACATTTTATTTTAAATATACACAACGAACGGTTAGTTCATGAGAAAATATTTTACCTACATGTGATATGTTATAATAATAAAACGTCAACAGAGCGATTATTATATACGATTCTAGTGGCTGGCTAATTACTCTCGCGACGCCTTATTTCTAGGATAGGATGGAGGGAACATAAAATTTTACATCACAAACGTCAATACCTTCGATCAGGAATCTAAAAATATATTAATGAAACAGATCACTTACATTAACCACTGCACCACGGACCCGGCTAAGTGAAAATAGTCGCGATTAATACCGCATGTGAGGCGTTTATTCCGTGATCTAATATTCTTAAATTTAATAAAAAAAATCATGATTTTAGTTTTGCCTTACGGGCGTGTACCATTTTATGGGTCCTCAAGTCTTTGGCGCGTCTACATTTATAATGACATTCATCACACTCGAAGGGTTTAAAATTAGTATGTGTCTGTTTGTGAACATTCAAATCTTTGGCTTGCCTACATTTATACGTACATTGATCACATTCAAACGGTTTAAGGTCTGTGTGAATAATGGCGTGCTTTTTTAAATACGAAGCCAGACCACATTTATAGCCACAAATATCACACGTGAAAATGGTTTCAATAGAATGCATTTTTTTATGTGCCCCTAGTGTGGAGAGATTTCCGCATTTATAATCGCATTTATCACACTTGAACGGTTTTTCACCTGTGTGGATTTTAATATGTATTCTTAAGTCGGGTAAATTTTTACATTTAAAATCACAACGGCCGCATTTGAACGTCTTTTCAGCGGTGTGAGTCTTTTTGTGAAGACTCAAGGCGTACGTATGCGAGCATTTGTAATTACACTCATCACACTTGAAAGGTTTATCGCCGGTGTGGTGACTTTTGTGCACTTGAATTTGTGCAAGTTGTTTACATTTATAATCACAAACGTCGCATTTATAAGGCATTTCACCAGTGTGTGACATTTTATGTATTTTCATTGACTTTCGATGCGCGCAGCTATATTCACATTCGTTACATTTGTACGGTTTTTCGCCCGTATGTGTCAATTTGTGTACTTTCATATCGTAACCTTGTATGGATTTATAATCGCATTGATCGCACGAAAACGGCTTTTCGATTGAATGCGTCATTTTGTGCGATTTTAGCGCACCGGATTGCGCGCAAACATAGTCGCATTTGTTGCATTTAAACGGTTTTTCGCCGGTATGTCTTCGTCTGTGGACTTTCATGTGACAGAAATGTTTACACTTGTGGTCGCATATATCACACTCGTAAAGTTTTTCGCCCATGTGAATAAGCGTTTTAATCTGGGTTGGGTTTTCGCATTCTAACGAATAATCTCCAGTGTGGTGTTTCTTGTGTTTCTTCAGCGTGTCCATTTTGTCACATCTGAAAGCACAACTGTCGCATTTGTACGGCAGGCCTCCGGTGTGGGTTTTTTTGTGTTTCACAAGACCATCGGAACGCACACACTTAAAGTCGCAATCATCACACTGGAAAGGTTTGAGACCCGTGTGGGACATTTTGTGCCTTTTCAGTAAATGGGCAGCGGCTAGTACTTTGTCGCAAACCGTGCAAACAAAGTTCTTTTTCAGTATCAAATGCTTTTCGGGCATTGTTTCCTCTTTGCTCTCTTCTATGCGCAATTCGGTATGAAAAGTTTGGTCGATTTTTTCAGTAGAAATCTAAAAAAAAATACAAAAGTGAAAATAGACATCGACTGAGGGCGCTTTTAGAATTTCAATACAACACATTTCCACGTATTCCCGGCTTTCAAGTACACGAATCGTCAAAAATCTCAACAATTCAAATTTAAAATTAAAGACATAAAACATAATTCATTTGTACTACTTCTACATGTTTATAATGATCAGGACCGATTTCGCTCATCACGAGCATTATCAACTGATAAAAATACAAACATAACAGGCTTATTTATATAAAATTGAGTGTAAAAATTAAGGTATATAAAACTGATGGTTCATGAACTGAGACAAGAAAATACTGATTAACAAACAAATTATACATAAATCAAATAAAAGAGTCTACAATTCAAATGTTATGGACCTCTTGCAAATCATTAAATACTAATCTGAAATCACAAATATAGCTACATTAAAAGTTCATTTAGCTGAACAAAATTTTTAATGACGTTACTAATGTAATATACAATAATGAATCAGTAAAAGATTTGCAAGAGGTCCATAACAATTGTTCATTTTTTTTACTTTTGCAGGTATTTCTTTATTAACGACCCTGGTTTCAACTTTCGGCATTTTCTAACATTCAAGTACACGAATGAACTCGAAATGGCTGTTAGTAACTCAGGTATCAACGTAGTTTTTAGATTTAGTGCTAATATTTTTTTCTCAATTTGTTTTACAGATATATACTATTTACTGTCAGTTCGAGTTGCCTGAAGATGCCGAAAGGCGAAACCAGGGTGGTTTTTTTTTCATGTCCGTTCCCAACGTGGAGCAGATAGTGTCTTAATGGAGGTATCTTAATAGAATTTTTCTATGAGAACTGGTTGTTACTCAGTTGCTCAACCTCTCTTTTTTCGAAGAGAATAGGGATAGAAGGATAAGACTAGGACAGGACTAGTGGTTAAGTTAGGTTAGGTTAGGTTAGGTAGGAGGGTGGGAGGGAGTTTTAGACATCACAAACACCGATTGAGAGATCAATTTATGAAAACTGTCAGCACCGGGAATTAAAATATAAATATATTTCTCGCTCGCACCCTTCACTTTACATGTGATTGAGCGAGAAACAGATAAATAAATACACCAAGTATTGAATATTGGTTTTAATTACGAAAGTTATTTTGTTAAAAATATATATTTATTTTCTTTGAATCATTAACTTATTTTGTACAGCAAAAATTTTAATATTTAATAATTTGTTTTAATTATATTTTTTGTAATAATTCATTAACAGTAATAACTTATTAACATTTTTTTAAAATAACTCTTTAACAAAACTATAATAACACTCTAGCCACAGTATTGAAATATAACAGTGTATTAACTAACCCTACGATAATTTAACTAGCTGTTCCGACAACCCGTCAGCATTGGAGTCCTAATGAAATAAACAGTCTGAAAATGCTTATTAAACAGGCGAAACACGTGTTATGACACAGCCAGTGGAATAACAAAGTTAATTTTATTTTTTAATGTCAAACACTGCTGCTAACACTGCGACCGAACGTATATTTAAAAAATATGAATGTATCCGAAAAAACTAAGGTATATAATTTAACGAAATATATTAATTATTCTTTACGAGGTTGACATATAGCTAAATTCATCGCCTCCATTTGCTTTCTGAACATATTGTACCCACCCTTTTCGTCCAGCGGTTTACCGCTGTTTGAATAATACTTCTCAAACGCTCTATACACGTCTCGAATAGTTTTATACGACAGATCAAGATACTCTTTTGTAGAACTCTCGTAAGATGGCGATTTCTGAAGAGTTCTAAGAAAACACGTGACGTGTTCTAATTTTAAAACGTTCTTTTTATTTCTACGGTCAACGTTCTGCGCTGGGACATTCGCCTTTTTGACCCAGCTCAAAACTGTCCATTCACCGAGCGACAGAGTCGACAAAAACATCCGTTTGCACACGGGCACGCGTTGAAAGTTGACCTCTAAGAAGTATTTAAGAGTATTTTCTCTACGCGATGTATTAATTTCATTACTGATGCGTTTTGTTGAAGTTTTTTCAACAAGAGAATTGACGTGCAACTTCCGTTGATCCCACGTCATGTTCTGCCAGAAAGTGTTGAAAATTCCTTGCCTAACTTCGTCTGAAACAGTACTACACCGCCTTGCAACTTTACTCAAACCACACCTTGACGAGTCACATCTCGGTTTTAAAACCCTCGCTTCCCTAAGGACCGTCTTTCCGGTTTTTCCGCCATGATTTTTTCTTCGTTCAATACTTTCGTATCTATCTCCACTTTCTCTGGCTTTTATCAATCTGTTCCTTTTCCAAGAAGCCGATTTCGCTGAGTCTTTCTGATTGTCAACTTTTTTCTGTCTTTCAACAGTACTCCAGACTTCATCTAAGTAATAATGGCCGATAGCCCTGTTGTCTGTCGAGGAATTTTCAACGACCGTTGCGTCTACAGGCGATTGACTTGGATTCAATTTACAATTCTTCGACGTGGACGGCTTGGCCATACGATTCGTTTCAAGTATAGATTTTTTCATTTTCTTTAATCTAATTTCTATTGCATTCCTTGAATTTTTGTCCTGCAAAATTAAAATCGCACATAGAATATCCGCATTTCGATAGTCTGGGTTTGTTTTTTTTTCAAGCCACGTCCGCTCACAACATGCAGCATTTAGACTCAACGGAAAATGTTTTCAACTGAAACTGGTGGTACATTTCTTCAGAAGGATAATGACGGAATATCTTTATTTAGTAACCTAGACCGATTGTATATGTTCTAATATTGGAGCTTATCTCAACAGTAATTATTATACGAGAACTGCTTGTTACTCATTTCATGTTATTCATTAAGAGTTTCATTTGGTTTGGATTACTCAATTTTTTGTGGTATGCGCAAGGGGTATATAAATTATATTCTTTCTTTTCATATTGACGAGTTTTAAATATTGAAATAAACTTTTGCTAGTTATTTTGAGTGATGAATCAAAACGTAGGTTTATAGATAATAACTCGCAGTGCATTTTTCAACTCGTGGACGAGGGAGCAACGAATGAATTCTGTAATCGTTTATATATAGACTGTGGAAAGGAAAAAGGACGTAACACACAACACCTCGCAGATGCT
This sequence comes from Himalopsyche phryganea, assembly GCA_022494535.1. Taxonomy (NCBI): domain Eukaryota; kingdom Metazoa; phylum Arthropoda; class Insecta; order Trichoptera; family Rhyacophilidae; genus Himalopsyche; species Himalopsyche phryganea. The sequence continues at coordinate 655,117 of JAGVSL010000162.1, read as the reverse complement.
CTACAAAATTACAATAAATCTAAACTAACTTATACCTGAAATAAATGTAATGTAATTATTATTATTCTCTGGGTGGTGGAGAATTAATGACATCACTAACATCCATGCCTTCGTAATTATATCCACTGGAGAACCATACCTTCAATGCTGATGATCTCGATACAGCCCAATTTATTTCCTTACCAATTTTGAACGAACAACTGAATCTTCCAAACTGTCCTCTATTGTACCCTTTACGTGAGATGATTCCGTAAAAAATAAACATGAATCAACAATAAAAATTAAAAATACAATTTTTTTCCATGTCCGCCTCCAATGTGGTCTCCTAATGGAGATTTCTCAACAGAATTTTTGTATGAGAACTCAGTTGCTGAACCTCTTTTTATCGAAGAGAGTAGGGATAGAAGAATAGCGCTAGGACAAGATTAGTGGTTAGCTAATCGCTCTTGCTGCGCCCGTGAGGAGGGAGTTTTTGGACAGCACAAACACTCAGACTACGAACATAAATCGATTGATATATCAATTTGTGAAAACTGTCCGCATCGGAAATTGAACGCGAGACATCCATAGCAGGAGCCCACGACGCTACCAACTGCGCCACGGACGCCGGCAGAATATGGAATGGAAAAATAAATTAAGAATTAAAATAATGAATTTCCCATGACAGAGCCCATTAGTTGAAATTGGGTAAGCAGTTCTTCGAATTGCATTTTAAAAAAACCTTTCTTTTTATCCATAATGCGTTTGTTGTGATTATTCCAGACGTTATTTTCTATAAATCTGTCGTATTTTAACTTGCATATAATTATAATTTAAGATATCGACTGAGGGTGCTTGATGGAATTTCAATATCAAATTTGGATTATTGAGATTTTGTACACTTCCATGTATTTTGCCACTAACGACCCGGGTCAGTTAGAGTCCATTCGTGCGCTCGAATGCCTGAAGATGCCGAAAGGCGAAACGCGGGTCGTTAGTGACAAAATACATGGAAGTGTACAAAATTTCAATAATCCAAATTTGTATATAATTGTTGTAAACTGTTTACTTGTTTCAGTTTGAGTTTATTCGTGTACTCGAATGCCTGAAGATGCCTAAAGACGAAACCCAGGTCGTTAGTGACGAAATACATGGAAATGTATAAAAGCTCAAGAGTTCAAATATGAATGTTGTTGAACACTGGACATCCAATTTATACCGAGTTAAAAAAGACTTTTTTTGTAACAATGTCCACTCCCAATGTGGAACATATGGAATGTATATCAAAAGAAGTGTTTTCTACATTAACTGCTCGCTATTCAGTTGCTTAAATACACTTTTTTGGAGGAAAGTAAGAACAGAAGGGAATCACTAGGGCAGAATTAATGGTAAGCTAATGGCTACCGTTTCATGGGTTAGATAGGTAGGAGGGAATACGATATCACAAATATCCATGCCTTAAATACAAATCAATTGAAAAACCAATTAATTAAACTGTCCTTACTGGGATTCGAACCAGCGAGCAGCGTAACCAAGTCCAAGACAAATAATAAATAAAATAGACAGTGATAAAATCAAACCTGGGCAATTGGTGGTCCAGCTTCTGTGGGCGAACGTTCCGTGGTATCATTTTGTTCTTTTTTTATTACGACGGGATGGTCAGTTACGTCACACGTGAAGTCTTGGTTATGACATTTAACTTCCGTTTTTATATTGACCAAGTGACCCTAAAAATTTAAACATAATTTAAATAAGCGACATAATACATTATTAAATAAGTTTAGCAGAGTGGTCGACGCTGATGGCTTCGGTTGTGGATTTCGCGGGCTCGAACCCCAGAACGGTCAGTTTCATAAATCGATTTATGAATATACAAGGTGTGGATTTGTGATGTCTAAAATTCTTTACCACCAATCCAATTTTAAAATATAGCCATTAATCTAGTATTATCCATAATTTCTCGGGTTCAAGTACCGGTGTGGACAGTTTCATTAATTGATTTTTGAATCGATCTTTGATCGTAGGCATGAATGTTTTTGATGTCTTAAATTCCCACCCGATCTTACCCCTATCTTTCTATCAATTTTATCTTCGAAAAAGAGAGGTTGAGCGACTGAGTAACAAGCAGTATTCGTAGAAAAAGTTCTGTTGAAATACTTCCATTAAGAGACCATATGTTTCACATTGGGATCGGATACGGCTATCAAGTTTCAGTACGGACAATTTTATAAATTGCTATTTCAATCGCTTTGTGTGCAAAAAACTTAAGCTAATTTGAGTCTTTATCATATCGAAAAACGAGTTTAATCATCCTTACAACAAGCATTGATGCTCATAGCTGCTCTGCTTTCTCCACTTAAGATGGCTGTTTATTATTCATATTAATTACATACTTAATATTTGATTATTTTTAAATGGTTCATTAATTGTTTTCTTATAATTTCCCTGATTCATTTTTGTATATTACATTAGTATCGTCATTAAAAATTTTGTTCAGCTAAATGGACTTTTAATGTAGCTATATTTATGATTTCAGATTAGTATTTAATGATTTGCAAGAGGTCCATAAAATTTTAATTGTAGACTCTTTTATTTGATTTATGTATAATTTGTTTGCTAATCAGTATTTTCTTGTCTCAGTTCATGAACCATCAGTTTTATATACCTTCATTTTTACACTCAATTTTCTATAAATAAGCCTGTTATGTTTGTATTTTTATCTGTTGATAATGCTCGTGATGAGCGAAACCGGTCCTGATCATTATAAATATGTGGAAGTAGTACAAATGAATTGTGTTTTATTTTTTAAAATACTTTCCACCAAGAACTGACAGTTAACACCTTAAAAGTGATCATAACAAGCAGTTTTTATAGAAAAGACTTCTGTTCGGATAAACTTCATTGCGAGTTCATATGTCGAGATGTCGTTATTAAATTTTCTAGATAACTGCATTATTAGAATAGAAATTTAGTAAATTCCCTAATGCATATATAACAAAAGAACTAGGTTAATATCTATTAGTAGGAACAAGGTCTAAAAATGATATTATTCTCAGAAAACTACACAAAATGATATGTTTTAGGGTAGAATAATCTATTATGAACCTAAATATATGGAAAATATTCGTGAATTAGGAAAGGAAACGTTGGAATATAAGTTTAACGAAGTTGTGTCGCAAACTTTCATGTCTTTTACGTACCGACCTAACCGAACAAAACTCCACACATCGTACGCAGAAAAAAGTGCGGCATAACATGACAGCTTGCGATCGATTTAGGAAGTACGCGAAATTAAATGTTTTAAACAAGACCAACACTAACACAACTTAACTCATCATTGTGTGTAGTTTTCGGTGAAAAATATCATTTTTAGGCCTTATCCCTACTTTTAGAAATTTACCAAGAACAAATCTATGTTTGATTACTTTAGTTACCTCTTTTGATTGGTCAATATCGATTTGTTCCTGTTTCACTTGGGCGTTGTATTGAGTGTCCGTTGACGGAACCTCATTTCGGACAATTCTAGTATGTTCCTGTTCTAAACCACCATCATACGTGATTTCTAGCGTTGTATGTGATAATAATTCATCTACCGGTTCCGTTTTGATATCCATTTTGAGCTATGTAAACTCGTAAATACAGTCAAATATGCCACAAGCACAAGACAGCGTTCGGCGTTACCATAGACTATAGAGTAGGCACCATAGGTAATATAAAACACCAGTTGTTCTTGATCTCAAGGGATAAGGAAGAGCGAAAGATAAGGCAATAATACAAAACAAAGTAAACCATTCTATTATTATTCATTTACTTGATTTAAGAAGGACTTGAAATTACATCTTTTTAATTCTGTGCAACATCAAAATAGCTAATCGAATTTTTGATTTTGATGACAGTTTTTAATTTTATTTTCTTTCAATAGGTACTTTTAATGGTATCGACTGGTAGAACGCATAAAAACATTTAATGTAATGGTTTTGAAATAGAATTATATATTATTGTTATTTTTTCTTCAGGCAGAAACATGATAGGGCATTAAATAATAGTGATATAATTTAAGACATCGACTGAGGGTGCTTGATGGAACCTCAACATCAAATTCGGATTATTGAGATCTTGTACACTTCCATGTATTTTGTCACTAACGACCCGGGTTTCGCCTTTCGGCATCTTCAGGCATTCGAGCACACGAATGGACTCGAACTGAGAGACAGTAAACAGTGTCTAACGCGTATATAGAAGATACAAACGCGACAAATATCATTTACGAGGCAATACATTATACGTCTGAGAGCCACACCGATACCTGAGTTAAAATTTTCAGAAACCGCGATCCATTTTAACTCAGACCATCCTTTCTCATATAAATTGGCTGCTTTCCATTCTCAGGTTCACAGATTAGTCACTATACCTCTAAATAAATTTAATTTTGAAAACGAACTAAACATTATTAAACAAATTGCCATTAATAATGGCTATGAGGCGTCTCTTATAGATAGTCTTGTATCAAAAAAACAACGTAAATTAGCAGAAAAGATGCTATATTTCGGGAACTTGTCTAAAGACATAGACCGCCCTAGAATCTGGCATAGAATTAGTTATTTAGGTTGCACACAAGCTTTAAAATTAAAAAACAACTCGCTGATAGTGTTAGACCGGCGTTCTATTGCAAAAACTCTCTAGGCAAATTACTTATTAACAATAAAGATAGAGTAAACTTTAAGAACAAATCTGGTATTTATAAATTACAATGCAATGATTGCCAACATTTCTATGTGGGTTAAACCACACGTACATTAGATATAAGGGTATCAGAACATTTAGCTGCCTTTAGATTAAAAAAAGAAACTTCGACATTCGCAAATCACTTGCTAATGGAGAACCATACGTTTAATGCGGATGACGGGGTTAAACTGTTGCATAAAAACATGGGGGATCATAAATTATTTTATCAGGAAATTTTAGAAATTAATAGAGCCCAGTTAAACTCATTACCAATCTTGAATGAGCAGCTGAACCTTCCTAATTCTCCGCTATTATATCCGATACGTTGAAACACCTAACAGATGTCACTAAATGTGGAATGATTGTATATATTTACCCATTCGTCGAATTACATCCCGTCAAAACCCACAATACTATTATAATTGTAAAATCACTGGTATTTCTAAAAGAAGTTGAAAAGCGGCAATTCGCCACTCTGTTAATATGGTGTTTACAAAATAAGGATTAGGGCGATTTCCGAAATTTTAACTCAGGTATCGGTGTGGCTCTCAGACGTATAATGTATTGCCTCGTAAATGATATTTGTCGCATTTGTATGTTCTATATAAGCGTTAGACACTGTTTACTGTCTCTCAGGTCGAGTCCATTCGTGTGCTCGAATGCCTGAAGATGCCGAAAGGCGAAACCCGGGTCGTTAGTGACAAAATACATGGAAGTGTACAAGATCTCAATAATCCGAAAATAATAGTGAATACATTTAAAAAACAGATATTTTTAATTCGTATAGGTAGACTTGCCACTTGCCAATGTATATTTTCAGTATACTGACCTATATGATGCAATACGTAATTTAAAAAAAAAGCACATTTTTACTTCGCAAGTTTCGACAAATCTATGTTGTATGGAGATCGCTAACAAAATATACTTTATATTGTCATGCTTGGCACTATTATTTTTTTTATTGTTCTGTTCCGTAAATTCTTTCGCGATATTTATGAAGTTTATTAGTGATGGCCGAACACTGTGTAACGAAAAACTGACCATTGGATTTTTGGGGCCGACCACTGGGAGAATTGGCATTTTTATGTAAACTTATATATTATTTTATGCTTGGTACAATATTAACGATTTTATTTTTAGTTTGTTACATTACTTAATTCCTGTGTAATAGAATAACAGCGAAAAATATATATAATTTAAGACATCGACTGAGGGTGCTTGATGGAATTTCAATATTAAATTTGGATTATTGAGATTTTGTACACTTACATGGAAGTGTACAAAATCTCAATAATCCAAATTTAAAAATATATATATTTATCATTCGTTGACTCAAAATCCCTTTTGAAAGTACACCTGTCGCTTAACTGGCCGACCACTGGCGAAATGACACTATGATTATAAATTATCGATACCAAATTTTATGATTTGTATGTCAAAAAGATTGTGAATTATAATTTACAAAGCGTTTTTTAAAGTCACAAACAATTGTATTTGGGAGAGAGATTACTTTGAAAAAAAATAATACTTATTTAATTGTTTCTTATTTAAATAGTAAAAAATCCATTATAGATTTTCGTATTCATTGTTGAAATTTGCCGGGTCCCTAGTGCAGTGGACGTCGTTATTGACTTAAGTTACGGATCTCACGAGTTCGATTTTCAGTGCGGACAGTTTCATAAAATGATTTTCTATCGATTTCTGTTTGAAGACATCGGTGTTTGGATGTCTAACATTACTTCCCACTCAACTGATCTCAAAAACGGGGCGTAGCGAGAGCTATTAGCCAAATCTATCCAAGCCGTATTCTTTGCGAAAAGAGAGAGGTTGAGCGTAACAAGCAGTTCTTTTAGAAAAACTTATGTTGAGACACCTCCATTGTAGGGTTATATGCTCCTCATTGGGAATGGACGTGAATAAAAATGCATACTTTTTTAGGTAGTCAATTGCTGATTGAAATTAACATAAGTCAAATAAAATTGGATATATCCGCATTTACTTGCAACTATTTAATTTATCGGTTTCCGCGTGTCACTGAGAGTTTCAATATTTTGTTAAATACGCTTTTGTCGGATTTTTTTAATTATACACCATTACAAATTGCGCAGTTGGTTATGGTTACAAATGTTTCGGGTTCAATTCCCGGTTCCGACGGTTTTCATAAATTGATCTCGCAACCGATTTATGGATTTCTTTCCGTAGACCAAGTGTTTGTGATGTCTACAACCCCTCCCTTCCTCCCATCCGATCCTCACGGGGAGTAGCGAGAGCGATAAGCTAACCACTAGTCATTTCCTAGCCCTATCCTTCTATCCCCACTGTCTTCGAAAAAAGAGATACTCAAACAGTTCTCATAGAAAAATTCTGTTAAAATACCTCTATAAGGAGACTATATGTTCCACGTTGGAAGCGGACATGGAAAAAAAAATTTGCGTGAAATGAACTATGGGTGTGTAGTGGATTTTTCTTTTTCTCCCTCAATCATATGTAAAGTGAAGAGTGCGAGCGAGATAAAAGCGGGCACGGTGTGTAATAGAGATGTAGATATCTGTATCACACAGCCTCACCTGTGTATAAGAAAGTCGTGTGAAAGAGTAAGCGCTTGCATGTTTTATATCTCGTTCGCATCTTTTACATGTAATTAGATTTATCAATTTTAGCTTTTAGCTTCATTTTAGCAAGTTAATGTATATACTTGGGGTCCTCGGGGATACAAAATACAGAACTTCACAATACATTTTATTATTAAGTATACAGAAACTTAACACTAGATTTTAATGAAATATACACAATATCATGCTATACGAATAAATTAATAAAGTCGAGGTTGTTAAAAACGAAAACTTACCATTCATGTCCTTATATCAGACCCGAGCAAATTTATTGACTAAGTGGGTGAGTATTGATTTCCAGAGCCCAGTTAAATTCCTTGCCAATTCTGAACGAACAACTGAACCTTCCAAACTCTCCGTTGCTGTATCCTATACGTTGAAACACCTAACAGATGTCACTAAATGTGAAATGATTGTATATATTTATCCTTTCGTCGAATTGCATCCCGTTGAAACCCACAATGCTATTATAATTGTAAAATCTCTGGTAATCCGCGCTACTCAATGTGTTGTTTACAAAATAAGGATTAAGGCGATTCTCGAAATGTTAACTCAGGTATCAGTGTGGATCCTAGACTTATAATATCTTACCTTGTAAATTACATTTGTCGTATTTAGTCTTATATATAAACGTTAGACACTGTTTACTGTCTGTCAGTTCGAGTCCACACGTGCGCTCGAATGCCGAAAGACGGGTCGTTAGTAACAAAGTACAAAATCTCAATAATCCAAATTTAATCATATATTATAATTAAGGATAAGACCAATATTGATGCCAAATTATTGCCAACGGTGTTCAAGGTTTCGAATCCAAGTATTTATGGGCGAAGGCATGGATATCATAAACTTCCTCCCAACTCATCAGACCTTTAAAACGGGGTGAAGCGAGAGTGATTAATAGATCACTACTCTTGTATTGGCCTTATTTTTCTATCATTATTCTCTTCGAAAAACAGAGATTAAACTATTAACAGCTTCTATTGAAAATTTGTCTTGCTATGGCGACATGGCGGAGGCTTATTACCCAACCACTCATGTCTTAGCTCTATCTTTCCATTCTTTCTTTCGTAAAAAGAGAACTGAGTAAAGAAGTAGTCAGAAAAAATATTTACGTACACTTTTGATCAAGAATCAATTTAAATTTGTATTTATTGTAAAGCATCAGGAATATCTAGTTCAGAAATGACATTTTCGAGAATCGAAGAAACAGTATGCGAAACCTTATGCCTTTTCAAATTGGAAGACCGCGTAGATTTATAGTCACATTGGTCGCATTGAAACGGTTTCTCCCCAGTGTGTGACATTTTATGTTTCTTCAAATCGAAAGAAAGAGCAGATTTAAAATTGCATTCATCGCATTTAAACGGTTTTTCGCCTGTATGCAAGAGCTTATGCCGTTTTAGCACAGAGGATCTCGCGAATTTAAAATCGCACTGGTCGCATGCGAACGGTTTCTCACCGCTATGCGACATCTTGTGTGTTTTAAGTAAGTAAGATTGCGAAGACCTATAGTCACATTCGTTGCATTTGTGTATTTTTTCACCACTATGTAGTAACAAATGTCTTTTTAATACTGAAGACTGACCGAATTTAAGATAGCATATTTCGCATGTGAACGGCTTTTCTCCAGTATGCGACACTTTGTGTCGCTTTAAATGCGATGATTTGATAAATTTATAATCACACTGGTCACATTCAAACGGTTTTTCTCCTGTGTGTAACATTTTATGACTTTTTAAATCAGACGCGCGCGCAGATTTATATTCGCATACATCACATCTAAACGATTTTTCTCCAGTATGTGACATTTTATGTATTTTCAATTGATATGATTGTATCGATCTAAAACTGCATTGATCACATTTAAACGGTTTTTCACCTGTATGTGTCATTTTGTGTGTTTTTAACTGATACGCCTGTATAGATCTAAAATCGCATAAGTCACATTTAAAGGGTCTTTCTCCAGTATGAACCATTCGGTGCGTTTTTAAATCATGCGAAAACGCTGATTTAAAATCGCATTTATCGCATTTGAACGGTTTTTCTCCGGTGTGCGACATTTTATGTACCTTTAACACAGACAATCGTGCAGTTTTAAAGCAGCATTGGTCACATTTGAATCGTTTTTCACCGTTGTGTGACAATTTATGTGTTTTTAACTCCAAAGGTAGCGCGGAAATAAAGTCGCATTTTTTACATTTAAAAATCTTTTCATTTGTATGTGTTTTTAAAACAGAAGAATTAAAGTCGCCATTTTGTTTGATAGCGTCACAGTGTTCGGATTTGTCGTGAACCATTTGGTGCAATTTTAGTAAGTGGAACGATGCGAATATACCGAAACAAACGTTGCAAACGAAATTCCGTTCGTGAAACTGTTTCTTGTCCAATAATATGACGGCAACTGGTTCAGTTTCCTTTTGTATACTTAATGCGGCCATTTTGGTGTTGTAAAATGGATTCAATACTCGAGTTGAAGTCGAATTCAGCAACGGTACTTCAAATGTAAAAATTGATTCCGGTTTTGCCTCCATGACCTAAAAACAAAACAATACTGACTAATTAATTATGAAACATGTGCAAAAATGTCACTTTTATTTTTTTTTAATTTAAGATATCGACTGAGGGTGCTTGATTATTATGTCAGTCGAGTAAGTTCGAGTTCATTCGTATGCTTGAATGACTCCATTGAAATGCCGAAAGGCGAAACCCGGGTCGTAAGTGACGAATTACATTTAAATTAACGAAATTTAACTATTGTTTGAGAAGACCCCGGATCGAAGAGAGGCGAGCGGCTGGTTATCCGGAGTCCTGGAAGGGCTGATCTCAGACAAACACCATTTCAAATCCGGTTCAAAACTTATTTATTCTCCATTAAAGATGCAGTGGTTTACATTACACAAATATATAAATCTTAACAAATAAAATTGATTCTACATTTACATTTACTTAGCAACTGAATTTACTTTAAGTTATAATACAAATGGCACGACAAACAATTTTAAATTAAGTCCAACGCAAATCAAAAAACAAACAACTCGCATCGTTACCTCCACCGCAACTCGCCCGGCTCGGTGGATCGTAATCGACTGTCTACAAATAATTAAAAAAAACTCCCTGCAATGTCGGAGTTACCCCTTTCCGTAAAAATAGACTCGTCCATTGGACGTAGCCGGCGGCTATTGAACGCCTGGCAACAAGAAAGAGCCTATTCTGCGAAATATTGCTGTTTCCGCTGGGTGATTTCAGTTCTGGACATTAATGACACTTATACTTAACAAAAACCAGGGTGTGTCATGTTCTTATTTTTTTAACCATATCCGCTCCACAAATGGAGCATACGGCCTCCTAGTATCTGTTTTTTACGAGAATAGCTTGTTACTCAACTTAATGAAGAGAATAGGGATCGTTTTCCCTATACTCTTATTTCCGCTCTCAATGTGGAACATATGGTCTTCTATTGGATGTGTAGGAATACGATTCCAAAGCTGTCGCTTGACGTGATTAAGCGGTAGAGACGGATGCTGGTGATGCTGTCCAGAGTTCAGTCGGCAGGATGACGACAGGTGTCCCAATGGGACGGTTATTGTGTCGCGTTCGGTGGTCGATACAGAATTCTCTCCAGTTGTCATTTGCTTGTCTATTTATACTGTGTTTGTGATCTAATTTCGACACACATTGATGGTCGTTGACCTCTCGCGCGGTGTCTTACTAATAAGCGTAGTGTTTCGTTGCAGGTGAGTATTCATATTTAAGTTCTTTCTACGAGAACCGCTTGCTACTCAGTTGCTCAACCTCTCTTTTTCAAAGAGAGTAGGGATAGACGAACAGGGCTACTACAGGACTAGTGGAATTTTAGACATAACAAAAATCGATTTAAAAAATAATTTGTGAAACTGTCCGCACTGGGTTTCGAGCCCGTGAGATCCGTGGTGACCGGATCCAACGACGTTGACCACTGCACCACGGTCCCAAATGCACATATTTAACACATTGAGTGTTGATTCTTTTGTAGATTGTTATTTTATATATTATATTTACCTGATCGTGTTTTTGTTCAACATCAGCGACATCAATTTCTTCCATTTTGACACAACACAAATCTTCAGGAACCTTGTCATTGCAGTTTCCCCATCGGATATCTTTTTCTATTTTAATGCTTTGCATGTCTATCAGTAATTCCTACAAATATAAAAAAGTATGAACCGCTATAAATTATTGTTAAAATTATCAAAATCCGAGTCCATAGTGCAGTGGTCAACGCCGTTGGCTTGGTTTATACAACTCACTGGTTCGAATATCAGTAAGAACAGTTTCATAAATTGATTTAATAATTTAAGACATCGACTGAGGGTGTTTGATGGAATTTCAATATCAAATTTGAATTATTGAGATTTTGTACATTTTCATGTATTTATTCAATTTAGTCAATTCGAATCCATTCGTGTACTCGAATGCCTGAAGATTCCGAAAGGCAAAACTCGGTTCGTTAGTGACAAAATACATGGAAATGTACAGAATCTCAACAATTTAAATTTGATTTAATAAATTTAAAAAAAAATCAAATAGCATACCATGTATTTGAGCGAGACAGAGAAAAATTAGCTGCACGCACCTGCTGACCACATATTTCTTTCGACTTATGCGAGGTCAAAATGATAATTCCAATATTCTTGAGAATATTAATAAATCAATTTATGGATGTTTCTGATATCTGTAATTCCTTTTCGTCTATCGAATGCTAAAAACAGAGGCGTTACGAGAGCTAACCACTATCTTTTTTCTTTACTCTCTTCGAAAAAGAAAAGAGTAGCAAGCAGTTATCGTAGAAAAACTTCTGTTGAGATACCTCCATCAAAAGGAACTATCAAAAGAAAGGGCAGAATTAATACTTAGCTAATAGTTTTCGCTACGTTGCGCTTATTGGAGTAGGATGGGTGAGAAGGAATTTTAGACATCACAAACATCGACGTTAACCACCCGACTAAAGGCCCGGCAACAGCTTGTCGATAATGTTCAGCAATAACGTAAATTATTTATCAAGGTTAAACTGACAGAAATGATAAGTTTTATGATAGAATAATCTTTTATGAACTTAAATATATGAAAAATATTCGTGAATGACGGAAGGAAACGTTGTAATATATGTTTAACGATGATATGTCGCAAACTTTCATGTGTTTTAAGTACCAACCTAACAAAACAAAATTCCATCTTTCGTAGGAGGAAAAATTCGCTGCGCATGACAGCTTGCGATGTAGGTATGTAAGTATGTGAAATTAAATGTTTTTATGTAGAACAAGCCAAAACTAGACCAAAACTAACATAATATACTACAACTTAACACATCATTGTGTCATTTTCGGAGAAAAATATTCCTTTTAGGCCATGTTACGACTATCCATCCGATAATTTAAGACATCGACTGAGGGTGCTTGATGGAATTTCAATATCAAATTTGGATTATTGAGATATTGTACACTTCCATGTATTTTGCCACTAACGACCCGGGTTTCGCCTTTCGGCATCTTCAGGCATTTGAGCTCACGAATGGACTCGAACTGACAGACAGTAAACAGTGTCTAACGTTTATATAGAAGATACAAATACGACAAATATTATTTACGAGGTAAAATATTATACGCCTGAGAGCCACACTGATACCTGAGTTAACATTTCGAGAATTGCCTTAATTCTTATTTTGTAAACAACACATTAGCAGAGTGGCGAATTGCCGCTTTCCAACTTCTTTTAGAAATACCAGTGATTTTACAATTATAATAGCATTGTGGGTTTCGACGGGATGCAAATCGACGAAAGGGTAAATAGAGTCCATCCGTTTCTATTTCAAAGCCGTTATGTCATATGACTTCATCCGTTCTACCAGTAAATCGTCCTAAAAACTGACTGTATTGTTCTGTTAGTACATTCTCGGTATAGGGTGCTTGTTCCTAAAGTCAGCCGTCGCCAGTAGTCGGCCTTTTGAGCTTAAAACTTAAATAATAGTGGATACATTTGAAAAAACAGACTTTTTTAATTCGTGTAGTTAGTCTTGCCACTTGCCAATGTATACCTGCACAATACTGACCTATATGATACAATACGCAATTCAAAAAAAGCACATTTTTACTTCGCAAGTTTCGACAAATTCATGTTGTATGCGTATTGCTAACAAAATATACTTTATATTGTCATGCTTTGTATCATTATGTTTTTTATTGTTGTCTACTCTTAGTAAATTCGTTCGCGATATTTATGAAGTTTATTAGTGATGGCTGAACATGGGAGAATTGGCATTTTTTTGTAAACTTCTATTATTTTGTGCTTGGTACAATATTAACTATTTTATTTTAAGTTCGTTACATTGCTTAATCCCTGTTTAATGGAATAACAGCGAAAAAATATGTATTTATCATTCATTGACTCAAAATCCCTTTTGAACGTACACCTGTTGCTTAACTAGCTGAGCACTGGCGAAACGACCGTTTTTAGTATCCATGGTAACCATTAAACAAACTGTCTTTATAACAGCAAATAGACATATTTCTATACGGTTTTCCTATTGTAACTTACTTCCTTTCTTTCATTTTGATCGTCGTCTTCTATTTTCTCGTCCTTTACACGGGCGTTGGACAAATTACTAGTTGAAGGACTCGCATTTAAGTCTTTGGTGTCATTCTGACAGTAAGGAACATCGGAAATGTTTTTTGCGTTATCTGATGACAGTAATTCATCGTCGGGTTCTATTTTAATGTCCATTTTGACGTAAATTTAACACAGAAACGTCCAAGAAATGCTTATAAATACTCCATAGATAATAAACGCGATGTTAACCATAGACTAGATCGTAGTAATCGATACTGTAGTAAGGATTATCGTCGTCTCAAAAGCAAAGGGGCACATTCATTTTTGATAAAAACGCATGAAGTGTTTTTGGAGTTTAAAAAATCGCGTTGAGGTTATTTTGAAATGAAAATTGTTTAAGTGACTTGTTACTTTTTTGGATATATTTCATATTATTTAAAAAAAATTCATTCACTTAGGTACTAAGTTTTATCGCTTAAAAACTCAACAATTAAATTGGTCAATACAAAAGAAATCTAAAACGTCTAAAATTCCCTCTCACCCATCTGATCCTAACGGCGCATAGCGAGGGTGATTAGCTGACCAATAGTCCTGTCTTAATCCTATCTTTCTATCTGTACTCTCTTCGAAAAAAGAGACGTTGACCAACGGAGTAACAAGCAGTTCTTTTCTTGAAAAACTTCTGTTGAGATACCTCCATTAATACGCCATATGCTCCACACTGGAAGCGGACATGGTAAAAAAATTAACTGTAAGTTTTGCGAGACCATTGTGCAACGGTCGACGTCTTCGGTTCCGGATTTTACGGGTTCAAATCTCACTACTGACTGTTTCATAAATTGATCTCTATTTGAGGGCATATAAATATTACCAATCGCTTTATCCAACTGCCTTTCTCTTTTAGGCATACTCAGGTTTAACAGTTTGTACGCTCGAAGTGAAATATACTTCAGCCACCATTAGCATGCAGTAGATGTATATCTGTCTCTATCGCACAGCCTCACTTGTGTAAAAGCAAGTAAGATTAAAAAAAAAAGTAGAGCATAAAACTCACGGGTTCGAATATCAGTAAGGACAGTTTCATAAATTGATTTAATAATTTAAGACATCGACTGAGGGTGCTTGATGGAATTTCAATATAAAATTTGAATTGTTGAGATTTTATACATTTTCATGTATTTATTCAATTTAGTCAATTCGAATCCATTCGTGTACTCGAATGCTTGAAGATGCCGAAAGGCGAAACCCGGTTCTTTAGTGACAAAATACATGGAAATGTACACAATCTCAACAATTTAAATTTTTGAACATGATTTGTTTGTTCTTCTAAAGTGAAGAACTTTAACAATGTACAACAGTATTGCTTTGGATGTCGATATATTCTTCATGGACGTGAGTGAGTTCATTGTTTAATGTATTACAGTAGATTTAGTCTGAACTTACACAGTTGACTTCCTTCCCAATTTACAAAGAATTTTTACAAAATTTTTTACATTGCAAATATGCCATAAACTAATAATTTGTAATTTTTGTAATGTAACCACATCTTAAGCCGCCAAGGAATTGACGGGAGACCGTGGGGAGCAGACGGGAATAGCGGGTTGAGGCACCGATGGTATAAAACATACATCGTCGTGTATCATTTTGGATTTCCTTATTTTATTTTCTAATTATTATGTCGATACAAAAATATTATTAAAATAATTGCGTAATATAATTATATATTTATTATGAAAATAATCATATTAAAAAAACCTTCAAACATGGATACCAAGCAAGACGTTGCCAACAGAAGTCGCAATGCAACATTACAATATTCCATGTCTAATGAACCAAAGTGATTTTGGAAAGTGTAGACGGACGCCTTTTTTGTTAATTTGCCAGGACCGTGGTGCACTGGTCAAGTTAGGTTGCGATTCAAATACCGGTATGGTCAGTTTCATAAATCGATTTATGGATTTCTGTTCGAAGGCATGATTGATGTCTGTGGTCTAAAATTCCTTCCCACCCGCCCGATCCTGCCTGATCCACTCTCGATCCACTAACGGTGGAGCGAGGGCGATAAGCTAGCCAATAGTCCTGCCCTACCCGTCTTTCTATCGCTGTTCTCTTCGAAAAAAAGGATACGAGTGACTGAGTAGCAAGCAATTCTCATATAACAATTACAATTTAGTGATTGAATTGACATTTACTTGGTAGAACTACATTATTATGGATTTCTGTTTGAAGGCATGCGTGTTTGTGATGTCTAAAATTCCCTCCTACCAAATTCTCTCAGAAAAAAAAAAATCTGAGCAACCAAGTAACAAGCAGTTCTCGTAGAAAAATTTCTATCGAAATATACTCCGTTAGGAGACCATATGCTCCACATTCGGAGCGGATATAGTAAAAAAAAAATTAATGTATATGGTTCTTGAATCAATCAATTTACCAAAGTGAGATTCGAGTCCATTGACACTACAACTGACGAGGACGACGTTGACCACTCGGCTACAGGCCCGGAAAAGATTTTCGTGATAATGATATTATTACCGAAGCACGGATATTGTTAAGTGACACAAATCACATGCCAGGCCTTAAGCCTGGTGGTCAACGTCTTTGGCTTCGGTTCATCCCGTACTGTAGCTCCACAAAAGAATAAGAAATTTAATATTGGTACTTAGATATACCAATTTAACTTGGCCGCTAGTCAGGGCGCCATCGTCGCGTTAGGAATGTTGCGATACTCAACCAGAACTGAAATTTCAATAAATTCCAAAACTGATATTTTAGTGACGAATATTAAAAGTAGACAAGATATTTATTTTGCATAAAATGGCAATAGGAGAAATTTATTCTAGACTGACAATTTTAGTTCCGAATTCGGCGGCGGCCAAGTAATGCTGGTAGTAACTCATTTCGGAAGAAGTCAAAAAAGCAACCTAAGTGTAAAAAGATGCATGTTTTGTATGATGTGAAAAGACAAAAAAAGGTACTTGGACAAAATGGTACAGGCATAACAATGTGATGACAAAATAAAAGATGGACAAAATTGTATTGTCAAAATTGTACAGACTAACTTGTATAGACAAAATTGTACAGACAAAACGGTCCAAAAGCAGAATCGTATAAACTCTTGCACTGAAGTCATTTTGCCCGTACCAATTTGTAGGTACAATTTTGTCCATACAATGCTGACTGTATAATTTTGTCACATTACAGAAAAAATGACAAAAATAAACGAATCGAATTTTTACATATTAAATCTGAATATATATATATATAAGCAGTTCTGGGTTCAATACCCAGACGGGCCTAATTCATACTACGTCTCCTTACAGACTATATACAGAACTTCCAAAACATGATTTAGATACAAATGAAGCTTGTTTATTAGCCGTCCACCGGTTTCACAAAACGACATCGCCATACGACATCAGGAAGGATTTTTCTTCGTCTTCCGGCACCCGCATGTCAGGGATCTGCAATCAAAAAAGGATTTTAATCAGCGGTGATAAGACTATCAACCATTTCTCGAGACTAGCTGTCTTTTTTTCTTAAATTAAGCACAACTCGACCTGTATTACTTTCACATCGCATTTGTATCTTCTATATATACGTTAGACACTGTTTACTGTCTGTCAGTTCGAGTTCATTCGTGCGCTCGAATGCCTGAAGATGCCGAAAGGCGAAACCCGGGTCGTTAGTGACAAAATACATGGAAGTGTACAAAATCTCAATAATTCAAACTTGATATTGAAATTCCATCAAGCAGCCTCAATCGATGTCTAAAATTAAATTAAATTAGCTTCACTAACCGTTTCGGCAACTCGCGTCGTTCCTTCCATTTCCACTTTCTTCTTCCTCGCGGGCTTGACGGCGTTGGGATCCCTGGGCGGCCTGTTGTGGACCTTGTAGTGGGTCTTCAGGGCGGACTTCTGGCGGAAGGCCATGCCGCACATGGCGCAGCTGTACGGCCGCTCGCCCGTGTGCGTCCTCGTGTGGGTTTTCAGATCGTTGCGCTGCGCGAAAGCCTTCTCGCAGTACGTGCACCTGTAAGAAAGTTATACCGATTGAATTGGTATTATATTCAGTTAGTTTTACAAAATTTTGTCGGCTTATCGGCATGAGGTGGATTTATCTCTATCACGCAACCTCACTTGTGCATAAGCAAGTAGAATACAAGAGTAGGCGCCCACATGCCTTTGTATCTCTCTCGCACCCTTCACTTTACATGTGACTGAGTGATATAGAGAGAAATCCACGATATGCGCCTGATCGATAGCTATTTCTACTTCACGCCATCGTCAGAAATATGCCTAAATATAATTTAGCTTAGCGATATGTACTGTTTTAGAAGATTTTTTGGAGCATATGGTCTCCTAATGGAGGTTTCTCAACAGAATTTTCCCTATAAAAACTGTTTGTTAGTCAGTTGCTCAACCTCTCTTTATCAAAGAAAGTAGGGATAGAAGGATAGGGCAAGGACAGGACTAGTGGTTAGCTAATCGCTCTCGCTACGCCACGTGAGGAGGGAGTTTTTGAACAGCACAAACACTCAGACTACGAACAGAAATCCATAAATCGATTGAAATATCAATTTATGAAAACTGTCCGCACTGGGAATTGAACCCGAGACATCCGTAGCTGTAGCCCACGACGCTACCAACTGCGCCACGGACGCCGACAAGTCCCTAGTCTTGCTTGTGCAACCGAGTAACGAGCAGTTCTCGTACAAAAACTTCTGTTGAAATAAGTTTCATTAGGAGTCCATTTGCTCCATATTGAGAGTGGACGTAGTAAATAAGAATGCCAGGTCTTTAGGTGAGCTGTCAATGTCTTCGGTTACGGTGCTCGAATCTTAGTACAGACAGTTGATTTTTCGAAGGTTTGGATGTATGCAAATTCTAAAATTCCTTTAGGATTAGAGATTTAAAAAGCGATTAGATAACAACTATTCCTCCAAACGCCGTATCCTTCTGTCGTAGGGGTTTCCAACCTTTTTTGCTACATTCCCCTCTTTCATCAATGTTCATAATATAACCCCACCTTCCCAAGACAATCCAACTCTAATTCGCCCCATCGAACTCTAAAACTTATCCCTAGGGGGGGATTGCCCCTGACTACTATCTTCGAAAAGCAAATTTGAGCAGCCGAGAAACAATCAGACGTCGTACAAAAACTTATGTTGAGTAAGTTCCGTTACGTGTACATATGTTGCGCTCCATATTGGGAGTTGATATGGTCATAAAAAACAAACTTATTTTCTATTTTCTTTAGAAACTGGCAAAATTTTGCATTTAGAAATTGGAAATCCCCAAAAACATCATTAGACTCGGTTCTCGAATCTCTCCAAAAGTCCATCGGGCAGTGTCGCTAGAGTCAGCACTCACTTGTAAGGCTTCTCCCCGGTGTGGGTGCGCCGATGCTTGGTCAGCGTGTCGATGGCCGTGAACCGCATCGGGCAGAAATTGCACTTGTAGCGCCTCTCTCCCGTGTGTATCCGCTTGTGTTTGGAGAGAGAGCTGGACGTGGTGAAGCCCCCGCCGCACAGGTCGCAGACAAACGGGTGTGCCCCGCTGTGCTTACGCGTGTGCGCCTTCAATTCACCCTTAGATACGAACCTGAAAACAATCAATATACGCAATCACAACTTGAATTAACATCGACACAACTAACAGACAAATTAGAAATTTACTGTTAAATATGATATTTTTAATTGTTCTTTCAACACATCGACAATGTTTTGGCCAATTGATGTAACCCTCGAAATTGAAATTGTTCAGGAGAGAGTAAAAACTGTTTTTAACGAAAACATTATACGGTCAGTCGCGTTGTGAATATTTGAAATGAACTCCTGTGAATTCTCATTACATCAAGTGGCCAGGTCAGAATTTTTCAACCTGAAACCAATAAAAAAATAAAATAATGTTTCCCTTCCAAAAAGTGGTCAGTTTATTTTTCTAATTTACATCATTTCGCCGAGACCTGCTCTGTCGTCTTTAAAATGAGATGCAATCATTAACTCAATTGGCTTAAACACCATCGATATTCGAAGTCCAGGTGCATAAATAAATATTTATCTCACCGAGTTTAACTTCATACATAAAAACAGGAACGTTTCCGTAAATATTTTGTGTTGGCTTCAAGTGCACATAGATGTCACTGGTGATCCGGTATTGAATACAGTTCCTCACTTTTATATACCATCAAACTTATGATAACTCATAACCTCAAATTCGTAGATAGAATGTTGGCATACGTAAAAAATGCCATGTTTTTAAAATAAGTGTTGCCGAATGCTAAAAATGATGTAATTCCCAATTTTCTCATGCGAGTTTATTCCTACCATAAAAAAGGCGAAACGAAATACATTGAAATGTACAAAATCTCAACAATTCACATGTGATATTGAAATTTCAGATATCTTAAATTATGTACACATTGAGCGAGTCTTTTCTTTGATCTACCAGGTACCTAAAGCTGTCGATTTTCCCGATGGTCTGTCCTGCGCTGGTCACGGTCCTGACACGTTTGGTTACGCATCACATTTCTTCAAATTACGATGACGAAATAAGACAAATGCAACAACTCACGCCTGGTCGCAGTGGTCGCACTGGAACGGCTTGCTACCCTGGTGCCGTCGCACATGCTCCTTGAGGTTGGTCCGCTGCGAGAACCCCCGGTCGCAGTGCGGGCAGATGAAGGGCTTCTCACCGGTGTGTATCCTCAAGTGGTCCTTGAGCGTGCACAGCATGTCGAAACCTAACGGCAAACGAATTCAATTGAAGACAGAGTTCTCAAATTTATTAATGCCTGCAAAACATCAAGCACAACATAGTAACGATTTTTGTATGTGTTCTAAACATGTTTATTAGGTTTGTGTACATTTAATTAAAAATACTGAGGATGCTTGATGGAATTTCAATATCAAACTTGAATCACTCACATTTTGTACACTCCCATACAATTGGTCACTAACGAAACTAGTTTCGCCTTTTGGCATCTTCAGGCATTCGAATACACAAATGAAGTTGAACTGACAACGTATAGAAATAAAAAAAAAATGTTCACAAACCTAATAACCATGTTTAGAGCACATTCATAAATCTTTATGTTCGATTCGAAGAAGTGCGGCCATTAATATATCTGTTCTCAATAGCCGGGTCTGTAGTGCAGTGGTGAACGTCGTTGACTTCGGTTACAGATCTCACGGGTTCGAATCTCATTTCAGACCAGCTTCATAAATTTATTGATGGATTGCTGTTGTAGGCATCGATGTTTGTGATGTCTAATATATGGCGTAGCAAGAATGATTAGCTAACCACTAGTTCTGTTGTAGCCCTATCCTTCTATTCTTACTCACTTTAAAAAAAGAGAGATTTAGCTACTGAGTAACAAGCTGTTCTCATAGAAAAACTTTGGTTTAGATACCTCCATTATGAAGCCATATGCACCATATTGAGAGCGGAAATAGCTTTTCAAAAATAAATTTATATAAGGCACATATGGGCAAGAATGTAAAATTATTTTGTGTCTCATTTCCTGGTAGAGACAGCGGCCAGTCGATGTGCAATATAAACTTACTGTAATAATTAATTCCCCACTCTTATGTCAGAGATTATGTTCTGAAGACATCAAAAAATTCCCTGCCACAAATACGATCCTAAAAACAGGGTGCAGAGAGGTTGACCAGCTAAGCACTAGTCCTGTCCTAGCAGTCCTATCCTTAATCTTTTCGAAAAAAGAAAGATTGAACAGCTGTGTAACAAGCAATTCATTTTCAACCAACTTTTATCGCAGAATTTACACGCGTGCTTCTTCCGGCCGTTGAGGTTGATGATCGGGGGCGGCGCGGACTCGGGGGCCTCCGCCACTTCGGGCAGCGCTACAGGCTGCGCCATGGAATGTGTCAGCATGTGGTTTTCCAGATGTTTGAGCTTTTTGAACTCTCTGGAAATTGTCAACAGAACGAAAAATTAGTACTGTCAATCTGGGTAACTTTAGCCCAGTTCTGAGGTTTTTTATATTTTTATAGTTTGCCATCGCATTTATGTTTGGTATTGTTCGACATATAAATAAACTAATGTCTTAACACATCTCTGGTGGGGCTGGTTGAGCGTTAGTTCAATAGCGACGCGGGTATATCCACTTGCGTAATTATTCGCGAACCATTAAAACAAAATCTTTAAATTCAATATTGTCTTCACCGGAATAATCTGAATCACTATTTTCAAGTATTTCGTCGACGTAACGATCCGAATTATCGTTATTCAAATCCATTATTGTATGGGTTTCGAAAAATCAGCAAAATAAAAAACGAGATTGAACGTCCACACACGAAAGCTACCAAAGCACAATTTTTATTTATTTGAATTATATTTTAAAAAATAAAACACAATTCATTTGTACTACTTGTGAAAAAAGTTAAAAAAGAGATGATTTGTCTACATTTGGTAACCATTTGTTTCTAAATAAACATACGTTTGACATAACACAAAATTTCAAAATCCTGCACTTAAATAACAAATCTTTAAAATTAGATAAACAAGAGATTTTAGAAATAAATAGATATAAATTTTTGCCCAATTCAAATTTATTGAATGAGCAAACCGTCTTTGCATCTTCTCCTTTGTTATATCCGATTCATTAATTTGTATAATACCTGTAAGGTTATTTTTAACTTGTAAGAATTAATTCTGTCTCTGTAATTTTTGTTTTTCAGATTTTAAAAATTTTATGGATACTCATAGCTGCTCTGCTTTCTCCACTTAAGATGGCTGTTTATATTCATATTAATTACATACTTAATATATGATTATTTTTAAATGGTTCATTAATTTTTTCTTATAATTTCCCTGATTCATTATTGTATATTATATTAGTAACGTCATTAAAAATTTTGTTCAGCTAAATGGACTTTTAATGTAGCTATATTTGTGATTTCAGATTAGTATTTAATGATTTGCAAGAGGTCCATAAGATTTTAATTGTAGACTCTTTCATTTAATTTATGTATTTTCAGTATTTTCTTGTCTTAGTTCATGAACCATCAGTTTTATATACCTTCATTTTTACACTTAATTTTATATAAATAAGCCTGTTATGTTTGTATTTTTATCAGTTGATAATGCTCGTGATGAGCGAAACCGGTCCTGATCATTATAAATATGTGGAAGTAGTACAATTGAATTGTGTTTTATTTTTTAAAATACTTTCCACCAAGAATTGACAGTTAACACCTTAAAAGTGACTATTTGAATTAGGTAAACTACTTATAGGTACATAAAAAAAATGGAATAATTCAGGATATATATGTTTTGACATGTGGTTTCGATCTTTACCTGAACACATGTATGAATGGGGACAATCCCGATTTATACTCGAATGATAAATTTTTATTAAACCAAAATTAAACCATAAATATCGCAACATAATAAGCAGGATTGTGATCGCAGTCGCCCGCTATAGCGGTACCTTTTTTGGTCATTGTAATTAGTCTCCCGCAAACAGCGATTGGCGGACTGAGGTCTTTGATTCTCGTTTCCCGCCTGAGATGTGTTAAGATGAAATTTAATTAACATGAATAGATTTATTGTTATAATTGATAAATAAATCTATATAAAACAAGGTGGGCAAAATTTGCATCCAAATCGGGTAACTTTAGCCAATGATACAAATAATCACTGTAATTACTATAAATTCGGTGATTTTTGGCCACTTTTCTTTATGCTTTTCATATATATTATATTCTGTACATAATTGAGATGGGAAAAAATATACAGCATTCGGTTTATATTGAAAATATGGCTAGTCCAATTTATTTTAAGCAAAAGTTTTTAAATTGTGTTTTATCATTCCAAGCTAACATCTTACAAATTCAATAATAAAACAAATTAATTCATTTGGATTATTGAGATTTTGTACACTTCCATGTATTTTGTCACTAACGACCCGGGTTTCACCTTTCGGCATCTTCAGGCATTCGAGCATTCGAAATGTTAACTCAGTGTGGCTCTCAGATGTATAATATTTTGCCTCGTAAATAATATTTGTCGTATTTGTATCTTCTATATAAACGTTAGACACTGTTTACTGTCTGTCAGTTCGAGTCCAATCGTGCGCTCGAATGCCTGAAGATGCCGAAAGGCGAAACCTGGGTCGTTAGTGACAAAATACATGGAAGTGTACAAAATCTCAATAATCCAAATTTTATATTGAAATTCCATCAAGCACACTCAGTCGATGTCTTAAATTATAAATTAATTCATATTTATACCACCAGGGGCTACGCAATACCTTTGCTTAACTAAAAAATATTCGTATGGCGTTAGTATTATGATGGTATTATAACATCACCTTTTTTCAAGTAGTGGACCAATGGGCAAACTTACCCAAATTGATGGTAATTCATTTTTAAAGTTTTTTTAGACTAATAACTGTGATCGAAATTGTCTTAATTAATATTGATTTCTTCAAATAACATTAAAAAATACTTGGAATATAGGTAAAATCAATTGGCCAAAACACCATCCGTTTGTAATGTGTTCGATTTAGTGTTTTCTTCCAGAACAACAAAGAAATTTAAGTATCTAGTTGATGAGGATGACTAGAGACTAGACACCGTTATGCAGCATAGCATTTCTGTCATAAATGTTAACAAAATTTGTGGTTAAATTACCTTTTACAAGTCAGACACGTGTGAACCTCTGTCGGCGACTCAACGTGCTTCCGCGCGTGCAACGCAAGACTGCTGGCGTTCGAAAACTTCTTCCGGCACATGGTGCATGGATACCTAGCGTCACCCTCGTCGTCCTCCTCCTCGGAGCCATTGACGAAATCCTTTTTCGAAAACACGCCATTATCGCTAGCGTAAATATCTTTCCTGATTGTAATTTTCAGCTCGGTACTACCCTGAACAACGCTAGTCTTCGTGGGAGAGTCAATCATGGCGGTTTGCTCAACTGTTTCATTGACGGCGAGTTCCTCGATCGGAGTTTCCGTCTTCGTTTCGTCCATTACCACGAGCAGGGTCTCGGGCTCCATTCGGATGGGGTCGCCGTCCATCGAGCAGTCGTCGTCGGTGCCGTTCTGCCGGCATATGTCGGCGAGGGGCGTGTCGCTATCGCTGGTGTCCTGCGAATAGAAAACCCATATTGTTTTAGCTACATAACTTAACCCTTTTACTCCCATTGGGACGATATATATCGGCCCACTTTACTTATGCGAAAACTCTCACTGGGCAAATCATTAGCCATTTTTTTTGTCATTTTTTGTCTGGTATGGATAAAGCACACTATTTTGTAGCTGTTCTGGAAGAAAACACTAAATCGAAATAATACCAAAATGTTTCTTATTTCAAACTCTACCGTATGGAAGAACACACTTATTTTTATAAATTACACTTATACTTGAAAACAGTTTTGTACAAGCAAACAAAATGAAAATGGTATAGCATTTCAAGCATTTAACAAATTTCAAAGTCCAATTACAAAACCAGTATTTTTCAGTTAGTGTCTTCTTCCAGAACAACGACGATTTGTTCTATACAGTTTTTTTACCATGTCCGCTCTCAGCGTGGAGTGTATGGCCTCCTAACGGAGGTATCTCAACAGAAGTTTTTCTACAAGACATGTTTGTTACTCAGTTACTCAACCGCTCTTTGTCGAAGAGAGTAGCGATATAAGGATAGGGCTAGGACAGGACTAGTGGTTAGCTAACCGCTTTCGCTATGCCCGTTTTTATTATCGGAAGGGAATTTTAGACATCACAAACATTCATGACTACAAACAGAAATCCATAAATCAATTAATGAAATTGTCCACACTGGCATTCGAACCCGTGTTCACACACCATTTTGTCTCTTAGCGTTTAGTCTTCTTTAGTTTCATTTGATTTGTGCCATTTTTTCTTTGTCCAATTTTGTCCAAACCATTTTGTCCGTACAATTTTGTCAGCACAACTTTATCCATACCATTTTGTTATATCACCGAGAAAAATGACAAAAATAAACAAATCAAATTTATACATATTAAATCTGAATATATATATATATATATATATATATGCAGCACTGGGTCCGATACCCAGTGCTGCCTAATTTATACTACGTCTCCTTACTGACTATATACAGAACTTTCAAAACTTGATTTAGATACAAATGAAGCATGTTTATTTGCAGTCGACCGGTTTCACAAACCAGCATCGCCGTACGACTTGAATTCCATGACACTCGTAGCCACTGCACCACGGAGTCAACAAAATATTATATAACTGTCCTTTGGCCCATTTTTGTAACACTCAAAATATACGAAAACGACTTAATGATCGGATCACATATTAAAGACGGTAGAGGAGGTCTCGGCCAAATGATTTTACATCATTTTACATTGGTTTTAAAAATTCTGACAAGGCCACTTGATGTAAGCCACTATTATATCGACACTCCCTGCGTATAATCCCGTATCTGCAAACATGATAATTTACAGGAGTGCATTTCAAAGATTCATAATGCAAACTCAAAATAATTTTCGATAAAAAAACAGTGAAAAATGCTCTCACCGGTTCTTCCTTGGGTACAATCCCCCGCGCTTTGTTGTTGCTGCATCTCTTGAAGTGTCTATTGTAGCTCTTCTTGAGGATTACCTTGGAACAGAGCGAGCACGCCAGCTTGGTCTTCGGCTTCGATGAGCTCTTGCGCGATGCCGCAGCGGCCGCCGTCTCCATTAGCTCCTTGTGCACCTGCTTCACGTGTGCCTGCAGATGGCTGCTCACCGGATATCTGCAAAGAGAGGGAATCTTATATATAATAACCCAGACCGCTCTGTAGACGTTTTATTATTATCACATGTAGGTGTGAAATTTTTTCATGACCCAAGCGTTCACCGTGTATAAATAAAATAAAAAGTTATGCAATGCACACACAGTTCCTCTAAGATTCTCTGTCGCCCGCCAGTCCCTTTGCTTCTTCCCAGATCATCCCAGCGTCCCGTAGCTTCGCCAAATACATCCTACAAATGGTCATCAGAGGCCTTCCAGAGCGACGGAATCCATCCGGTTGGTAGAAAGAACAGACAGAATTCAGGTTCCCTTGGAGCATTTGAGCCGAGGGGGCAGTCCGTCCGCTCTCTTACCTCCAAGTTCCTGACAAAGTTAAGCCATAGTACCCCTAATATTCCCCGCAAGCATCTTTGTCTTCGAAACACAGTTTACGGTTACCCTGTGCTTTGGTGAGGTGCCATGACTCACAAAGCAGCACTGTCAGTATATACACGTTGTGAAAACGTACATACCGTTTATTGCACACGGCGCACTGGAAAGGTTTGTCGTTAGGCCCGATCAGGTCCTGCTCCTCTTTGTATTTCCTCCCCGTCTTCGTCAAGTCAACATCCTTCAGAGACAGTCTCGCGGCAGCTTTGAAATCGTCATGAGACCGCAGGTACCTCTCTTTGAAGAGACTAGCCGACCTCGCAAGCCGGAAGCACTCCTCGCAGATCTGGTCCGGCAGTCCGTCTTCCTCTTGGACCTGAAACCGAAAAAGAACTTGATGTAACACAAGTCTATCTTGGTATTGCTCTAAATTGTAGAGTTAGTACAAGTGAAACCATCTTTTGTCGGAACTAGGAACAAACGCATCACCATATATGTCATCGGAATGTCGTAGCGGGCATTTGAAAACAACACCTTATGCAGTAAATATTTTATTTTGAATTTCTTAAGAGAATTGTTAATGATATCAGTGAATGTAAGTATATGCTACTTGATTCAATCAAGAGTGGTCCTACAGGAAGCTCTGATGAAAGGCTGTCTCTCTAATTAGGCATGTTCAACTACTGACGGATAAACATGGTTGTTAAAAATTGAACACAATTTTTTTTGTAACAGACCCTTTCCTAATTTTTGTCTTATCATATTAATTACGACATTTTATCCATTATGAATACACTTGCTTTATCATCATTCGGTCTATTGCTAATCATTATTTAAGTTGAATTTTTCTTTTAAGTGGTCAACTATTGGTATCTTACCTTAAAAAGGTAATAAACCAAAATATTCTTCTGTAAGCATGTCGATTTCCAATGGAGCTTATTTCAAAGTGAGTTCTTCAACAAGAAATGATTGTTATTCAGTTGCCAAAACTCTTTTTTTTCAAAGAGTAAGATTAGAATCATAGGCCTAGTTACAATGTGGACTTATATAACTTTATATACAGCTATTAAAATGGAAGAAGTATTCCCATCATTTATTGAAAAAAAGAAATAATTACTTAATAATGTTAGTACAGTAGCAATTTTGATATGAATTACGACAACGAGACTAGACCAATCAAAAGTAATGCCGTGTTATGCGAAACTGAACCAATTATAACGCACGGAATAGAAATGCGAAAGTGAGCCCTGTGAAAGAAGAGAATTAAAAAGACACTTCAGGTCTGGCGTTCAACCGTGGAGGTGGTGCTCCAAAGACTACCCAACCGAGCAGCGCATTGATGGAAGTCAACCGATCCTGATGGAGCAGCAACATCTTTAATCAGTATCGTTTTTATATATTTTGTTTTGAATTTAGATGTAAAAAATTCATCCCATATGTTGTGTCTTGCAACATTTACATTTAACTTACTTATGAACTTGCTTACTCTCCTCCACCCACCACAGCTTTCCCATCTGTTAATTATATCTATAATCCGCTGGCGTAACAAACTTTAAGCGTGTCTACATTTTGTTTTGTCCTTGATTAGGAGTGTGTAAGGAGCAACTTAGTGGTGTGTACTGAAAGGTGCAGAAAAGTAATCCCTCAAGTTCAGCTTGACCGATCGGTCCAAGTTAAGGTTGTACCGACTTGCGCAGCTCTTCCAATGCATGAAAAATGGAATGGAGGAATAAAACACTTACTCTTAAGCCCGTGACATATTCAATACAATCGGTGAGAGGCTCCTCTGCGTCATCCACGTCACCGAAAATCGGTTTGAGGTTCACCGCCTCAGCCATACAGGACCTGCATCTTGAATCGTTGGCCATCTTTACCAGCCTTAGTAAATACACATACTAGAGATCCATCATTGGAAGCAGGTTCATCGTTTTGAAGCCTTCTTCTTGAAGTTGATATCGCCAGAGCATCTTAGATTGTTTTATTTACATCACCAGCTGAAATAAAAAATAGAATTCGAGTCAGTTCGAGTTCATTCGTGTGCTTGAATGTCTGAAGATTACGAAAGGCTAAGCCCGGGTTGTTAGGGTTGACAAAATACATGGAAATGTACAAAATTTCAACAATTCAAATTTAATTCGATTCACCACAGCTCTTGTTAGTTGAAGAACTAGGAAAACTGCTTGTTACTCAGTTCTTCAACCTCTGCTCTTTGAAGAGAATAGGGATAGAAGTATAGAGCTAGGAGTAATGGTTGGTTAATTGCTCTTGCTACACCCTGTTTTTAGGATCGGATAAGTGGGAGGGAATTTTAGACATCACAAACATCCGTAAATTTATTTTAAAATCCGTAATCGAGTTTTAGGCATTTTACAAACAGGTGTTTAATAATTAAATTTGGATTATCGAGATTTTGTACACTTCCATGTATTTTGTCACTAACAACCCGGGTTTCGCCTTTCGGCGTCTTCAGGCATTCGAGCACACGAATGGATTCGAACTGACAGACAGTAAAGTGTGCTCGAATGCCTGAAGATGCCGAAAGACGAAACCCGGGTCGTTAGTGACAAAATACATGGAAGTGTACAAAATCTCAATAATCCAAATTTGATATTGAAATTCCATCAAGCACCCTCAGTCGATGTCTTAAATTAGATTAATAATTAGTTACTTTCCGATTATAGTCAGTGGAAGGATATTTAGAAATATCCTTTTACTCCATTTTTTTCCATATCCGCTCCCAATGTGGAGCATATGGTCTCCTAATGGAGGTATCTTAACAGATTTTTTCTATAAGAACTGCTTGTTACTCAGTTGCTCAATCTCTCTTTTTTCGAAGAGGGTAGGGATAGAAGGATAGAGCTAGGACAGGACTAGTGGATAGCTAATCGCTCTCGCTACGCCCCGTGAGGAGCGGATGGGTGGGAGGGGGTTTTTTAGAAATCAGAAACAGTCAGACAACGAACAGAAATCCATAATTCGATTGAAAGATCAATTTATGAAAACCGTCGGCACCGGGAATTAAACCCAATTTACTACAATTACTAAAGAAAATTATTTAAATTTCTGGTATTTCAAATCGATTTTACATTCCATGACTCCCACATATAATAATTCACCATTTTCTTATTCGTAATAAAATTTCGTACAGAAATGCATTGTTATAGGCTGCATTTAGCCAACTTTCAGGTAGAAAAAGAGAAGCGAGTTGTAAATTATATAAACCGTCTAATTTTTATTCAATATGTAACAACATTTGCAGCGTAACAAAGTAATTGTTTAAGCGAAAAACATCATTTTTTAGGTTATAATCTACAAACAAATCATTTCATTCGTTTCTACCAATATTATTTCAAAATAAGAATAAGCTACTGAATAAAATGATACCTTTTGTTTTTATTTACCTTTTTATTCGATTATTTTCAAATTTTGGCGCTAACTTAATATAGAAGATGTAAGATAAGTGGTTAGGCGCCGATGAGCATCTGTTATAATTGACAAATTACTGCATTAAATCGATGAAAAATAAACATGTTTTACAACGTGAAGGTGTAAAATAATGTATTGTTGATTATTCATTTGTTTAAATGGCGATATACTGGTGAAATTTATACATAATTTACTTATTTCGCGATTCCACTAATTTAGTAAACAAAACATTGACAAATAACTAATAACGGAATATTCGTGTGATGCCAGTGTTGAAAAATATAAAAATCATTATGTATGAATATAAAAAAAACCTTCTTTAAATTAAAAAAATTCATCTATTATAATAGACAGAAAATACGAAATGTGTCTGTCTATCTGGCACAATAATTCATCCCAAGCGGTGAACAGTTGTGACTTTACATCTACATTTACACTATCGACCCTGGTTTCGTTTTTCGACATCGCCGGGCATTCAAGTACACGGGTAAACTCAAACTGACAGTTAGTAAATAAATTATATTGTTTATATACATGAAATATTAAAAATTATTATCTCCAAATTTGATAACTATATTGTTGTCTGAATTAATTTTAAATCCTGATTTGATAATAATGACTGAAAATAGTCTCATAAAAAAACTGTTACAAACTCAGGATTTTGCAATTGCAAGTAGGCATAAGAACCAATTATCATTTAAATATACAGATTAAATTGGCGCTTACTTGGTAGAACTTCATTTAATAGGGTAAAAATAGCAGTGTTCAGCCTTATAAGAATTTTATCAATATTTTGGTAGATATTTCGACTTTACGCTATCATCAGAACTATGTTTTAAATTAATTTAGCTTAGCTATATATGTACTGTTTTAGAAGAGATGGACAATAATATATCGTCTCATTTATTCCAACATCATAACATTTAATGTTAAATATTTTAATTTAAATTAAAATGTAAACATAGTTCTGACAATGGCATTAAGCTGAAATACCTATCAACAAACTGATAAAATTGTTGTAGAACTGAATATTTACTTTGTTATTTATACTCCCTATCATTTAAAAGTAATTGGGTAAAAATATAACATAGAGATACCTACTGATTTTTAAATATCGGGTCCATGGTGCAGTGTCGTTGGCTTTAGCTACGGGTGTCAAAATTTTCATTAATTGATTTGTGGGTTTGTGTTCATATGCATGGATGTTTGTGATTTCTAGAATTCCCTCCCACCTGTCCGATCTACAAAATAAGGAATAGCAGGAGTGATTAGCTAACCACAGGTCTTATCTTTGGCTTATTCTTCTATCCCTACTCTCTTTGAAAAAGAGAACTTGAGGAACTGAGTAACAAACCGTTTTCGCAGAATAACATGCTAAGATACCTCGATTAGCAGTCCATATGCTTTACACTGAGAGTAAGGTCAGTAGGTGTCTCTATTATATTAAAATTGTATATCTGGGTACATTAATTTACATTAATAACAAACAGGAACCATTTTGTCACAATAAAATTTAATATGTACATTTTTTACAATTTCAATAATCGGGAATGATTGTTTTCAGTCATAATGTATTCATCATCATCACCAGGAGGATCCTGGCTGCCTCTGACAACTCTCTCCACCACTCCCTGTCTTTCAATATGATTCCCCGAGCAAGCGATAGTCATTCAGAGCTATATCAAGTCAGCGAATCTTCAGGCAGCCTATTTTGCGCCCTATTAGATAACTCTTTTTCCTGGCTCATTTTCGTCTGCGTAAAGAATATGATCTAGCCAGCGTAGTCTTTCAATCTGAATTGAATTGACTGGGTTGCAATAGCCTTTTCCTAGCCCCATCATTTCATCTTTACTAAGATTTTTATAGCTATTTATTATATTTTTATATCTTTTATAGCTGGAGCCACATTTAACATAATGCAGATCGTTTGGGATACGAAACTGTGCACGATTAAAAACAGACGCAATTTGTTCAACGCTTGCATTCTTCCTGCGCTGTTTTACGGTGGTGAATCATGGCACGTGATAAAGACTAATAAAAACCCTGTACTGAGTTTGGAAAATAGATGCTTGTGTCGGATACTTGGGGTTACGTGGTTTGACTTTGCGAGGAAATTGTAGATTAGGGAACAGTGGATATGGTTAGGTCACGTGCTTCAATCCTGCTTGCCTCTTCTTTGGACTGGTGGACAACCGTCATGACTCTGGCATGTCATGGGAGGAAGCAAAGCGTTTGCCAGGTGACAGAGATACATGCCATCGCCATATACTCCACAAGAAGGAGTTTATATGTTATACATTGTGTACTGGAAGTCTGCAACGGCTGAAATTTGACACAATTACCCAGTCCAGGCCTGGCATTTTCAATGACAACGATGATTCGAACATAGTACGATATCAAATTTGGATTATTGAGATTTTGTACACTTCCATGTATTTACATGGAAGTGTACAAAATCTCAATAATCCAAATTTTATATTGAAATTCCATCAAGCACCCTCAGTCGATGTCTTAAATTATAGTACGATATATTTTTCTGGAAGAGAAATCTCTATTAGTCTATAACAGTGTAGGTAGAGGCCTATAGGCCAAGCTGGGCTCCAAAAATACCTCTTTTGTGTACAGTCTGAAACTATTTCTTTACAAATTTGAATTATTGAGATTTTGTACACTTCCATGTATTTTGTCACTAACGACCCGGGTTTCTGAATCTTCCAAGCTCTCCGTTGCTGTATCTTATACGTTGAAACACCCAACAGATGCCACTAAATGTGGAATGATTGTATATATTTATCCTTTCGTCGAATTGCATCCCGTCGAAACCCACAATGCTATTATAATTGTAAAATCACTGGTAATTCTAATATTAGTTGGAAAGCGGCAATTCGCCAACCTGTTAATGCGTTGTTTACAAAATAAGGATTAAGGCGATTCTCGAAATTTTAACTCAGGTATCAGTGTGGATCCTAGACTTATAATATTTAATCTCGTAAATAATATTTGTCGTATTTGTATCTTGTATATAAACATTAGACACTGTTTACTGTCTGTCAGTTAGAGTTCATTCGTGCGCTCGAATGCCTGAAGATGCTGAAAGACGAAACTCAGTGACAAAATACATGGAAGTGTACAAAATTTCAATAACTCAAATTTGATATTGAAGTTCCATCAAGCACCCTCAGTCGATGTCTTAAATAATTTCTTTACCTTGTCCGGAAAGAAATATTGTGCTATTGAACAGAACAACTTATGTTTACCACGGTTGGTAATTGGAAGAGGTCACGGTAAAAAAAACAAAACAAAAAACCCTAAACCACTTTCGTTTCAATAATAGGAACTACTACCTTTTCATTAAAATGTACCATCATATGCTTTTTCAATTTCCCCAGAAATTTACTAGTAAAACTGCACGTGTTGCACGCTAGAAGCTCACCCTTGACGTGTTTCGCCACGTGTACTTTCAAACTGCTCGACTTATGATACGTCGACGGGCACAAGTGACAGGTGAACTGCCTGACGCCGGTGTGCACGAACCGGTGCGCTTTCAATTCCGACAGCCTCGCGCTCCTATAATCACAGTCGACGCATTTATGCGGTTTTTCACCAGTATGCACCAAACTGTGCGATTTTAAGTCACAGATTCGTCTACAACGATAATCGCATATTTTACAAATAATCGGTTTGACGTCTGTATGAATCATTCGATGTTTTTTTATATCGGTTTTAGTTTTACTCCGAAACCCGCACAAATCGCAACTAAAAGGTTTTTCTTCACTATGGACCAACTTGTGTCTTTTCATATTATTGGCTTTACGACAACGATACTGGCAAACGTTACAAATAAACGGTTTAACATCACTATGTATAATTTCGTGTTTTTTTAAATCACCGGATTCAGTAAAACTGAAGTTACAAACCGTACACGAAAAGGGTTTTATTCCTGAATGAATTAACATATGCCGTTTCACGTGGCTTGGCGTTTTAAATTTATTGCTGCAAATTTCGCACGAATATGGTTTCTTATCGCTGTGGGAAGACATGTGTCTGTTCAGATGTCCCGACGTGCGGCATTCGTAC
This sequence comes from Himalopsyche phryganea, assembly GCA_022494535.1. Classification (NCBI taxonomy): domain Eukaryota; kingdom Metazoa; phylum Arthropoda; class Insecta; order Trichoptera; family Rhyacophilidae; genus Himalopsyche; species Himalopsyche phryganea. The sequence goes on along the minus strand of JAGVSL010000162.1, from coordinate 620,588 downwards.
TCGCACACGTGACACTTGAACGGTTTTTCGCCACTATGTATCATCTTGTGCGTTTTCATGTGGCTGATTTTTTTCGATTTAAAATCACACGTGTTGCATATGAACGTCTTACACCTGTCATGTATTATTTCGTGTTTGTATCGATGGATGTTCAACGTTCGTTTAGAGTGAAATATTTTAAAACAGACACTGCACGCAAAATAACGATTGTGGATAACGATCCTCGTCAAATTAATGACGGCGATTATTTCTTGCGTTTTTTTCTTAACGTTATTTATGTTAATTGCTGGCGTTTCTTGTTTTATTCCTGGGAAGTCTTGCGATCTTCGTTCGTCTTCAATACCTGGATCTTTTATATTGACTTCAGTTATCTGAAACATAAAATAAATTGGTCAATATAGGGCCACGCCTATATATGCTTAAGAACATTTGAAACTTACAAATAGTCCTAGGAATCCCAATCTCTACGAACAAATTGTATGGCAGTTGTACGAAGATCGTCTCTCAACTCCGTTTGTCGTCGAATATAACATATATTTGAAAAGATTTCTTGTGAGTTTATTCAGTGTTTTTTTACTATAATCATTATATAATTTATGATTCATCGAAAACCAACATATATGCATGTTAAATAATAATTAAATCGTACAGTCGTCATAATGTATGTAGTGAATGGCACGAAATGCGATGTGTGGCAGGGTAGATTAATTAGAATCGTAATTTATCGCAAAATACACATTTTGAATTAATTTAATTTAAGACATCGACTGAGGGTGCTTGATGGGACTTCAATATCAAGTTTGGATTATTGAGATTTTGTACACTACCATGTATTTTGTCACTAACGCACGAATGGACTAGAACTGACAGACAGTAAACGGTGTCTAACGTTTATATAGAAGATACAAATACGATGTGAAAGTTATACAGATCAAGTTGTGCTTAATTGAAGAAAAAAAGACAGCTAGTCTCGAGAAATGGTTGATAGTCTTATCACCGCTGATTAAAATCGTTTTTTGATTGCAGATCCCTGACATGCGGGTGCCGGAAGACGAAGAAAAATCCTTCCTGATGTCGTTTTGTGAAACCGGTGGACGGCTAATAAACAGGCTTCATTTGTATCTAAATCATGTTTTGGAAGTTCTGTATATAGTCTGTAAGGAGACGTAGTATGAATTAGGACGAATTGACAAGACGTCAGTTCGAGTCCATTCGTGTGCTCGAATGCCTGAAGATGCCGAAAGGCGAAACCAGGATCGTTAGTGACAAAATACATGGAAGTGTACAAAATCTCAATAACTCAAATTTGAAAGACATAATATTTTAAAAACTTAAACACAATTCATTTAAGACATCGACTGAGGGTGCTTGATGAAATTTCAATATCAAATTTGGATTATTGAGATTTCGTGTCAGTTCAAGTCCATTCGTGTGCTCGAATGCCTGAAGATGCCGAAAGGCGAAACCCGGGTCGTTAGTGACAAAATACATGGAAGTGTACAAAATCTCAATAATCCAAATTTGATATTGAAATTCAATCAAGCACCCTCAGTCGATGTCTTAAATTATATCTTAAATTATATGTATTTATGTTTATATATTATTCAGTATTGAAAATATAAGTCACAAGAACTCGAACTGACAATCAGTGTCTAACGTTTATATAGAAGATACAAATCGAGTTCATTCGCTCGAGTGCCTGAAAATACCGAAAGGCGAAACCCGGGTCGTTAGTGACAAAATACATGGAAGTGTACAAAATCTCAATAACTCAAATTTGATATTGAAATTCCATCAAGCACCCTCAGTCGATGTCTTAAATTATAATGTCTTTCCACCAAAAATTGACAGTTAACACCTTAGAACACATTATTCCAACATTTTCTTCAGTGATTCACGAATATTTGCCATACATTTTGCTTAAAAAGAAATTGTTCTTCCGTAGAATAATTCATTTCGCGTACTTTTTCGAGTAAAAATAGCATTTTTAGACCACGTCCGGCTTAACGCATACTTACTACACATTTACCCAAGTAACAAAGCTAACATACCTGTTCAAAACAGTCAATTCTATCGAATTTTCTGTCATTATTGAATGAAATTCTATCAAAATTTCTGTTCAAATTATCAAAAAATTCATTTTTAACAGCGGTTTCCAATTTAAACTCTTCGATGTCGAATTCTTTCTTCAAATATACATCATTGCAGGAAGTCCCGACCTCTGGGTGACAATTCGTATCGCTATCTCTTTCATTGTCCTGTAGGGCGAATGGTATTTCATAATTAAATCCACTGTCGTCCGTTTCTTGCTTTATATTCATCTTGGAGCACCTTCATTTGTACGGAACGGTTTACAGCTGTCGATCCTTTCTAATGGACGTCATTTATTTATTTACACGCAAACGTCATCTTGTTTTGTTTGTCCATTGAAACGTCAAATGAACTGACAGAAATAGACAATTTATATTTTTCGTCAATATTTTCATAAACGAATTAATATCATTAATTCATCACCCTTACTTAAACCATTATAAGAAGCTCACGTACTTAGGTATCGTCAACTGAGGCTATTGTGAAACATTATTGTTGTAATTGGTGTGAGCATGTGCACACAAAAGTAAAGTTTTACAATAACTCACGAGAAATTTTAAATGTTTAAGAGATTCCGTGTGATCAACTTATGATTTTAAATAAAGTTATGAACAAATATATTCTCTACTCGAGTGTTAAAATAAGTTATGGACGTATAAATCAAATAATTTTTGTTAGGCGGCATTGTACTTGGTAGGCGAAATAACCCCAGTTAGTGTTATTTCTTACACTATGACTCGACCATAAATGAAAATCTCTTGACAGCCTAACAAAACAGCTGTTCTACCAAGAAGTCATTTTGTCTATGTTATTGATCGGCGTTACTTTTGATATGTTTCAATATACAACAAAAAGTAAGTGAATGCTCGAGTGTCAGCCAATAACACTTTAAATGCCGTAATACGACAAACCAAACAGAGGCCGTTTGACATAGCCGTCATGAGTCAGAAGTCGACCGAAAAGATAGCTTTTGTTGAGGTTCCAATTATGAATTTCGTCGAGGCCGAAATCAACTCTGATTACTCCGAAGAGGGTCCGTCCTCGCACGGTGTTTACATCAAAGAGGAGGACGGTACAGGAAAGGGGGCGAAGGTCGTCGCCGACGATGATTCTGACTGGAATTCCTCGGACGAGAACTCTCTGGACGATCTCGAAAACAAAAAAAATAGATACACTAAACAAGACAATAATTCGGAGGTAATTTTCAAATTTAGAACTGAAACTGTGTGGCAGGCTTATTTTTGGAAAAATTGCAGTTTGTTTCCAGTAGGAAGAATATAAGCCCCTAACGTAGCTTATTTCAACAAAAGTTTTTCTACAAGAACTGCTTGTTACTCAGTTGCTCAACCCGTCTTTTTCGAAGAGAATAGGGCTTGGACAGGACTAGTGGTTAACTAATCGCTCTTGCTGTGTTCCGTTTTTTAAAATCGGATGAGTGTGAGGGAGTTTTAGACATCACAAACAACAATGCCTACGAACATAAATCCATAAATCAATTAATGAAACTATCCCCACTGGGATTCAAACTCTGAATTTCCTCTCCCATTGTGGTGCATATGGACTCGCTCATCGTATGATGCCGCTAAGTTAAACTGTTTTAAATGATTGACTCAGGAGCAATAAAATTCATCGAGACTTGGTTGCTACGCGCTGAAGTGTTTTGAAATTTTTCTTTTAACTCTTAACAGAAGTATTTCTACGAGAACTGCTCGTTACTCAGTTGCTCAACATCTCTTGTTTGAAGACAATAGTGATAGAAGGATAGCGCTAGGACAGGAGTTAATCGCTCTCGCTGCGCCCTGTTCTTTACGGATCGGATGGGTGGGGGGGAATTTTTTTTTTTTTTTCCATGTCCGCTCCCAATGAGGAACATATGGTCTCCTAATGGAGGAATCTTGACAGGTTTTTTTCTACGAGAACTGCTTGTCACTCAGTTGCTCAACCTCTTTTCTTTTTCGAAGAGAGTAGGGATAGAAGGATAGGGCTATGACAGGACTAGTGGTTAGCTAATCGCTCTCGTTACGCCCTGTGAGGATGGGATTTATGGGAGGGAGGACTCAGACTACGAACAGAAATCCATAAATCGATTGAAAGATCAATTTATGAAGACCGTCCGCACCGGGAATTGAACCCGAGGCATCCGTAACCGTAGCCAGCGACGAAACCAACTGCGCCATGGACGCCGACAAATTTTACACATCACAAACAACCATTTAAGTACTAAAGTAGTTTGTACGTCAGAACTGTGCGTGCATTGTATATTTTATTTTATATACACCGCGAAAGTTTACGTTGTGAGAAAATTTCACCACACCTACATGTGATATGTGATAGTAATAAAATGTCTAAAGTGCGGTCTGGGCTATTATATATAAGATAATTTAATTTTCAGATTTCAGAGCAGTGCGGCCTCGAAATGGAAGTCGAAATACCCGGCTCGTATTCATGCGAGGTCCCCATCGCGAGCCCCGTCCCTACGAAGAAGGTGAAGCGAAAACGGCGCCCGAGACACGACGAGGTGCGCACAGAACGACGGGTGACGCGGAAGAAACAGATCCTAAACTCGTACAACGAATCCAACGGGTTCGACGACGATGACAATAATTTCGTCTGCGAAGTATGCTATTTTGTTTGCGACAAAGAGAGGACGCTGATGAAACATAAATTGGTACACGACGACAAACCCCACGCGTGCGAGATTTGCGGACTCAAGTTCAAACGGCGGAGTTATCTGGAGCAACATAAGATATCGCACTCTGATCACAAACCATACACATGCGAACAGTGCGGGTATAAATGCAAACGCGCGAGTAATATGCAGCAGCACAAATTAAGCCACAGCGATGAAAGACGATTTTCTTGCGATCTTTGCGAGTTTCGATGCAAACTCGCTTGCAATCTCCGTCAACACCGTCTTATACACGGTGATCAAAAACCGTTCGCTTGCGAATTATGCGATTTTCGTTGTAATTTCTCGTGTAACCTCAAAAAGCATCGTCTGATTCATTCCGAGGAGAAACCGTTCGCTTGCGATCTCTGCGGATACACCTGTAAGCATTCGTACAATCTCCAGCAGCATAAATTGGTGCACACGGGAGAAAAACCGTTCGCTTGCGATCAGTGCGAGTATCGGTGTAAGTTAGCGTCGGGGCTCAGGCAGCATCAGAGAATACACACCGGGGAGAAGCCCTACGCCTGCGACAGGTGCGCGTTTAAATGCTACACGTCCGGTAACTTGAAGAAGCATAAAACAATACACGGTGTTGATAAACCTGCTGATGTTCCAGTCTAGAATTAAAAATTAAAAGTCCCCTAAATGAAAACGTTAAGAACAAAGGGAGCAACTGATGTATTTGATATGATAATTAATTTATCGAGTTTGCAAGAAATGGAAGGCTTTTTGGCGGAACCCTGTTTGTAAAAAAATACTTAAATTAACTAAAATTACAGATTTGTAGATGGCATTGGTGAGAAGAGAGGTTTGGGCACACCCGTGAACCGGGCTGCAGATCTCTAGTAAACATATCGATTGTCCTGTTCATTGGTCCGACAAAACAATCCATTAGACACCGCAACCAAACACCAATATGCTGACCACGTCAGCGAGTAGACGGGGTCCAAGAATATCAACGGTATTTTGGCCAATTGAAATAATACGAAAATGAGTTAATTATTGGATCTCATTGTAAAGACAGCAGATCAGGCCAAATGATGTAAATTAAAATATTTTACATTGGTTTTAGTTAGCGAGTATTATATCGAGACTCTCTACTTATACTCAGGTATCCCGTAACATGAGAATTTACAAGAGTGCATTTCAAAGATTCATAACAAAACTCACCGTATGTTTTTGATGAAAACAGTTTTTACTCTCTCCTGAACAATTTCAATTTTGAGGGTTATATCTGTCGGAGATATGCCGCTGAATATGAAAAGATGGATCGATATTTTTCTCCTGTTTGTCTAAATCGCAGATGCCCCCTTTGTGACTAACGTAACCATATTTATTATATAGATTTCACTTTCACACTGTTATATTGTTGATGAAATACTGCATAGATCGTACAGTGAATTCTTCTGTTTTTTGAAGGGATCAATAATTGAAAATGGCGATTGTGATATTAACGCGCTCTTGCAATAATTTTTTTAGGTTAGGTCGACATCACCAATCCGGCCTGCCGTTTTTTTCACACAGATAATTAAGGTAAACGTACCTAGTTGACCGCTTACAAGAAAAATTCAACAAAAATAACGATTAACGGAACAAATGTCTTAATTAATATGAAAAGACAAAATTAGGAATGGACTGTTACTAAAAATTGTGTTCAATTTTTAAAAAACATGTTAATGTTTCAACAGTCCATCTAAATGTCTAATCAGACGTTTTCATGACAACCTTTCATCAGAGTTGCCCCAGAGCTTCCTGCAAGACCACTCTTTTTTGAATCAAGTAGCATATACTTACATTCACCGATACCCTTAACAATTCTCTTTAGAAATATTCAAAATAAAATACTCACCGCGTAAGGCGTTGTTTTCAAATGTCCGCTACGACACCCCAATTACATATATGGTGATGTGTTAGTTCCTTAATCCGATAAAAGATGGTTTCACTTGTCTGAACTCTCCAATTTAGAGCAATTCCGCATCTATATTTCTTATTTTGGGCACTTTTAATGAAAAAGGGTCAACTACTAACAAGCAAATTTATGCAAATGGTCAACCAAAGTTGTTGTCGAGAGAACTTAATATGAGTGTATAAATCAATGGTTTTATCCTTGTCGGCTATCGGCTATCTCTGCCGCAATGAAATGTCCTTGACACGTGCCCGTAAGTACCAACCGAAATTTGTGTGTCATTCAAAACTACAGTATGTTAGTGTGATGAGCTAGCTAGTTCTTGTGTCTTGAAGGAAGAGTCCGTGTGACTCTTAGGCTGTAAAGTTTGGAGACCCCTGGGTTAGGTCAATGATATTGCGTATTTTGTGTACAAAAGAATCCAAATGACCTAATCTTTGGAGTGAACGAGAATCGCGCACCGTTCAACGTTTTCCTCTCTTTTTTTAAATTTTCTATCCTCCGCAAGTCTCTCGCTTTCTCGCAGGTCATCCCAGCGTCCTTGGCGATGGAATCCATGGCCATATGCTCCACATTTGCGAGTGGACACGATAAAAAAGTATTTAATCTTCAAAATTACTTTTTTAAGGCATATGGCCACCACACGGTTCTTGCCAGTCTTCCTGCTTCCTCCCAAGTCATCCCTGTGTCCCCTAGCTCCGCCGAGTACATCCTATTGGTGGTCATCAGCGGTCTTCCAGGGCAACACTATCCATCCACTCATTAGAAGAGACAGGCAGGATTCAGTCTTCCAGTCTTAACCAGGTGCATCATAATTTTTTTTATTTTGAACATAATGGTATCTACCCTTTCTTCTCATAGTTAATCACAATTGAGGGCTCCAGTATCATAACTCAGAATCTCCATCAATGCTTGTTTTTGGCAAACCAAAAAATACAGTTTTCATGCTACAGTTACAAATGCATAGAACAAACGCTTGCACAATAATATGTAAACAAATACTGGTGGCCATGACAGTACAATACTGCACTCTAATTGGCTGAAATGGAGATTATTAGTTTAGAAAATTATAGGGCATTGGAGAATACGAGTTTTGAAAATGGAACAAAATTTCTACATTAATTTTGGATGGGAGTTTGTAAGTATAGAAAGATATTTTATAATTTGAATGTAACTTATTAACATAACTCATTTTTTGGATATGCTGGAGATCATGAGTTATGATACTAAACCTCTCAATTGTCTTTTTCGATATTGGTCCCTTCTAAAACAGAAAGGCAGATGATTGCTAATCGCATTGACGAATCGTCAATGGGTTTTGTTACTTAAATAATTTTAAATAGAAATTAATTAAAAATGTTATTTAATTGCGTATTTTTAAGTAAATTAAATTATATTATGTGAACGTGTTGAAATCTATATGTCGTCGGCATCGTGGCAGAAAGTGTTAAGTCAAAAAATCTTGTTTGGAGATAATCATGAAATTTTAAATGGAACTTTGTGGAAAAACATTTTTAATAAAAAATTCAAATTGATAACCTTATTCGACTGGTTGTGTTATCAATTCTCAAAGAAGTGAAATACTTGTCGCAGTTACTAACGCAATTTTATTTAAAAAATGCAGTTCTATTCTCCGCGAGTCATTTGTTTTCTCTCTCTGCCTGCTATTGGCAATGCAGTGTTAAGAGTGAGAGAGCAGATGATTCACATTATTCGATAATGATTATCATTCACAGTCCATTTTTTACTTTAACGCTTCTTGCCACTGTAAATACCGACTGTGTAAATATATACTTTTTTTTTACCATATCCGCTCCCAATGTGGACTCTATGGACTCCTAACAGAGTTTATCTCGACAGATGTTTTTTTTTATGAGAACTGTTTGATACTCAATTGTTCAACGTCTGTTTCAAGGAGAGCAAGGATAGGACTATTGTTTGAAGGCATCGACATCCGTAATTCCCTCCCTCTAATCCGATTCTAGAATTGAGACTTAACGAGAGCGATTAGCCAGCTACTAGTCCAATACTTCTATCATTACTGTCTTCGAAAAAATATACGAATAACAAGCAGTTCTTGTAGAACAACTCCTGTTGAGATGCCTCTAGTAAGAGTCCACATGTTCCAAGTTAGGAGTGGACATGGTATAAAAAGAAATAAAAGTTAGTATGTATAATAGGTTTGTTTAGTTGGTCTTTCTACATCTAAAGACACTAACTTCTGATGTAAATTTCAGTGTCTGTGAGCGATCCATCTATTAGGTAAAGCTAAAAGTAATGTTCTATTTTGACACAGTTCGCAGGACGACGCCCTTTCTAAAAAAATACTCAGTCTTTTTTCTTCAAACGCCACTTTTAATCTCTACAGCTGTTTGCAATAATGTTTGGCAGTTATTTTTTTATATAGAATTACTTAAAACATTAAAAAATTACAAATTAAATTCTATAAAATATTTTAATACATTGATAAATAGTGCTCGTCGGAACTCGCTCACGTCCACGCGGAATATGTCGACATCCGAAGCAATACCGTTGAATATTGTTAAAGCTCTCCACATTGCCAAATTGCCAAACAATTTATTCTATCTTTTTAATTTAAGACATCGACTGAGAGTGCCTGATGGAATTACAATACCAAATTTGGATAATTGAGATTTTTTACACTTCCATGTATTTTGTCACTGACGACCCGGGGGACGAATGGACTCGAACTGACCATTCGTGCGCTCGAATGCCTGAGGATGCCGAAAGGCTAAGCCCGGGTCGTTAGTGACAAAATACATTGAAGTGTACAAAATCTCAATTATCCAAATTTATTATTCTATCTTCTACAATAATGCTTGACATTCTCACTTTGGTCTCGAATAAGTCGAAAGAAATACATGGCCAAGTACATTTATCTTCGAGTGTTTAAATTATTAAACGCGAACTGTCGGATAAAACCACGGGTAGCATCCATAAATTCTTTTGAATCTGTAGAACTTTGTAGAACTAAATACTTTGTTATATATTCAGCATCACCTTTGTTGCGTTAATTTCATGTCTTAAAGTCGACCTTTAGCTTTACCTAATAATATGACAATCTAGAATTATCGTTCATGTAAACACAATGAAAAACTATGTACATAAAAATTAAATTAACAACATAATTAAGTTTTAATATATCGAAGATATACTGACAGAATGCTTTAAGTCATAAAGTTCTGAGATAGACTTTTTGTACATTATAAAGAATAATATTTTTGGCATACAAATGATAAGATTTGGTATCGATTAATTATAACAAAGCAACCTCAAGTTACAAGCAATGCTATAAAAAAATTTGCAATTTTCGGGTATTGCTAGGAGTCCCAATCTCTACCAACAAATTGTATGGCAGTTGTATGAAGATAGTCTGTCAACTCCGTTTTTCGTTGAATCTAACATATATTTGAAAAGATTTCTTGTGAGTTTATTCAGTGTTTCTTTACTTTAATCATTATATAATTAACGCTTCATCGAAAACCAACATTTATGCATGTTAAGTAATAATTATATCGTACATTCGTCATAATATATGTAGTGAATGACACGAAATGCGATGTGTGGCAGGGTAGATTTATTAGAATCGTAATTTATCGCAAAATACACACTTTGAATTGTCGATTAATAACAATCATTGATTGCGACTAGGCTTTATAATTATACTCTTTCAAAGTAAGTAAACAACTTTATTCCTAATATGAAATTAAAATTGATAACTTAATTATTCCACTTAGGAAGCATTTTTAGACTCACTATATCGGACCATAACTAACTATATCACATTTTTTTTTTGGTTTTTTAAATAAAACACAATTCATTTGTACTACTTCACATATTTATAATGATCAGGACCGGTTTCGCTCATCACGAGCATTATCAACTGATAAAAATACAAACATAACAGGCTTATTTATATAAAATTTAAGGTATATAAAACTGATTAGCAAACAAATTATACATAAATCAAATAAAAGAGTCTTAAATTAAAATGTTATGGACCTCTTGCAAATCATTAAATACTAGTCAGAAATCCCAAATATAGCTACATTAAAAGTCCATTTAGCTGAACAAATTTTTTAATGGGGTTACTAATATAATATACAATAATGAATCAGGGAAATTATAAGAAAAAATTAGTGAACCATTTAAAAATAATCAAATATTAAGTATGTAATTAATATGAACAATAAACAGCCATCTTAAGTGGAGAAAGCAGAGCACCTATGAGTATCCATTAAATTTTTAATATTTGAAGACAGTTAACACCTTAAAAGTAACTATATCACCTCCAAACACTAGTAATTAATTTTATAATTAGTAATATCATCGTTTAGGTCTTACCCCACAAAGGAAACAAACCCACTCTACTGTTCATTTTTAATTAAGATACTTCTTAAAGAAACGAAACACGTTACATTTAGTAACACAGCCAGTGGAACAAGTAAGTTATCAACCTTTTTTTTAATATTAAAACACCAAAGTTACCGCCGAATCCATCGAAAATATCTATTTTACATTATTAAAATATGATGAATTCATCGTAATTAGTCCAAAATATCGATTTCATGACTTCGCAGTAAATGTAATGGACTACTCGTCTGCAAACATACCGGCTGACGGGCCATACAGCATGGCTTGTAATTATAGGGGGCTTTGGTTATAATCATATAACGCTTTTTGGCAGAATAAAAAAAAATAACAATACAACTTAATACTGTTTCTATTTCAAAACCGTTATATTGTATGACTTCACACATTCTACCAGTATGGAAAGCGTTAAATTGTATACATTTTGACATTTAATACAGAAAATTATCTCAAACTGACTTAATGCGTTCTGTCAGTATATACCCTATATATTATGTATTATAAATAAAAGATCATTCCTAAATTATATCTCTCGCATTAGGTATATAAGAATTTTATTGATAAATAAAAAAAAACAATTTATGTGTGTATAATTCGGATATTTTTACTCAAAAAAAAACCCGTTTTTGGTTACTTAATCCCTTTTTTCCTGGGCGTTGTTGGAGTTGGGAGTCGTGGACTTTTGAAAAATAACTTTTTTTCTGTTAGAATCGTTCAAATGTTGTACATTTTCAATATATTTCATATCCATCGATATCTTCATTCATTCGAGTACACATATTTTTTCCCAATTACATTTTAATGATAATTGGTTATTATGAAAGACATTATTATCAAATCTGTCAGGTCCGTGGTCAACGTCGTTGGTTTCGGTTTCATGAAATTGATTGTTCAATGAATGTATGGATTTCTGTTCAGAGGCATGGATGTTTGTGCAACTTTGAGCAACTGAGTAACAAGCAGTCCTCGTAAAAAATCTTCTGTTGAGATACCTCTATTAAGATTTTAAAAAAGTGCATAATTTTTCAAATACTATTGCTCCCAAGTCAATCATTTGAAACAGATCAACTTTGCTTTGTTAACTTTGCGACATCATATGATGAGCGAGTACATCTTACCTAATAAAGCCTTCCGCTACAAACTGACAATTTTATTCAAATTTGCACATGCATGTATAGCAGCCAAGTTTACGTGTATTTTAATGCTCCCAAGTCAATCGTTTGAAACAGATCAACTGTGCTTTGTTAACTTAACGACATCATACGGTCATCATTAAAAACTGTCATTACTTTTCAAATACACTTCAGTGCACAGCAATCAAATATAGATAAATTTTATTGCTCCTGAGTGATCATTTGAAACAGCTCAACGCTATAAAAAAATAACTGGTACAAAATACCAGAACAAATACTCGATATCGAGACACTTCCAATAACGAAATTCAAAAGTAACGACGTGTTCATTTGTTGCCCATCCTTGTGGCGTACCTACCGTGTAGCTTCCCGTTGCCATGGAGACGGTAGGTTTATATTTATAGGGTAGGGTTGTCACACTATTCTCGGCATCAGTCTTGCAGGGATACCTTACCGTAGGTAATAGGTAAATGTCGGCTCCGTGGTCTAGTGGTCCACGTCGCTGGCTTCGGTTGCAATGCTTACCGGCTCAAATCCCGAAATGGACATTTTCATAAAAGGCATGAACGTTTGTGATATCTAAAATTACCTCCCACCTATCCGATTCTAGTCCTTTTCTAGCCCTATCATTATATCGCTAATCTCTTTTAAAAGGAGAGAAAAACTTCCATTTAGATACCTTCATTAGAAGTGTAAATGCTGCACATTGGTAGCGGTTATGGTTTAAAAAATCGATCTGTATCCAAAGACTGTGATGTTTACCATATTCGAGTGGCGTAGCAAGAGCGATTAGCTTACTTTTTTTTTTGTCCGCTCCCAGTGTGGAGCATATGGTCTCCTAATAGAGGTATCTTGACAGAATTTTTCTATGAGAACTGCTTGTTACTCAGTTGCTCAACCTCTTTTTTTTTCGAAGAGGATAGGGTTAGGACAGGATTTGTGGTTAGCTAATCGCTCTTGCTACGCCCCGTGAGGATCGGATGGGTGGGAGGGGGTTTTTTAGACATCAGAAACAGTCAGACTACGAACAGAAATCCATAAATCGATTGAAAGATCAATTTATGAAAACCGTCCGCACCGGTAATTGAAACCATGACATCCGTAACCGCACATTCGCCATGGCCGCCTACCAGCTTACTTTACTAAAGTAATTTATTTGCCCTACCCGGACTTCCTTACCATTAAGATTTACCCTAGCGATCAGATGGGTTTTGGGTTCAACTCTCGGTAAGGTCAATATAAAATTAAGATTTTTTCAATATAAATTTGTGAACTTCGACATTGGTGTTTGTGGTGTTTCTTTTCCTCGAGTTGATCTCGTATGATTTTAAAATTTAAAAATATTTGGCGACAAGGCGTTATCCAGTAGCGCCAGATATTATTTTAATTTTTGGAAAACTTATCAATACAGACGAGATGGCAGTACTGGCAGGAATCATAGACACGGGCGGAACGCGCACATACCACCAGCAGAAACGGACGACATTACTTTCCCGCTTTATTCTTAATTTAAATATCTGTAATAATACAAGCTAGGAACACGATTCCAAGTGTCGGCCCGTGTAGACCTCTGATGTCTTTTTTAACCATACCCGCTCCCTATTTGGAGCATATGCCCATCGCACGCTTCCTCCAAGATTCTCTGTCCCCCGCCAGTCTTCTTCTCAGGTCATCCCGGCGTTCCGTAGTTCCGCCGAGTACATCCTGCGGATTCATCAGTGGTCTTCCAGGGCGACAGAATTTTTTTATGTTGGACTTAATAACGGGCTGGTCCGTCCTGTCTTACCTCCGAGTCCCTGACAAAATAAAACCACCAAAAACAAACCTTAAAAACAGGATTCGCCGCAAGCATCTACTTTTGAAGCACAGTATACGATTACTCTGTGCTTTAGTGATGTACCATGACTCGCAACCGCGAAGCAACACTGTCAGAATGAATGCGTCTAATACGTGGCACTTGGCTCTGGCCGAGTACAACCGAGAGTTCCGAAATTTTAGTGCGTCGAAAATAATATTGTTAATTATTTTTTATTGTCCTCCCGTTTTTTACGTGAAAAAGGTTGCATAGCCCTGCAGGGGTCGACACCCCACCACCCCCACCCCTTCTCGAGCGCGGCTACACAGCCAATCGATAACACTAGCCGACTAAAAGGACTCTTTATTCAAAAGCAATTCATCCAAAAATTTAACTTACAATAAAAGTTTACAATAATTATTTATGGGCTTACAATTAAATGCACTTCTGTTTAGATCGTATTCACTTTCATAAAAATAGTTTTCACTTATAACAAATACATTCCACGAAAAATAAAGTGGTCCCATATAATATAATACATTACACATAGATAAAATAGTTTTCACTCAATATAAATACACACACTTTGAAATCGACAGTTGCACGAAGCCGTAATGAAATGTCACTTATTCTTCTACCCTATATTAGGCCGCCTATATTGTCTTCGCTCCCTGCATTACAATACATTATACAAACCAAACCATTCCAACTCTAACATAACCTGTTACAACTTAACTCACTTTATTAAAAGAATCCGTGACTAAGTGGAAACTATTAAAATCAAAGTTTGAGTTTACTAAGTTAATACTATTTAATGTAAAGTGCAAACTATCGAAATAAACCCATTATTTATCTACTTATTTTATAAACACCCGATTCTGTTTTTGCACAATTTTTTTTACTTCTGATTGAACTGCTTCTTACTCGAAAAGAGTACAGATGGAAAGACAGTTCCAGAAGAGGACTCTCGCTGTGACCCGTTTTTAGTATTGGACGGGTGAGAGGGAATATTTGACACCACAAACATCCATGCCTACGAACAGAAATCCAGAAATCAATTTATCAAACTGTCCGTACTGACCGATGCCAACGACGTTGACCACTCTACCACAGTCCAGCAAATCCTTATTCTCTTTGAAAACTAGAGGTTGATCAACTGAATGATAAGCAGATCTAGTAGAAAAAACTTCATATAGAAGTTATACTGACAGAACGCATTAAGTCAGTCTTTGAAAGTTGTCTTTTTTAATGTCCAAAATGTATTTATTTTACGCTCTAAATACTGGTAGAACGCCGAAAGTGATAATGGCTTTAAAAAAAAAACAGTATTAACTCGTATTGTTATTTTTTTATTCTGGCAAAAAGCATTATATAAATATAACTCATCGATACCAAATATTATGATTTGTATGCAAAAAAGATTATTCTTTATAATGTACAAAAAGTCTTTTTAAAAACAAACAATTATACTTGAAGAGAGAGAACTTTGAAAGTAAAAATAATGCTTTAAATTCGATTATCTCAGAACGCGTTTTTATAACTTAGTTTTTTATGTCAGTGTACTTCAATATGCTTCACATCGTGAGTGGAAATGGTGAAAATAATGGACACGAAGTGTGTAAAAATCTTCAATTAACAAGCCTATACGCTTTATTCTATCTGTTTGACTGTGTGTTGATTTATTTAACCTCTTCGAAAACGACCGCTTGATTGAATGGGTCATGGTGAATCCAAGTAACGCTCGATTTGAGTGGATGATTTCATAGTAAACTAAAAATGACATCGTTTGAAACTGAAGACCCGCTCACGAATCAAACAGAAAGGAGGCGGCGACGGAACAAAAAACTGTCGTCACTTTGTGCAAGTGGTGTAAAAGACTTCTTTTACCATGTCCGCTCCCAATGTGGAACATATTGACTACTAATGGATTTTTACTCGGTTGTTCAGTTTGGGATACAATGATGGGGCTAAGACAGGACTAATGGTTGGCTAATTTGATTGTTTAATCATTTTATGGATTTCTGTTCGAAGGCACGGATGTTTGTGATGTCTAAATTCTTCCCCACCCATGCGATCCTAAAAACGGGGCGTAGCGAGAGCGATAAGCTAAGCACTATTCCTGTTCTAGCTCTATCCTTTTGTTCGTCTCGTGTAAAAGTCGTCTCGAAGCACTTACTTTCTCATTCTTAGAGAGAGAAAACAAATGAATCGCAGATAATTCAATAATAATTGAACCAAACGTCAAGCGCTTTTTTTCTTTCTCACAGTGCTTTGACAATAGCAGGCAGAATGAGAAAGTAAATGAATTTTCAATTCGAGGCCAGTCCTGTTCATTTTTTTTTAAACATAGAGTCCCAATGTGGAGCATATGGACTCGTAATGAAGGTATTTCAACAGCAGTGTTTCTACGAGAAATGCTTGTTACCCAGTTGCTCTGCCTCTCTTTTTTTTTAAGAGAGTAAGGATAGAAATATAGGGTCACGACAGAACTAGTGGATAGCTAATCGTTCTCGCTACGCCCCGTTGCTAGGATTGTATGGCTAGAGAGGCATATTAGACATCAAATACATCCATGCTTACGAACGGAAACTATCCACACCGGGACCTGAACCCGAGACATCCGTAACAGTATCCACCGACATTAACCACTGCATCACGGAGCCGACGAATATCTTTACTCTCTCCGAAATAGAGAAGTTTGAGTAACACGCAATTATCATACAAAAAAGATCTTTCGAAATAAATTCTGTTAGAGAATAACAGTTCCAATGGAAAGTGAATTATTTTGAAATGTATTCAAACTCAGCTACAGAATCGGTGTTTCTTTTTGGATACGTATTTTCTCCCTAAACGCCCTATCCTTCGCGCTGAATCGCCCTCTACCAACCCTCACCCCTCAGATTCTAGCAATACAGACAACCCCATCTACCCAAAACATTAAAGCAACAAGCGGGATTCTAACTGGAAGCATTTCCACATACAATAGTATACGCTGTCGCGTGCCGGGCGATTCCGCAAACGCCTTTTCGCCAAAATATTGTACAAACACAGTTCTATAAACATTAAAACCGTTCTCACTGTGAATTTAGACAGTTCCATATTTGAATTTGACAGTAATCTGTATAAAGTATCCTTTTTGGTACGAAATGAGACGGATTTTGACATATTGTGCAAATTTTTTCGTGTAAACAAAACGTTTTTGGTACAAAATTGCTGAGATTTTGCCGTAAATAAGTGTTAACACGATATACAAAGCTGAATTTGTTAGTTTTATTTCAATATAATGTGTTTTTTTAGTTAAAAATGAAGTAGATTGTACTCTGTTTATTTTGGATGGTTGAAATGTATACGGCCGGCTTTAAATTGACTTCAATTTGATAATATATTTATGTGTGCAGTGATCAAAATCGTTGGCGTCTGTTGTGGACCATACGGGTTCGAACACCGGCACGGAAAATAGATTTTTAATACAGATTTATCTGTATTTCTGTTCAAAGGCACGGATTTTTGTGATGTTTAAAATTTGTGGCTAGAGTAATTATTAGCAAACCATTAGTCTCTTCAAAAAGAGAGGTAGACCAACTTAGTAAGTCCATATGCCCCTCACATGAGCGGGTATGGTGAAAAAGTATATTCGATTATTTTTTTTGTATAAATGATATTTGATTTTGTATATTAATGAATTAATTAATATAAAAATTAAATCACGTAACATAGATGAGTCACCTGAGATCAACTCGAGGATAAAAGACATCACAAACACCCATGCCTAAGATCGAAAAAAATAATTGAGCAATTAGTACCAAGCAGTTCTCGTAGAAAAACTTCTGTTTATATACCTCCGTTAGGAGGCTGTATGCTTCACAAATTACTTCAAATAATTTAGAAACGATGAATTGGTGTCCAACTGTAATAACAGTTTGGATTATTGAGATTTTGTACACTTCCATGTATTTTGTCACTAACGACCCGGGTTTCGCCTTTCGGCATCTTCAGGCATTCGAGCACACGAATGGACTCGAACTGAGAATACATGGAAGTGTACAAAATCTCAATAATCCAAATTTAATATTGAAATTCCATCAAGCACCCTCAGTCGATGTCTTAAAGTATGTAATAACAGTTTTTTTAAAAGCTAGTGTTATGTAATTAACGTTTTTTGCCAGAGCGGTGACGATTAAGAGAACCGTTTCATTGTAATTAAATTATTAATACCGTAAAATAATATAATAATTTTTATATTTATGTTAAAATTATAAAAATAAACAAAAAACCCATCCATATTATAATACTTGTATAACCGTACCCGTCATAGAAGACGGTATTGAAATACTGAATGTCTAAAGTGGCTAGTACGTCGGAATTGTGAAAATTTCATACCTACATGTGATATATTATAATAATAAAAGTCTACAGAGCGTTCTGGGCTATTGTATATAAGATGGTAAAAAACTCTTGCATAAATCTGTCTGTCATAAGAACTCCTCCCAAATGGAATAGATAATGATTCTGTTCCATTTGTGACGTCACACGTTTGTAAGCAGTTGTAACTGCGGATGACATGTATGTCTTTCAAAGTATCAAAACGTTGGCAATGTCCACTGGTTTAAATAACAGTTGCACCTACCTAATAATATATTTTTTTAATAAATTTACCTTTCATCTATTGTAACAAGGTAAAGTGACAAACTTAGGCAAACGGTGCGTGCTAAAAATAACTAGCTACTTGTAGAGTTTATATTTTGATGATTTTCTGTTTTAAATGTCAAAATGTATGCAATTTGGTTTTGAAAAAAAAACAGTATTGAGTCATATTGTTATTTTTTACTATGGCAAAAAGCATGATATGATTATGGCCCATCGATACCAAATCTTATGATTTGTATGATTTAAATGCGGTTACCTCAGAATATGTTTTTGTGACTTAATGCTTTCTGTCAGTATATATATATATATACTGACTCTGTCTCTCGCCAAATTTCATTTTCTGTCCATTGGGTTTTGAGACGTTCGGTCCCTGGGGACCCTCGGCTTTGAGGACGGTGGCGGAAATTGGTCGAAGGATGACGGACAGGACGGGTGAGTGCCGCTCAGGTGAATATCTTAGACAGCGAATAAGCATAGAAATCCAACGTGGCAATGCTGTCGCCGTTATGGGTACGCTCGAGGTATCCAGGGGGATGCAAGAAATTTTTTTCATTCTGGGCGATTACTGAACATTAAAAATTACTACAAATTTTTTTTTAATATTATGTTATTTTAGTAAATTGTATTTTTATTGACTAATTGTGATTAATTATACAAAGATTTTCAATTCTTATATATGTGAAGTAGGTAATATTAATTTAACAAAAGATAACTCACAAATTAAATATTTAGTGCTGTGTTGAAGAATATAATGTAATATAAACGTTTTGGTGGCAATAATAATGAATTATTGTTTGAAAAAGTGAAGTGTTTGACGTTTGATTAAAAATGGCTGCGAAAAGCATAGACAGCGCGCAAGATGGCGGCGCAATGGACGCGGCGTGGCCACAGACAACGGCGTAGATGTCGCTACGATGCCGCAGTTTGGCGCCAAAAATTCACCAGGCGTAGAGCTATTGGAGATCATACAAATGGAGCCGCTGGGAAAGTTCAAGAACAACCACAACGGAAACGCCAAGGGTGAGTTGTTGCACATTCATTAAGTGGCGATTTTAACTAGGGCGTCCAATCCCGAAATTATGGGATCCCGGTCGATTAGTCAAACCAGTAATCCCGGGATCAAAGGACGTTCGAATTAATTGTGTTTATTAACAATTTTCCGAGACATCCGTTGGCGTAGCCCGGGACGTTACCAACTGCGCCACGGACGCTAACATTTCCCGGTGCGGACTAGTCCTGTCCTAACCTTCTATCTCTACTCTCTTCGATAAAGAGACGTTGAGCAACTGAAACAAACAGTTTTATAGAAAAATTCTGTTGAGATACCTAGATTACGAGACCATATGTTTTATGTTCGGGGCGGACATGGTAAAAAATTTGTAATTTTCAGGAAATTTTTTAACTCAACTCCTTTCCTATGTCAAAATTCTTCAAACCCCCCCCCCCCCCCTATTCTGTACGTCCTAGAACGAGTACCTCAGTAAATTTATGTACATACCTTTTTTTAACTTGCTCTCCTCCCAACGAGGAGCGTATGGCTTCCTAATATAGGTATCTCAACATACATTTTTCTACAAAAACTGCCTGTTACTCAGTTGCTCATGCTCTCTTTTTCACAGAGAGTAGGGACAAAAGGATAGGGCTAAGACAAGCATTGTGGTTAGCTAATCACTCTTACTACGTTCCGTTTTTAGCTGGTTAAATAAACATTTATTTTGTAAATTGACTCTGTGGTCTAGCGGTAAGACCCATTTACCTTAGCGATCGGGTGTGACCCAGATCCAAGACCCAGCAAGGTCAATATCAAAATTTGAATTTGAGATCTTGGATCTCACAAAAAAATACAAAAATCTAATGTCTGTCTATATGTCCCATTATAATGTGTTTATTTAAAAAGAAATACTTTCGCCGGGCCTTTAACCGAGTGGTAAACCTCGTTGGCTTCGAAAACTT